>OY744481.1:327581639-328181639 GCA_963556165.1 Tipula helvola | reverse complement strand
TACATGCACAATCTAATTCCAACGGATACACGAACAAAGACAATTTATTGAGAAACATTTTTAAGTAGTGTGCCTAAAAGCTAGCTGCAGTTATACAAAATATTAATTTATATACATTTTTGTTCTAATTTGATTAAAAATAATTTTGGCAAAATTTTTATAACAGGTTTTTATAGATCGAGTGCATCACATTTCAATTATATAAAATTATTGATTAAATGAAACACCCGATGTTAATAATTAAAATACATATTTTGACAAACTACTTTAATTTCGAAAAACTGCATGCCGTAAATCCTTTTATAGTAACGACTGTAAATAATATTAACAGATCATGTTTAAATGTCAAATTTTCTTCAACCGCCGACAATGCCATCTTCACAAAAAATATGATTATTTCACATTTCATGCTTTATCAATATGTATATGTCAGTGTAACGAAAATCGGTTGCATTGGCATAATATGATAAATACAGACGTTTTCCTAAAAACTGATTTTCCATTTAGAATAAATTTTGGGATATTTTTGATTTAAATTAATATAAAATAATTTATTAATTAAAATAATAAAATTGGAATAAATTGGCAAATTTTATTGAATCATTGGCAATTTAAATTCTGCCGTTTTTGGGAACGGTAGAACTGAAAAATGCTCATTTTTCAATTAAAATTGTCAAATTATTGGAATTTTATTATTTTAATTAATAAATTAGGTTATTTTATATTATTTCTTATTATAATTAATTAGAGATATGCAGTCATTACTCATAAATGGATGTTTTTAGTTAAACGTGTATATTTTTGTCATGTGGCAATGCTTTTTTCATTGGGTTATTTGGGCAATGCTTTTATCATTGGGTTATCTCCACTAGGTAGAAAGTTTTTTATGGAGGAACAAACTGTTTCCATTCTATAATTGTTATTAATAATTGAATAAATTAAAATATTTGTATTGTTTAAATAAATTAATTAAAATTGTGTTATAGTTGTTCACAGACATGTCTACTTCTACACCTCTTTCATTTTCAATTTTGAACGCTGTTGTCATCTTTTAAAAAACCTGACGTTTTGTTTTTACAAATACTGCCAACTAGTGACATCTCTTGCCAAACATATAACTTGGTGCTGCCTCTTTCGGAAAACATGGTCTATTGAAATAAATATTTACTATAATAAATATTTCATTCATTTACGAGTATGTACTCGTACGTACATATTGATATTATTGTTACATTCACCGGATGCATTTCTGTTTTCTCATTTCATTTTCACATAACCAAAAGTTCTCTATTTAAGCATGGTTTCCATGATGGCGAGGCAAAAAAATTAATCAAACTAAAAAGAGAAAGTAAAAAATCACCAATATAACGATAGAGACAAAATACCATTTTGAAAGGAAAATTGGGACGTTCAGTTTTTAATATTTTAATTCAGCACTCCAAAATTGGACGTCTAATCCGAAAAAAAGATGAAATTGATCATCTTTTTTCGGATTACCCGCTGATTTTCGGAATTCATATGTCAATTTGAAGAAACTTTTCGGAATAAAATAAATTTCAAAATAGAACCGTTAATTTGGATTTTGCTTTGTAAAGGCAATAATTAAATATAAAGCATTAATCCAGTAATGGATGTTAATAAAGTTCAAAAATGTAAGTTAAATTATGAAATGTCTCTAAATGTTAAAAACAAAGTTATAGGTTATGAAATCTGGAATCGTCAAAAATTCGGTATAACGACTTGTTGCTGTTTCACTCACTCTCATGTTATTGTTTTTATTCCTTCCTCTTTTTAGTTTGACTAATTTTTTCGCCTCGCCATCATGCTTTATGCTTTTAAATCTGTACAAACTAGATTTACGATTGTAAAAGTACGAAATGCGCCTCTAGCGGAAAAAACATAATTGGTCCAACGCCGAAATGTGACATTTAAATTTATAACAATTTGTCAGTTTATTTTTTTTTGTTTTGTTTTGTACGAACAATGAAGCACAATATTGATCCAAAATCAGGTATGTGGAAATGTTCCAAAAATACTCGTATATTAAGTTGAGACAGACACGAGATGGAATCCGAGACGCTCCAATCGTCAATAAGCTTAAACAAAGTTTAACAAATTTTTTTATTTGCTCTAAATAACTAAAGGATAAATTATTCGACAACATTAATCGTATTTCGCCGTTAAATTCCACGACGAAAAATTTTGACGTTTCATTCCACAAATGCGGAATTTATTTTCTCATTCCACTAAACTGGAATTCAAAATTCTCGTTTAGAACAAAATCTCGTTTCGAAAAATAATTCCAAAAAACCGGAATCTACCTACTGATTGATTTTAATTTCCGATTGACGAAAGTTTTACCACAAATATTTCAATGTGTAAAAATATTAAGTTGGTTGACTAAGCTTGACTAGTTTCCGCTAAAAATCAGGTTTCAATTGTGCATTTTGTTTATCATATTTCAGGCGAAATATGAAAATTATTCTCCTATTTTCCCGGATTATTTTCAATAAGCCCTATTTATCCCTACAAATTTTGTTCTTACGCTTCCTACGTTTCCCTGCTGCTCGAGTTACCCCTATAGCCATATCACCAGTAGGTCTACCATTTATCGCCATGGTTATGGATATGGGTGTTCAGGAGCTCGTACTAAAATATTGTGCCGGTAAAGGAATAATTTGATTACAGCAATATTTTATGGAGGACAAGCAAATGCAAAGAGCGCATGTGAAACAAAGTCACTTTTAATCCGAATAACACAAAGTAGTTTTTAAATTTAGGCATAAGTACATGGGATCCGTTCAACATGGCATATTTCAAAACGGAATATTTCAAAATGGAATCTAAAAATGGTACACTATGGCATTTTCCAAAACGACATTATGGTTCACTACGGCATGTGGTACACTATGGTATATTTCAACATGACATTTCAAAACGGCATAAGGTCCACTATGGCATATTTCAAAACGACATATTTCAAAAAGGCATATGGTACACTATAACATATGGTACTCTACGGAGTATTTCAAAACGGAATATTTCAGTACGGTATATGGTACACTATGGCATAAGGTAAACGACGGCATATTTCAATATGGCATATGGTATACAATTATTGGCATATTCTAAAATTTAGCTTAGAAATGGGATTATTAAACTGATTTTAGATGTAGTTCTGAAATAAGATCAATTTTGTTGGAACTTGCTGTTTCTTAACCGATTATGGCAAACAGTATGACTTGCAAACAGTATGACTTGCTCAAATCAAACAGTATGACTTGCTGAAGTGGGTCAATCAAACAGTATGACTTGCTGAAGTGGAAGCAACTGATCGAAAAAATTAATATAAATTTGGTTGTTTTGCTGAGTTTATTCTTTCTGCATATAGTTGCTTGTAACAGTCTATAGATTCATTGATACCTCGGGACACTCGTAAACTGCGTTCTTCCATTGGATCTCTATCTTCGGACCACTCCTTCGTAGTTAACTGTTGAGAAATAGTGGTGATAACATCTTCATTCGCCTGCTCTGCATCTGGTCGATCTTGTTCCATTTGCAGTAAATCTTCATCGGACAGACTATTTCCATGGACATTCAGCAATTCCATAACATCGGATTCCTCAAAATCTTCAAAACCAAATTGATTTCCAAGTTCCACTATGGTTTATATGACTTCCGGGATACGTTCAATTTGAGCATTTTCATTGTTAACTGCCTCTGGCCAAATTTTGTTTCAAACATGTTTCATTGTAGCTGGATTCATTTCTTTCCCAGCTTCTCCAATGTTGTGCACTGCATCTCTGATGGTATAGGGTTTCCAGAACTCTTTAATCGTTGCGCAATCTTGACCCTCCGCAAATAATAGGCTTTGAATGTACTTATCGCACCTTGATCCATAGGCTGAATCAATGCCGTTGTATTTTTGGGCAAAAATTCAATCCTAATATCATCAGTAAATTTGGATAAGTTGCTAGAATGCCCAGGAGCGTTATCCAATAACAACAATGCCTTATTGCCAAGATTTTTTCCTTCCAAATAAAATTTTACTGAGGGGCAAAAGACATTTTTAAACCAATCCTCGAACAATGCTGAAGTCATCCAAGCTTTCTTATTAGACCGCCAAATTACCAGCAACTGGGATTTATTACATCCTTTGAGTGCCCTTGGGTTTTCTGATAAATATATTAGCAGCGGTTTCAACTTGAAATCACCGGCGGTATTACCCCCAAGAAGTAGAGTTAATCGCTCCTTCGCCACTTTGTATCCAGGTACAGACTTTTCATTTTTCGAAATAAATGTTCTACCAGGCATCCGTTTCCAAAATAGGCCACTCTCATCTACGTTGAAAACTTGTTCACGGACGTACCCTCCTTTCTCAATTATCGTTTTCAAAATGTTGGGATATTCACGAGCTGCCGCTATATCTTCACTATAGCCGCTTCACCTTTTAGTTTAAGATTATGCAGATTATGACGATTTTTAAACTTCTCAAACCAACCTTTGCTTGCTCCAAAAGATTCGTTTTCAGAAGTTTCACCGGCGTTATTCTTCCTTAAATTTTCGAAAATACTTTTGGCTTTTTCTTGAATTAATATTGTGCTCATAGGTATGTTGTGCTGGTTATTATCTTCGATCCATACACTTCAAAGATGCTTCGTCTTTTCCATAATGATACTTCTATCGCGAGTCAATTTTGCAGCAGTCCGCGGAGCGGCTGATTGCGATTAAGTCTTAATTTTTGCTTCATTATTACGAATTGTCCCTACTGTTGATGTCGTAAGACCTAATGTTTTTGAAATTTCACTTCGAGTTTCTCGCCTGCATTGAAACGGTGCAATACATCTAATTTCTTTTCTAACCTAATTAATTTACGGCTTTTCTTATTTATCGCTCCATTTTTGGAAGTTATTCCTTTTGATGGCTACCATCCAAACAGCAAACACACACTTGTAAAATAAACTGACACGATTTACGGCAACAAAATAAATACTGAAACTGACAGCAGTTGAAAACAAAATGAGTATCTATGTGATTTTTCTAAATTAAAAATCGTTAACATAGAGCCGAACTAAGAATCAAATAGGTCAATTCGAAGTAAAAAGGATGAGAAAAACCTAAATTATGTATAATACATCACTGTGTTTATTATATTGACTCTAACTGTAATTTTCTCAATTTTTTTTTTTTTTGTTCCGTAAATCGAATTTTTTTTCCGTAAAAAGATAACTTATTTTTTTCCGTTATTGCGAATTTCCGTATATACTATTAAAAGAAGTCATAAGGGAGAAAAACTCTTTGATCTGCAAGGTTGACGAAGTATTTAAAATCTTGAAAATATTAATCTTTGCTAGTATAAGAAATGTTTGGAAAAAATTGTTTTTTAAATATTTTAACATATGTGCTACTATCAGATGAAGCGATAAGAGCAATAGAAACTCTTTCATCTGTGTCTCCAAGGTTGACGAGGCAGTTAATATTATCAAAAAGTTTATATCTTACCTTACATATTTAAAAAATAAAAACAATGAGCATTTTCCCGGAAAATGAGATAATTTTCTGGGCAAATTTGCCTTCCATCTCCTATTAAAAGAGAAATTTTGAACCCTAATATTTTAGTAAACTTTTGATACGTGCCTTGGTGTACCTTATGCCTTTTTAAAATATGTCGTTTTGAAATATGCAATAGTGTACCATGTCATCGGCAAAGCTTACTGAATACGTAAGTCCATTTTTGCCAATTTTGCGTTTTTCATATTGAACGAAAAAAGAGAAAATTGTGATTCGATTGCCGTTTCAAAAATATCATAAAAAGTAATATTAAATGGAAAAACTTGGTAAGTAAATTAGCGTTTGCCTGTAACAATAAGTGTAGAGAGATAGTCTTCATTGCCTCCTGAAAAAAATTGTTTTTGGACTTACGAATTCTGCGAGTTTCGCCGGCGATATGACCTTTTCAAATATATCATTTTGAAATATGCCATAGTGTACCTTATGCCGTAGTGTTCCATATGCTGTTTTGTCATATTCCGTAAAGAAATATGCCATATCAACCGGGACTCACAAATTATATACATTTAAAATTTCAAGATTGAAAATTTTTTTGAAATATTTTATCGGAGGTTTTGACTTTTTTGTTTGTTTCGTGTGTTTTACTGTTTTAAAACGTTTTATTGTTTTCAACTTCTTTGAGGTTCTTTTTAACCAACTTTCACACATCCTAGAGAAATTTTATGTTTGGTGGCATGAGTGATCTCCGTGTGATTGAACTTCTTTAAAGTCATTTTTGACTAAAACTAAAATACAAAACAATTAAATTTATTTTAAGCCGTTTATTTACATGTATAAAAGATATTAACGACACTAATTTAATTTAAAATTTATCTGCAGCTAAAATACGATTTGACATGTTGACCACAGCAGCAATTGTATGTATGATCTCATCTAGATAATGAAGTAGATTGATACCAACGAGTTGTCGCAAAATCTCAAATAACTTCATTTTGCCCATTGCCCGTTTAACATGTACTTTCGCCCTTGCAATATTCACATTTTCAGCACACTCCGATGAAGAAAATTGATATTGCTGGTCTAATCAGCTTAATCCCTTTCTCATTTATTTCATCAGTTATTGCGAAACCCTTATCGACCATTACTTCAACGTTGTCGAACAACTATAAAATATTTTCTGAATTAACTATAAATTTGTCTGATCTTATAACTATTTACTAAGAATACGATAATATTTTACAGGTCAAACAAGCTGGTATTTGGATTTGAACTTCTGTGCAATCCAACACTGATGGAACATTTGAAAATTGAGGTCGGAAATCTTTCGGTAAGTTATTTTGTATTTCATCTTTGGAAGGCCAATATATGTACACCTGGACGTAACGCACATTTCAGTAAAAGGATTGTGTCAAAGAAATATTTAGATGATGTTTTGGGTGATATCTTAAAAATAAAGCTTAATAAATTGAAATTTAGGTTGGTTTTTAACTTTATAATCTAGGTTGATTAATATTTTCAATATTTCGATAACATTGTTCTATAATTCGTAGTAATTCAAAATTATAAAGCCCGTTCCATGCCACAAGCTGTACTTCATTTTTAAATTGGCCAAAGAAACAATTACTACCGTAATCGAATCGTACTTGAGTAGATTTATTATGAAACGCATATGTACTCTCAGATCCACAATTTCCTATGCCAGTTTCAGTATTAAGCGCATCACTAATTACCGTATTAGGTACACTTTACTGTATTTCCTTATTTATTGAATATCTATCAGTTCGTACTTTCAATACCGAAGTAGTTTTTATAGATGATCTCGGAAGGTTTTTTGAGGGCACAGCTCCAATTTTTTTTAACCACTTCTTCACGCTATGAAATTTTTTGCAAGACGATAATTGCGATAAAAATTCATATTTGTACCAATAAATGTTTGTACATATCACGAAAATAGTCATTCTCAGTAAAGTGATCACTGCAGAAAATATACCTCCCGAGCATTTGATTATAACCACTTTAAATGTTGACCTAATTTTCCATGTGGTTGTTGTTAGGTTCTATTTTTTTTTTATTTTTTTTTATTTTCCCTCATAGTATGCTGGCTGAAACAAAGAGGTTAAAATGAAACAAAGGAAAGCGGCAAATTCAAATTTTATATTTTGCGAATATTTAAACATGAGCACTTGATTGACGATTGGAAAAGTATAAAATGCGATACCTATCGGAAATAAAATAAAGTTTTTCACCTAGTACCTTGTCCATAAGAAATACATATAAAATGTATCTATCGGAAATAAAACAAACTATCGTACCCACTGTCTAAAACACGTCTCCAATCGTCAATTATAACCATTAGTTGGTTTTAAAATTTCAAAGCGTTTTGGTTGATCCGATGTTTATTAAACCGACGTTCGGCGTGTGACGAATAATTATCGTAACCACTGGTAGCTCGCTGGAACGTCCGCTACTTCCCTGAGGTTCGCAGGGATATTGAAAACACTAATTTATTTCTAAGATTTTATTTATTGCTTTATCTTTAATCCGCATGAAAATCAACAGCAATCTTTTTCGGTCGTTGTATCAATAATTTTCTGTTATTGTTTTTTTCCAACCAAACGTTTTTTTGTTTGCTTGCTGCGTTTTCACAAACTACTACAATAGTTGCTTTCCAATCGACCAACCGCAAGCACCCGCTAGTAGAATGGTTTTTGTCTTCGCTAAATTTCTATAGATAATTTAGCGAAGACAAAAACCATTCTACTAGCGGTTCACTAGCGGGTGCTTGCGGTTGGTCGATTGGAAAGCAACTATTATTTAGATTTTGTACTTACTATTCTTAACAGTGCCGGTAATTTTATAATATTAACTGATTTAATTTAGATATCGAAATTTGAACTGATTTTCATTTGCTCGTCGAAAGTCGGGATGATTCTAATTTGGTTGACACCACAGAGTGACATACTTAAAATTTACTTAAATTTTAAGTATGTCAGTCTTTTTTTTTTAAATTGTTGCGGTTTATTTCTCGATGATATTAATAATTTGTTTTCCATTTAAAGAAAATGGGTCGAGGTAAAACGTTGACAAAGGAAGAAATTGGTAAAATTGTTGCATTTAAGCAAGAAAATTATTCTAATCGGTAAATAGCGATAAAAATTGGTCGAAATCATGTGACAATCAGTAATTTTGTATATGATCAAAACAATTATGGAAAAACAGCGTCGAATTTTGCTGCTACCGCTCGGAAAATAAAGGATTAAGTTGGAACTTCAGCAAGTATCTGGACAGTACGCAGAGTAATTAAATAGTGTCCGCTTCTTAAACGGAAGAAACTTATAAAAAAGCCTCATTTACTTCAGCGTCATAAAGATGCTAGATTATAGAGTACTGCCGAACACATTTTAATTGGACGGAAGAGTGGCATCAAGTGATATTTTCTGATGAAAAAAAAATTTAACTTAGATGGACCTGATGGATTTCAGTACTACTTCCATGATTTGAGGAAATCTGAGCGGTTTCTGTGTCGTCGTCATACCGCTGTTGATGCCGTCATGGTATTGGCAGCAATTTCGTTTCATGGCGCCATCGATTTGGTTGTTTTGGAAGGTCGGCAGACCTCAAGGGATTACATTGAACTGTTAGAAGTGTAGAAAATTAATTTCCAAGGAATGTTCGATGGCCAACGATGGATTTTTCAACAAGATAACGCGCCCATCCATACAGCAGAACGTGTTAAACAATGGTTTGCAGTTTGCACAAAACAAGGAAGGCAATTTGAAAACAGAGATGGGCTGATTGCTGCAATTCCAGATGCTTTCGAGTAAATCCCATTAAATTATGTACAAAATCTGTTTTAACGTTTTTTTTTGTATTTAACCTTTCCGAATTTTTGGCAATAATTTTGTTCTTTGACTTTATTTAATTACGAAAATCGTACTTACTTAATGTTATTTATTATCTTACGGATTTATAAAGTAATATTTGTACATCTTAAATATTTATGTACATGAAATTGAAAAATATTTGAACATTATTACAAAAAATGTAATCAACGATAGTTGATTAGGTTTTTGTAATAATGTTCAAATATTTTAACATAACCAAAAACTATTAATTGATAAGCGAAATGTATAGATAGCTATCTTTTGGGTTCTTTATCTTTTTACCTTATCGGCCCTTTAAGGTCGTTAGCGTTAAAGAAGTAGTGGTGGTAACAAATTTACAATTACAACTAATAACCGTGCAATAGTGAAGTCATGAGTATCATGAGTTTCTATATTCACTCCACTCGACCGGAATCTAAAATTTTAACCGAGATATGTATTATTGGTATATTAAATTCCAGTATAATTTCCAAATGATATCATAAGTTCCGATGGAATAATAAAATATTTTAATTTCGAAAATTATCGTTTTCTGGCTTCCAGGATAAATTCCGGAGTACGAATATTACAATGGAGAAACAATTTCCACTTAACCGGAACTCTATATAAGGGCTAAAGTTTGTTTGTGAGCTTTCTTGATAATTTGGGTGTGGTTAGATGTTGATAATAAATGTTTATTGTTTTAATAATAGCCGGACAAAAATTCTGGTCTGACTTATAAATTGGTTTGAATAACATTAATCTTGACCGATGTAATTTTAATTAATTGTTAGGTTATTGCAAATAAATATTTTCTAGTGTCTAGTAAATTTATATGAATAAATTTAACAAATTAGTGGATAACACGTAATACATATTTGCGTAATATATCATTGTATTAAAAATGTATTTATCAAATTTTATCGTTGGCTAATAGTAATAAATTTGTAATTTGTTTCTTAATCAAGAAAAATAATCTAATAATTGATCGATTTGTTTGGTGATCGATTTGGTTTCTTTTTCTTTTTTTTTTAAGAAAGTAGTCTGTTCCACATAATTCTGTAAATAAATTAAGGGATTACTTTTATCGATAATAACTAATAAGTACTGTTATTACTAGTAGAAATGCCATGATTATCTACTGAAAATGACCCATTGGTGTGTATGTAGTCGTTATTTTATTGTTTATAAAATCAGTTATCACAATAGTATTTTTTTTACACGTAATCAGAGCAGGGAACCCGGTATCAGATACCATACCAAATCATACCATAACGCAATACCATACACATTTTGAAACCCCGTACCTAAACCATGCCCCTAATTTCCAATCCTTAATATCATATATTGTCCATTGTACCATTTTTTATTTTCATGGTATCTGGGTAATAAAACGAAATGCATACTCCTTAAGACGCCTACTGAAACAAACGCTTATTATAAAACAATAAACGCACTAATTGAAAGAATACAATTAACGCACTCACTATTTTTTTAATAGAACTAAATAAAATAAAAATATCGAAATTTAATTTTTTTGAATTTCTATGGCATATTCGGGTAAGTTTTTGAAACAATTAACAAATTCAATAATTAATAAATTTAATAAAATTTGTTTTTTTATAGAATTTTTAGATGGCATCCAATTAGAAGAAAATTAGAAACGAGAACAGAATTGTTGATGATCAATTTCATTACGAAAAAGAGAAGGATAAAAGCACGTGTAACCTATGTTCAAAAGAAGTGCAAGGCCAACACACGGGGAACTTGCGAAAATATTTAAACAGGTATCATGACGATTAGTTTAACAAACCGATTAAAAACCAACAAAACAAATCAGGACAACTAAAAACACAATCAAGTTTAATGGGTCACTTTGATATTGATACATCATTATTTAAGAAAGAAATAATTTTGAAAATATCCGAACAGGAGCTGAAGCAATTTTATGTTGAAATAATTATAAATGGAAGGCCACTGAATTTCTTAGAAGATTCAAGGTTCCGCAAAATAATTAATCTAATATGTAATGCATTGAAATGAAAAATAAAATGTCTTCTTTGAAAATCGATTGCGCAGTGAGAATGGATCGCACAATTCTTGGAATTGATGTCCAATTTTATCAAAATTTAAAAATCTGCGTGCAAACTTTAGTTTTGACTGAGCTGACAGAATGACACACCCGTGAATACTTGGTTAACAAAGTAATAACTGTATTAGATTAATACGGATTAGACATAAAAAATTGCTATTCGTTCACATCAGATAGTGCGAGCAATATGATTAAGGCTGGGCGAATTTATCAACAATTCCAAAATAATAGTTTTATCGAAGCTGAGACGGTCGTTGTAGATGTTGATGATGAAAATAATGATGAAGATGCCGAGCATGGCATGGCGATTTAACTGAAGAATCTGAAGAGATTTTAGTCACATCATTTTTGGAGAAAATGGATCTGGATAATTTATTTACTGAAAATAATGAACATTTTATGGTAGCGGTTCGCTGTATGGTACTTACAGCTACAATACAATTGGCTGTGAACGCGTAATCAATAACAATTAAGAAGAAACAAAAATAATTGCTAAAGTTCAAGTTGTAGTAAAAAACTTCGAGTTCAATCGATGATGTCGTTATTGAAAGAAAAAGTTTTAAAAAAACCTATTTTATACAATGCTAAGAGATGGGGATCGGTTTTTTGTATGCTAAATCGACTTTTTAGAACTAAACAACTTTTGTACTTCTTTTGCTGATGCTTCTCCAGAATTAAAGCTTACAGACAATGATTGGACGACAAATATTGAAAAAGTGTCATATGCGTTCAAGCCAATTTATTCAGCAACTTTGCAACTACAAAATGAACAGTTAACATTGAGCCACGCCTTTGCTGTATGGAAATCAAGCTTCACTTCTGTAACGAAACTAAAATACAATAGTACATCTAAGCAGCTTCTAGATGCTATTAGAAATAGAGAGGAGAAATTATTTAGCTCTGGACCAATCATTTCCACTGTGTTTCTGGGTCCTCGATATCAGGTTTTGTTATCTCGCAAGATGCGGGATAATACCGTGAGCTATTTGAGCAATATCGACAAAGAAGTGAAACGCCATAGTTTGTACTCAGAAACTAATGATCAGGTAACCCAGGCCATAGATGAAAGTGTAAGAATATTTTTTGAGAGACCAAATAATGATGAATGACGGTGATGAATTAGAAGAGTTATTAAAACAAACTGAAATCATTGAGAATGAGCAGAATCAGAATATAAACGCTGCAATTCCAGAAATTGAAATGATAAAAGTATTGAACAATTTCGATGGATATAAAAGGCTTGGAAACAATGAAAAATTCATCGAGTGAGTTTCGAAAGTTATATGACATGATTACATATTTTGGTCTTATCAGTTCCTGCTACGCAAGTCACCGTTGAAAGAATTTTCTCGACCCTCAAATTTTTGCTGTCTCCGCTAAGATCATCAATTGATCAGGATCTATTAGAACAAATTTTATTAAATAATTTAAATTAAAAGTTTAATAAATGATTATTATTTCATAGATTAGATTTCAATAATATTTTTGTTTTAATGTACTTATATAAATAAATGAATTGTTTTTATATTTCCCATAAAAATATTTATTGTTTTTAAATGATTCCGAAATAAAAAAAAAGAAAACGATTCAAATTTTATTTATTTTTCTAAAACCACATATTTTACCCGTGCCATACCGGTACCACCAAATTCTATTTCTGATACCATGTACCTGAACCATACCATATAAATTTCTCGGAGTCATACCACAAACCATTCCAACCTTAATATTTCCAGGGGTCCCGGCCCTGCACGTAATAGCCACAAGGCCATCTTTACCATAGGGCTATAACGGGTGCAGCCCTAGGGCGCCGCATTATTAAAACGCCACCAAATGTCCAAGACCTATGTAGTCAATTTTAGAGAACATCTTTTTATTTGAATTTCTTCACTTCAAAGGAAATGCAAACCGTTTTATTATAATAAATTTATTCTATTCGTCGCTTGGAATGCACGAGTCGCGATAGTTGTTTTATGCATTGACGGACGACTGGTAAAGTTGAAATAGCGCCTTAAGCGGACAATAGTAAACTACGAATTTGATATTAGGCTACTTGATACTAAAAGCATAACTGTTTTAAAAATATTAAATTTTGGCTTGTAATTATCTATTAAAACGTGGTAAATATGCTCTAACTTAGTTTGAAAAAGGTTTAGTGGCTCAAAGATGTATTTATAGTGAATTTAACATTAAATTTCTGCAATTCTTAAGCACGGTTTTCGAGCATTTAAAACGATAAAACTGTTCCAATTGAATCAAATATACAAAAAACACACTTTGAACTATATAATAGATTAACTAGATAATCCAACCATCACACTTTTAATAAATAACAATTCAAATTAAATAGACACTATTTCCATATAACTTCAGATAGCCAACTTTTGTTATTTGAAGTCTCGTAATTCACTATTGTCCGCTAGAGCACACCATACCAGTCGTCAATTGTAAACCAACCCAAATTTAAAAACTTGTTTTCTGCTAGAGGTATAAATCGTCGAAATCGGAGCACATTTGCAGGTTTTCGATTTTTCTGGCTCTACATTTGTGGGCTATAGTTCAGTTGATTTTCAAGAAAATTGAATTTTCTGCGAAACGTGTAGAAATATTCGATCGATCCAAATGAGCGTTGGTATGACCATTACAGGTGTCAACGCCTATTGATAGAGGTATCAATGCTAGTACGCATTTTCACAATCATCCGATCTCCGATCGTCGAAATCACTAACGTTTTTTCGTTTCTAGAATTAGTTGCCTCTCTTTCTAAATGCTGTTTGAATTACATGCATGTCTTGTATTTTCTCTAGAATTTCATGGTGTCGAATATAATGGTTCTAAAACAGAAGGTTATTCTGCACTGGAAAATTTTTGTTGACTTCTACAAAGTCGCCTAATATTTTTAGCCCAGGGCGCCTAAATATATAAGAACGGCCTTGAATAGCCAGCATATTGTTTTGATTCCCAACAAAATTGACTTTTGTATTTAGTACAGTTTGGCAAATCAATTGTTAAAATTGACTATAATTGACTATAAGCCGATGCCGTTAAATCATTTAAACAACATATGCGAGTCACATGTTTCGGGCCAATTTTGACCATTCCATTACGTGTTTTGGGGCCAATTTTACCCATTCGAGCATTCATGTATGACATTTGACAAAAATCTAAATCATATTGTAATACCTGATAGTGATCAATACTTCATATACAAAATTTCACCATGCACAAAATTGGGGTTGGTTACAAAATTGTCTCTACAATATATCTTGTCAGAGCACACTATCTAATTCTCATCGTATCTGAAGACGCTCGTAAAAGACAATAACAACCCCATTCACCTCTTCGAATTTACCTGAATCCCATTTGGTCTACATGATGCTACACAAACGTTTCAGTGCTTTACTCAAAAAGCCCAAGACAGCCAAAAATTTCTCTTGGACTGACGAATTCAAAAATGCATTCACATCATTTAAAATTTAATTTGCTAAAATAATAATTCGCATCGCAACAATAATATGCCTCGAACACTGCTGTCGGGGCAATTTTGCAAAAGGACATTAACAAGTGTTGGCAGCCACCGGGAGTCTTCTCGAGAAACTCTTGGATGCCGGAAAGAAATACTCTACATTCGAACGGGAATTACTTGCAATTTTTCTAGCAGCCAAACACTTTAGATATTTTATCAGCCTAAAACTAAAAGTAATCCGAGGCATGGCATTGACGCATATTTCGCAACGAACCGACCACAGTCATCAACGGCTACGAATGTCATAGTAGTTCATAAATGAAACTAGAGCTTTTTAAACTGCTCGGATACATCCCACAACATCGAATCAGCATTGCGTCGAACCATATTCGACGCGCTATGTACAACATTTCACATCCTGCTGTTCATGCTACTCGTAAATTAATTACTGCCCGCTACTTAAACATCTAAAATACTTTTAATCCATTATAAACAAGGATTTAAAGTTCAAAGGCAAATAAAATCACCCACAATTCAAAATTCACCTAGTCGATTCAAATATATCCACGTAGACATCGTCGAATCACTTCATGCATCACCTGTGTTGATCATTTCATACGTTGTTCCGAAACTTACTGTAAGAGAAAAATGACAACTGCAACTATTGTCACCATATTTGTCTACAATTTCGCAATTCAAGTCCTAACTATTTATTGAGTTAACGCAACTCCTTGAATCACATTGTATACATACAAAGGTTTACCACCCACGAGTAAATCGCATGGTTGATTGCTTCGACCATCCCAGTGGAGTTCCAATCGTCCAATGGCGTCACTCTAACCAACCAGTGACACATTTTGGTAAAACTCGTCCATTATTGATTGCAAAACGGTGGTGATTAATACATTAATCGAATACAATAATTAATTGTAAAATAATAATCAGTGGACACAACAGTATGTGAATTAAATTCAATCGACTAAACTTGAGTGAGTGTTTTGCTTATTTTTTCTAGTAAATTTTAATTTAAAATTCCATAAAATTAAATCTCCATTTTCCAAAAATTGTTTATTAAAATTAATTTAAAGTTTTTAATTTTAATTAAATTTTTCTTGTGTTTGTTTTTTTTTTTTCATTACCATAGCAAAAAAAACGAAACTATCGTATGTACTGTAAATATGTAGCTGACGTTGTTCCATATTTGTGAGTATATTGTGTTCCATTCAATATATTTAATTTATTTAAATTGTTATCTTTGCAAAATATGTATAAAAATTTCAACAATTCGATAACACGAAAATAGTGTGAGTGTACAGTGTGAGTTATTTAATAGATATCTTAAGTTCATGAGGTTCAAGAGGTCTTTAATACATAAAACCTATACAACTAAACTACATACTACACATAATTTAAATTGTGTTTAAAATGTCTGTCGCTTCCAATTTAAAATTCAAATTTTCAACAACAACAACAACAATTTAGATCGAAAAACAAAATACAAATGTGTGCAAAAAAAAGGGTTCAAGGTCAAAATATAAAATTTTGTTGGTATTTTGCATTTGTGTTGTATGTGAAAATTGTATATATCGCCATACTTTTTACCCATTGTAAAATCAATGAACGAACGTTAAATGTATGTACTTTATAGCTTACATTCAGGCGAACGTGTTGAAATACTATCAATTGAAATACATCGAAATATCTTGATAGTTTACTGTTGAAGTTTCATGATAGTATCAACAAGAATTTTGGTTGGATATAAATTTAAATGAAAAAAAAAAAAATACTCAGGCCGCTCTCATGAAAATTGTCGACGAGTCAACAAAGAAAGGGAACTAAAGTAAAAGCTATGCATGAGATCGAAATATGAATTCTTGATCACGATTTAACCGTGTTAAATTTTAGTGAGAATCGCAGTTGAATGGCGGTGATGGGATGCAAAAAGTTGAGCTCGATGTACCTAATAGAAACGTAGGATAGTATACTATAATTATTTATTTTATTTATTTATTTATTTATTTATTATAATACAATCTGTGGATTTTTTAAAATCCAGTGTCGACTGATAACAATTTAACATATTTACAACATTAATACATATTTAAAGGAAAAAAGAAAAACTAACATTAATAAAGCAGAAAATTACAAGATAAATGTAATATAGTACATAATTGCATGCTACACCTGAAAATGCAACAAATCATTCACACTCGAGGACTTGAACAAAAACGATTTCAGTCCTAGCTTAAATATATTGAATTTATGAGTGCCTTTTAAATCATCTGGTAGGTTATTGAAAATTTTTGGAGCCAATATTTGAAACGAGTTTTGGTAGTTTGTTGTTGTAAATTTTTCTAGCCGTATGTACTGCTTATTTCTCAAGTTGTACTTGACTGTAACATGAGACTGAGTGTCCTTAATAGAAAAAAATGATTTCATTACTTTGTACACAAATAGATGTCTAATGGGGAAAATTTCCAAAAACTCAAATAAAGGCCACGAAGCCGATAGCCTTGTTGAATTGAGCATAATCCGAATAACATGTGTCTGAGCAATAACAAGTGGGTAAATTCTAGTATTATAAGTTCCTCCCCAGCATATTAAACCATAGGACAATCTTGATTCAACTAGCGCAAAATAAATAATTCTTAGGACTGCTAAAGGACAGGCTGAACGTAAAATATAAAATTTTCGAATTACAGCATACAAATAGATACGCAATACTTCTTATACTTTCTGCCGTAGGCACTTGGCGAAACACACTTAATACACACATTTTTAAAAATTTTTAAAAACACTTGTTAAATATTTCGCAAAATTTGTGTAGATACGCAACGAATAAATATGAGGCAGCCAACGCATAGAAGCATCCATAGTCAGGCCAAGGTACTTGAATTTTGATACGAATTCAATATTAAAACAACCCGCGCAACAAGTTATGTTATCACACTTTATATCATGGTAAATGATATCTGGTTGAACAACAATTTCATTATTAAGTTTAAGAAACATACCCTTAGTTTTTATTATTTTTTATTTTAGGAGCAAGACACCATTTTCTAAGACTACATAGGTCAGAGTTCATAGACTGAATGTTCGTACTTTCCAAACGATCATTATACAGAAACAGTAGATCATCCGCAAAAGCTATCAACTTTGCAGAAAGCTTCAAATAAAAAAGAGTTTAAGTAGATCAAAAAAAGCATGGGGCCTAAAACAGAACCTTGTGGAACACCATCATTGATAATTTTACATTCACTCAAAACATCACCAATCTTAACCACTTGAGTTCTATTACATAAATATGAGCTAAACCATTGCCAAGCTACTCCACGAAAACCAGCATGTAGTAATTTTTGTAATAATAACTTGTGGTTAACCATATCAAAGGCTTTAGTTAAATCCACAAAAATTGATGCAACCGATCTTTTCTTATCAAGACCTTCATACAGGAAATTAGTGAATTCCAATAGGGCTCCCTCAGTACTTTTAGATCTCCTAAATCCGAACTGCATGGTATGCAAAAAATGTGTTTTATTCAAAAAACTAGTTATTCTTTGGTGAGCTACCTTTTCAATAATTTTAGAAAAAACCGATAATAAAGAAATCGGCCTGTAATTTACAATATTATTTTTATTTCCTTTTTTAAAAATGGGAATAACCTGACTCTCTTTTAGTTTAGTTGGAAAAATACCCGAATCAAAACTAAAATTTATAATATATGAAAACACATTAACAATACAATGAGAAATTTGTTTGACAAGAATATTGCTGCAGTTATCAATGCCAGTAGAAAAATTAGGTTTCAGATTCGATATGACTTTTAGCAGTTCATCTGGACACGTTTCAAAGAAAACACATGACTGTACAGCGGAATTGCTATAAATTAGGTCAGAAAAATCATCTTAATTGCTACTTACAGTCAGTTTTAAATCTTGGACCGCATTTACAAAATAACTATTAAACAATTCAGCCAGTTCACGTCTATCAGTTATACAACAATTGTCATCAATATCAATTTTTTGAATTTGCACATTTTTCCTGTCTTTATTTAAAACGGCATCAACTAGTTTCCAGCATTCTGAAATATTACCATTCGCAGATTCAAATTTATTTTTGTAAAAGTGACCTTAGCAAGAGTCACGTCGTGCTTAACAACTCTATTTATCACATCAAAGCGCCGTTTAAGCTCTAAATCATTCACCCTTCGAATTAACTTCATGACTATTTTATTCTTCAGCCTAATTTTAATAAGTAGTGAAGGTGTAATCCAAGGCTTAATAATTCTATCCTTTGATTTAATTTTAATAATCGAGGTATTTTTATTTATATAAAATTTTAACCTGCACATAAAATTGTCAAATGCTAGAGACACATTTCCTGGTGAATAGACGACCGACCAGTTTTCATTAGACAGATCATCTGTTAAACTTAAATAATTAATAATAGATTTGGTTAAATAATTATTTGGTAATGGTTTAGTAGAAGCACAACTTGGCAAAAATAATATGGATGTGATCAGTTATATTAAAATTATGTACATTCGCAGAAAAACTGAACTTTAAGTTTAATGAACATCTGAAGAATAAATGATCCAGACATGTAGAGGAATTTTTTGAAACACGAGTTGGTGAATTAATTAACGATTTTAATCCGTGTGTAGCCATCATACATAAATAGTCATGTGACACATAACATATTTATTCCAAACAGCGATGAATACTTTTACACGAAAACCATCAGGTAAGAATGATCCCCTTCCTGCTAATTTGTATACTTTTTAAAGGATCTTCAGGGACTTTTCACTCGGCGTGCCAATAAAAATATTTCTTTAAATTATTGCTTTTTGTGCGTGCCAAACTAATTCCCTAAAATAACTTTTTTTTTTAACTTTAATATTAAAGATCAATCAAAATCGGGTCCGTGATACGCCAGATTTTTATTTTTGTTTTTCAACGCAAATTTTTAAGGGAGGAGGGCGAAGAATTTTATTAGCTTGGAATCGAGCTCAAAATCTTAAACCGAGACAATTGTTTCTGGCTGTTCTGTTCCTAATTATTGTTATAATATTCATCTCTAAAAATATTATAAACTCACAATGATATGTTAAAGGAAAATTTGTTATTTCAGCTATTATCAGCTAGTGCGCTAAAATTCTGTTATGCGATGATCTGGCATCGCCAACTAAATACTTAAGTAGGTTTCAGTAGAGGAAGGTTTGGTCTTTATACGAAAGAATAACCTTCTTGAGTTTGAAAAGAGTGACAATTAGGGTGATCAGAAGTCCCGATTTGTCCTGTTTTACAATTTTTCTAGACGAGATTTCTCTACAAATCGGTTTTCCAAACCATGGTCGTCGGTTTCAAACCAAATTTTTTTAATGTTTAAATACATAATAAATTTCGGGACTTAAAAACTATCCTAGTTTGTTAGGTCGAAATGTTCTACATTTTCAAACTTTCTCAAACTTCGTTCAGGTTTAATCGTTTTTGACCTAGTCATCCTAGTTATAACTTCCAATGGTTGTCCTTTTTTCTAACTAATGCCAATGCAAACGTGTTCTTAATTTGTAGTACGAAACAAATTTTGAACTCTACATAAGCCCATGAAAAAATATCGCTAAACTCGCACAATTTGCGATGGTTTCTGGTGACTGTTCGGTTTGAAACGGTTTGGTATCTACCAAAAATACGGCTTGATGTAGGCCGTTGATGTAGGGTTTAAGTATAGTGATTCGTTTATCTCCATGCTCGACGTTTAAATCTTTTATTTTGTCGTTAGGTTTTATGGTTCTTTATGATGTATGACATCACAGTAGCTAATTTTATCTAGTTATTTATTCAAGTTCTACGTCAGAAGAACTTGAACTTTGATTGCCTATTCTAATGTTGTTTTGTCGCGAGACTAAGCATAATAAAAGCTGACTATCCAACTGTTTTCAAAAAGGTTTTGTTGCGTAATTTAAATATTCGTTTTCTTTTGGATAACTGCCGTGATGTAAATGCAGCAATAATGAAATTACTTCCTTTTGACGCCGGCCATCAACTTCGCTTTTCGAATTTAAACCGTTCTCGAGAAAGATGTGTCTATTTATCTCCTTTAGCTTTTTAAATACTGTAGTAAACTGTGTCTTCCTGTTATTAGTGTTGCCTTTCTTTGCTCAGCTCTTGTAGCGCCACCATAATCAGTTCAACAATAATATTTCTAGATAATTGTCGCTGATTTTTTCGGCGCCTAATTCTCCGAATGCATTAGTGATACAATATTTCAATTTTAGTAATCGGTTGATTGTCGAAATTAGGGCGTTCCACCGTCTGACAATCTAGAATAAGTTAGACATTTTTGCCTTCCCGCGTTTCTACGTGCTTTGACAAAATATTTAGAGGGCTCTGACATTATATATATTGGAGATAAATAACGGGAATTTGCAGGGTGATTATGAATTTATTTGCGAGACCCGAATCAACTACTCGGGTATTCGGGTAGCTAAAAATTTCGAAAAATACGCAGGTACCTGCGTACCCGATACCTGAGAATACGAGCCCTACTCATGCCAAACAGTTTTTTTAAACGTTTTGGGCATGAAACATGTAACCGCAAAATTGGCTCTGAAATTGTTGTAATTTCAGCCAAGAGCATTGCCGAATGGGCGTTATTCTGAAATTGCTAAATGATCGCTCAAACGGATCATAACTTATGGTAGAACCGGAGTGTACGAAAATGACGTCGAAACTAAGGTTCAATCGTTCCAATGAAAGCTTCCTGAAGAACCAAAATTGAAGCAAGCTCGTCAAGTTCCACAGAATGTGAAAGTTCTGCTCACTGTTTTCTTCGATTTCAACGGCATAGTGTATCACCATGAGTTTAATTCATCAGGTTGTACGATCAATAATAAGTACTACTTGGAAGTTATACGCTGTTTGCGTGAAGCAATTCGAAGAAAACGCTCGGATTGTGGTGAAACAACCCATGTCCATTGTACCACGATAATGCACCTGCTCACAATTCTCTGCTTGTTTGTACATTTTTCGTCAAAACAACATGTTATGATGTTCCAATTTCCGTATTCGCCTTACATGGCCCCTGCGATTTCTGTTTAAAAAACCAAATTGCCGAGCACACCAAAACTGTGTAACCTTTATAAAATAAACTAAGCATCGAATAGAGCTACATATGTCAAGATACACTAGGGACAACCAACATAACAAAAAAAAAAATTTGACAACTGAACTCATACAGTTCGCAAAATTCAAATATTCTACGTTTTTTTTTATCGAACCATGTGTTTTATCTAGGGCTTCCAATACCGGTAACGGTATTACCGGTAACACCGGTAATGGCAGTGAAATCTCATTTCGGTATTACCGGTATTAAACTAAAATTCTACCGGTATTACCGAAATTAAAAATAATATATTTTCCAACAGAAAATTTTTCACATTAAATAAAATTCAAAATGAAACTAAAAAAATGTAACTATAAAAATTAATTTTCCATAATTTAAAATAGAAACATACATAATTCATTTTTTCTTCAATATTTGTAAAAACGTGTGCAGTGTACCGCAATATTAACGGTCATGGAAACACGAAATTTTGGAACCTTGGCCTTGCTAGAGCTTATATGGAAAGATGCCAGCCGAAAAATGCTTGGAGGCCTTTCAAACTAAACTAACGACTTTTAATTTATGCAGTGAAAAATTTGTTGGTTATGCGAAAATTTGGTTCCTATTTGTCGATTATTCATCAGCTATGCCTAAGAATGCAATTGACAGTATTGCAAATTCTTTATCGAAAATAAACGATACTATATACAGATCAGTCTGATGGAAACGTTGGGAACGTTCACTTTCCAAAGAACTTAAAGAAGAGTCTTCCAAAAATTTCCCAATAAAAATACGGTAACAATTCCTTTTTTTCAATTACCGGTAATGGCAAAAACGGTAATTTTGGAAGCCCTAGTTTTATCACCTTGTAATTATTTCGACCTTTCCGTATTTGTCGACCATATTTGATATTTATTCCAAAGGTGCTTGTATACAATTCATATTATGGTAACTCTAAAATTTTTTGGCGTGCTGGATAAATTTGTAAACGTGCCATGTTCGGCATGCGTGTCACATTTTGCGATCACTGATCTAGCTCATATGTACGTTACAAATTCAGAAAATCTTAGATCTTGCTATAATTCACGTGTAAAATGAACGAAAACAAAATATTTGATTCAAACGGGATGTTGAAAGTCGAGGCCACCGTTATAAAAAGGTCTGGTACAAAAAGTACTTAAGGATAAATTGAATTTATCTTCAAATTTTGTCGCAGTAAAAGTCGCTGCACGAGTATGGATATAAATCCGTACAATTTGAATCTGGTCATTCATCCAATGAAATTACCTAAATATTGTCACGTGACCGAAAAAAATATTCCCCTATTTCTCCTCTCGAGTTAAAATTATTTCAACATTAAGCAAAATATCCGCAGAAAACCAACATAACCATACCAAAAAATATGTATTACGAGCTATTTTTCCCCAATTTTTTGTTTGTTTGCTTATTTATGACTTTTCGATTTTTAAAAAAATTTGTTATTTTGTTATTATTGAAATTGTCATAGTGTTATTGAAACTAAAAGCAAAGAGAAGTTAGCAAAAGGTCACATAAGTTACTAAATTCGTTCGGATTCAGATTGTACGGATTTATATCCATACTCGTGCAGCGACCTTAAAGCTGCACATTATACAGTATATGTAAGCCGCACCATTAGACGATAAATGATCGTAACTATAAATTACTGCTTAAAAAGTTTCACTACTGTCGCGCGCAGAGGATACACACACATTGTTTTTTTGATCTCTCGTTTTTCTGCTAGTAAATTGATGTTTTGATTTTTTGTTAATTTATCGCGCGGTTCGAGATGTGTTCGAGAATAATGTATGTGAACTGATTGTGGTGGTGAGTGAATGTAAAATAAAAAAATGTATGTATATAAATGAGCGAGCCGCTACTACTCACCATTAAATTCCTTGTTGAAAATTACCTAAGAATAAACCTTGCTAATTTTTTTTTTTTGACCGAACTTCGCGAGATTTTTAGGGGGTGTCCATACTTTTTCCTCACCCTGTATATAGAAAACTTGGGTTTTCTAAAAAGGGATTTCTGGCGTGATATACACTTTTTTCCACTCCATTTACATTGAAAGTTTTCCAAGCGACATTTTGATTGCTTCAAAGCATGACATTGCTTTTAAGGTGACTTTTCATTAAACGACGCTAAGCAGTTTTTAATATAACTTTATTTAATGAAAATTTTATTATTGTTTGTTGGCGTACTGTACAGTTTTAAAGAAATTGTATTTCAATGATTTTTTGAAATATTACAGTAGATCAATAGTTTTTCATTCATTTAATGAAAATGTTTGTTTACTAAAATCATATACATACTTTCATTAATTTTATTACAACTTTTTTTCTCAGTGTGTCTGTTGCACAAATATATTGTAATTATAATTGTATTCCAAAAAATTTTATCAGTTATGTAGTTTTAAAAAGATTAAATTGACACCGTTGAGAAATGGTTTCCACCAGTTGCAAAACTACTTAAATTATAAAAATTATTCAAAATACCAAAACGGACGAAACAGTATAAAATAATTTCTCCTAGCCACATACAGATTTATAACCCCATTCAGATTTCTAACCCCATACAGATTGTCCTGAAAATTTGTGATTGTGAACTATTGTGATTTAAAACGATAAACGTGGCGCGCGTGATATGGATATAGCATATAGATATAGATGCATGAATAATTCATCTAAGTCACTAACAATTTTATTGCATTGCAAATTATATGAACTGTTGTGTGAGTTTTCTCGACAGCTACTCTCTACACTCCTTATTATCTATGGCATGCGCCCCACGTTTTTCGTTTTAAATCTGAGTATTTTCATAGCTAATAAAAATTCACAATCGCAAATTTTCAGGACAATCTTTATAGCGCTAGAAATCTGAATGGGGTTATAAATCTGTTTGTGGCTAGGAGATATTATTTTATACTTTTTAGTCTTGTGTGTGTGTGAAATTTTGCAATCGATTTTAACCATCTTGATGAGATTATGAGGCATGTGGCAAATTTCAGGTTTACTTCAATTTCTAATTTCTCCTAGCCACATACAGATTTATAACCCCATGCAGATTCCTAATCCCTTACAGATTCCTAACCCCATACAGATTGTCCTGAAAATTTGTGATTGTGAATTTTTATTCACAGCAATAACGCACCAATTCTTTGACTCGAAATTTGAACAGCAAAACTTCCGACCTATCTTTAGAAGTATCGAGGACCGCAATTGAAGCACAATTTGAAATTTTAGATTTTTGTAGCTCAGAATTTGCTGATAATATTCAAGAAAATCGAATTTTTAATGAGATATGTATATGGAAACTATCAAGCAATCTAAATGCGCATTGGCACAATAATTACAGATTTCGAGACCTATCTTTAGATGTATTAAGAACCGCAATTCCTGTTGAAGCTTCTCGTGCCGTTTTTGCTTCTCCTTATCTAGGCGTCGCTTGCGTTGGATGGCTTTCTCCTTGACCATCGTAGAAATTGCCACTAATGCACTAATCTATTAATATTTGTTTATTTTATTTGTTCTTGCCTTGTCAAATAAACATTGTATATAGAACATAGTCAACTACTATATATTTGGCTATACGTTTCAAGTCAGTTGAGTGTTCCACAGGTTCACTTTGAAGCAGGTCTCCAAAATTTGTTTGATGTAATCCGTACGTCAGCCGCCAATTTTTGGCAGCGCTGGCTTTTTAGCTGCGATCTTCGTTCTGTTTAAAGTGTCTATTAGAAACTAATTCGGTATGAGAGTTCCGAGAGTACCTGTTTTCGTAGCTTAAAAAGTTAATCAGAATCCAAGTCTGAGTGTTGCGGTTCTTTTACCACAAAAAAATATTTGGGCAGACTATCACTTAACGAATCGATTGATGCTCTATTGTACCTAACCCCAAGCGTTCAAAGTAATCTTTCCACAACGACGTAAACACCCTGAAAAAAGGTTCGAAATTGCATAGCAATAGCAAATTGCTAAAGATGTCAACTTTTTTTATTCCCAATCCATCATCAGGATGAGGAACAGGCTGCAGAATATTTCTCACGTACGAGTAACAACATCCAATTACACTTTCAAGGGAAAATCAAATTCCCTGAACGACATCGCAAATTTCCACTAAAAAATGTACCATCAAAACCATGCTATACTTTAAATGAGGCCAAACACAGATGATACCAGAAATGTCAGAACTACGGTTATCACTGCTGGTAATCTCATCGACTACGTCTCATAAGGGATATTTGTTAAAAAATTCACCTCTTGCAATAATAGTTTGGTCAAATAAATACGACATCCGCCATCTAACCAGCGGTCGGATTTGAAATTCGTATTTTCCCGTATATTTGGGCTATATTCTCCACCCTTCACAAACATCTTTACTTTTCAGACTGACTAAAAGGTGGCTGTATTTAATCTAATATGCAACTTATATTCAAATAATTCTTTGATTGATTTTGATTGATTGATAGGAGGGGATGACCAAGTCTATGACACCGAACCCACCGTACACCCTCCCTATTTACACATAACAGACTGGAATCTGTTAAAGTAAATAGAATAGCGTAGACACACAAACCTAAGACACAGTGACCTAACGCCAACCCAATGATATACCTAAATAATCTTACTACATTCAGGTGACAAACTTGCAGGGCTGTCCTATAAAGCTTATTTAGGACTATGGCAATGCATTAAGCCTGATTTCCATTATGAAACATTTACTGACAGAATAAACAAAATGAGATAAAAATATATATTCGCGTTATGTGTGAGAGAAAAAAAAACTTTTTCATTTTTACCGTACTGAAAACATCATTATAGCATACTGACATTTTTATAGTACATATACTGAAAAAATATTATGAAGCGAAGTATAATGTTTTCCGAACTGGAAAATATTTCAATTTTTGAATGAAATCAAAAAAAAATAAAAAATAAAAATTGTCTGTGTCACTTTAATGAAATTTTCGATTTTTATGTTTTTATTCAGTAAAAAGTACTGTCAGTAAATGTTTCATAATGGGAACCAGGCTTTATTAATCAATCATTATATATTGCTGGTTAATATTGTGATATTTTAGATCTAACCACTTTTTAGGTGGATTTACACTTTTGTAATTTTTTATGCGAATAACTTTATAGCGATGTTTAGAGTTTGACGATCAAGTAGGGATTTATCTTAGCTAGCGAAGTCTTTAGTCGAATATTTTTTCTGGAAATAAACTTTCAAACTAAAAAAACTGAAATCAGGGTTTGAATCATGAGGCCATTTTTAATTGCAGCTTATTTGTGATTGTCGGTTGTTAGGACTATACCTATAGTGGGATATTTTAAATTATTCATCCGCATATTATTTAGAATACACATACTTACAGATATTTTCGAGATATCATCCCACTTCATGCTTATCGTATCCGCATTTGCGTCTAAAATCTCAAGTTGCTTTGGTGAAAGAATTGGACTAAAATTAAAACCATTATAAATAACATTTAATTTATTTGACAGAAATTTTAAATGACTGTTATTCTATAGTAAACATAAAAAAATTGTAATAAATAAATTGCCGGCCAAAACACATTTTGGTAAACGGTTTTGTATGTTGATGGCGTTGAACTAGGTACTAGTGTCGGAGTTGGTGTAGTTGTTGATGTTGTAATTGGTGGTGTAGTTGTTGATGTTGTTGGAACGTTTGTTGTAGTTGTTGATGTTGATGGAACGGTTGGTGTAGTCCATGATGTTGGAGTTGTTGATGTTGATGGAATGGTTGGTGTAGTCCATGATGTTGTCTGTGGTGGTGTATTTGTTGATGTTGATGTTGATGGAACGGTTGGTGTAGTCCATGATGTTGGAGTTGTTGATGTTGATGGAATGGTTGGTGTAGTCCATGATACCGTTACCGTTGTACTTGTTGTTAATGGCCAGCTGGGTGAAGTCCATGTAGTAGTATCTAAGGTTGATGTTGTTAATGGCCAGCTAGGTGAAGTCCATGTAGTAGTATCTAAGGTTGATGTTGTTAATGGCCAGCTAGGTGAAGTCCATGTGGTAGTATCTAATTTTGGTGTTGAACTTGATGTTGATGGCCAGCTAGGTGAAGTCCATGTGGTTGTATCTAATGTTGATGTTGTACTTGGTGTTGATGGCCAGCTAGGTGAAGTCCATGTGGTTGTATCTAATGTTGATGTTGTACTTGGTGTTGATGGCCAGCTAGGTACAGTCCATGGTATTGACGGTGTATCTGTTGATGTTGTACTTGGTGTCGATGGCCAGCTAGGTACGGTCCATGGTATTGACGGTGTATCTGTTGTTGATGGTGTACTTGATGTCGATGGCCAGCTAGGTACGGTCCAATCTGAAATTGTATCTGACTCACTTGGTGGTGGCGAGACCTCAGGTGGTTCATCAGGTGGAACCACCGTTGTAGTTGTTGACGTGGTTACATCCGTTGATGGGGGCCAATTTGCTGGGCTCGGCAATGCAACCGGCACTGGGGGTTGTAGATATGTCTGACATATTTTTATATAGTGAAATACGGTTGTTTCACCTAGTATATGAAAGTTAATCTGTAATTTAACATAATCAAAATTAAACATATTAACTCATTTTATGTAATAAGTAAAAGTTGTCTAAAATATACTTTTTATGTATTGGCTTGTATTCGGCAACAATATAATTTAATACTTCTTATACTTTCTGCCGTAGGCACTTGGCGAAACACACTTAATACACACATTTTTAAAATTTTTTAAAAACACTTGTTAAATATTTCGCAAAATTACAAAAGGTTTAAAAAATCACTCGATCGATTTCGGCTTATTAGGCCATCATCAGGAGTATCTACTAAACTGTAAAAATAAAAATGTAGTTAGATATATATATATAGTTGGAAAAAGCAAAAAGTGAAACCAAAATATACCAATAAAAAAATGTGGGAGTGGTAAAAAATAAAAATTAAAAATTAAAAAAGGGGCGAGTTAAACACAGGTAAAATTGGTGAGAGCAATAAACATTAAAAAATAAAAATTAAAAGAGGGTGAGTTAAACACAGGTATATGATTATTGATTAGTCAACGGTCGAATAACAAAATTCCAGATGTTGATTTTTTTTTTTTTTTTTTTTTATTTTTTTTTTTATTTTTATTTTTATTTTTTTTATTTTTTATAACCCGACGAATTAGTAATTTTATGGTATGGAATGAGTATGTGAATAAAACAATGCGGGGTCGGTAATTGGTGAGAAACGGATTTCTCTCTGTTCGTTGAGGATATTTTGGTTAAGAAATATAGCTTTTCGGATTTCGTAAGATTCTAAGTTGTCTAAACGTCTACTTTTTGGTTGTACATGTAATATTTCTAAATTGTTTAAACTGGATGTGTGATTTTCTAACGTTAAATGATTATAAAGGGATGATTCATGGCTACCAGATAAATGTTCTTTAACTCTAACTTCAAAATTGCGCCCAGTCTGTCCGATATAAGAGGAACTACAATCATTGCAATTGATCTTATAAACGCCAGACTTGGAAAGGCGATCAATTCTTGGTTTGTTGTTAAAAATCATTTTTTTAATTGTATTATTGTTATAAAAAGCAAAGCTAATATCTGTATATTGTGTCACGATGTTACTAATCCGTTGACTAGTTTTTCCTATATACTCTAAGCGGCGCCAATTTTTCGGCATTGGGCTATCAGGTGGATAAATGTTAGCTAAAGCTTTATGTTTCAGTTTTCTGTTTAATAGCTTTAATATAGTCTTAGCTGCATAACCGTTATTCGCTGCTATTTCTAAAATTATATTAAGCTCTTTGTTATAATTGGATATGGTCAAAGGAATGTTTAGTAATCTATCTAAGAATGAGTGGAAAGCTGACATTTTAATATTATGGGGATGGTTTGACGAATTAGGTATAATGGCGTCTGTATACGTGGGTTTTCTATAAATGTTGAACTCTAATGAAGAATTAATTCTGGTTATTGTTATATCTAGAAAGTTAATAGATTTGTTTTCTTCTTTTTCTACCGTAAAATTAATGGTGGGATATTGAGAATTTAACCAAGTGAGAAAAGAGGTTAATAGCCTATCAGTTCCATTCCATAGACATAGTATGTCATCAACATATCTGTACCAAAAGATCATATGACGGAAATAAGGATTATTGCTTGATACAATCGTTTGTTCGAAGAAATTCATGAAAATTTCTGCTAACAAAGGTGACAGAGGGGAGCCCATCGGTAGACCATCAGTGAATCTGAAATACTTATTATCAAAGCAAAAATAATTTTGTTTAATACAAGTTTCAAATATCAGCTTCAGTTCATTCCGAAGGCTTCCATCTGCAACATCCCTATCTAAGTAAGTATAAACTATTTGAGACAAAATGTTAATTGGAATAGAAGTGAAAAGACTAGCAACGTCAAACGAAACTAATTTTGAGTGTAGTGGAATATCAACATCTTGAATTTTGCTAATCAATTCTACCGAGTTCTTAACCGAGAAAGCCGAAACGAAATTGGTATGACTGTTGAAAAAGTTTATGAAACCCTTACATAGCTTGTAGGCAGGTGCATTGCAATACGCTACTATTGGTCTAATTGGAATGCCTTCTTTATGGATTTTAGGTAAACCATAAAGAATTGGGGCAGATGGATTCATAACCGTGTACCTCCAACCAGTGCCATCAAAGACCTTTGGGCATTGGTTGATACACTTACTGACCAAAGTCTTAAATGACCTAGTAGGATCTCTATTGAGCTCTAATGCGTTGCTTTCTGTAATGAAATCAGAAATTTTATTGTAATAATCGATTCTTGTGAGAACAGTGATCGTATTGCCTTTATCCGCTTTACAGGCTATCAGGTCATGATCACGTAACTTTTTCTTAATCGTACCAATCACTTTACAAATCGCGTTACAAATTAAGAAAGGCTTGAGTAACGCTTCCTCCTCTATCTCCTCTCATTCTTCTGTTTTTTCTTCTAATAATAACCTTAAAGTGATTGGTACGATTAAGAAAAAGTTACGTGATCATGACCTGATAGCCTGTAAAGCGGATAAAGGCAATACGATCACTGTTCTCACAAGAATCGATTATTACAATAAAATTTCTGATTTCATTACAGAAAGCAACGCATTAGAGCTCAATAGAGATCCTACTAGGTCATTTAAGACTTTGGTCAGTAAGTGTATCAACCAATGCCCAAAGGTCTTTGATGGCACTGGTTGGAGGTACACGGTTATGAATCCATCTGCCCCAATTCTTTATGGTTTACCTAAAATCCATAAAGAAGGCATTCCAATTAGACCAATAGTAGCGTATTGCAATGCACCTGCCTACAAGCTATGTAAGGGTTTCATAAACTTTTTCAACAGTCATACCAATTTCGTTTCGGCTTTCTCGGTTAAGAACTCGGTAGAATTGATTAGCAAAATTCAAGATGTTGATATTCCACTACACTCAAAATTAGTTTCGTTTGACGTTGCTAGTCTTTTCACTTCTATTCCAATTAACATTTTGTCTCAAATAGTTTATACTTACTTAGATAGGGATGTTGCAGATGGAAGCCTTCGGAATGAACTGAAGCTGATATTTGAAACTTGTATTAAACAAAATTATTTTTGCTTTGATAATAAGTATTTCAGATTCACTGATGGTCTACCGATGGGCTCCCCTCTGTCACCTTTGTTAGCAGAAATTTTCATGAATTTCTTCGAACAAACGATTGTATCAAGCAATAATCCTTATTTCCGTCATATGATCTTTTGGTACAGATATGTTGATGACATACTATGTCTATGGAATGGAACTGATAGGCTATTAACCTCTTTTCTCACTTGGTTAAATTCTCAATATCCCACCATTAATTTTACGGTAGAAAAAGAAGAAAACAAATCTATTAACTTTCTAGATATAACAATAACCAGAATTAATTCTTCATTAGAGTTCAACATTTATAGAAAACCCACGTATACAGACGCCATTATACCTAATTCGTCAAACCATCCCCATAATATTAAAATGTCAGCTTTCCACTCATTCTTAGATAGATTACTAAACATTCCTTTGACCATATCCAATTATAACAAAGAGCTTAATATAATTTTAGAAATAGCAGCGAATAACGGTTATGCAGCTAAGACTATATTAAAGCTATTAAACAGAAAACTGAAACATAAAGCTTTAGCTAACATTTATCCACCTGATAGCCCAATGCCGAAAAATTGGCGCCGCTTAGAGTATATAGGAAAAACTAGTCAACGGATTAGTAACATCGTGACACAATATACAGATATTAGCTTTGCTTTTTATAACAATAATACAATTAAAAAAATGATTTTTAACAACAAACCAAGAATTGATCGCCTTTCCAAGTCTGGCGTTTATAAGATCAATTGCAATGATTGTAGTTCCTCTTATATCGGACAGACTGGGCGCAATTTTGAAGTTAGAGTTAAAGAACATTTATCTGGTAGCCATGAATCATCCCTTTATAATCATTTAACGTTAGAAAATCACACATCCAGTTTAAACAATTTAGAAATATTACATGTACAACCAAAAAGTAGACGTTTAGACAACTTAGAATCTTACGAAATCCGAAAAGCTATATTTCTTAACCAAAATATCCTCAACGAACAGAGAGAAATCCGTTTCTCACCAATTACCGACCCCGCATTGTTTTATTCACATACTCATTCCATACCATAAAATTACTAATTCGTCGGGTTATAAAAAATAAAAAAAAAAAAAATAAAAATAAAAAAAAAAATAAAAAAAAAAAAAAAAAAAAATCAACATCTGGAATTTTGTTATTCGACCGTTGACTAATCAATAATCATATACCTGTGTTTAACTCACCCTCTTTTAATTTTTATTTTTTAATGTTTATTGCTCTCACCAATTTTACCTGTGTTTAACTCACCCCTTTTTTAATTTTTAATTTTTATTTTTTACCACTCCCACATTTTTTTATTGGTATATTTTGGTTTCACTTTTTGCTTTTTCCAACTATATATATATATCTAACTACATTTTTATTTTTACAGTTTAGTAGATACTCCTGATGATGGCCTAATAAGCCGAAATCGATCGAGTGATTTTTTAAACCTTTTGTAATTTTGCGAAATATTTAACAAGTGTTTTTAAAAAATTTTAAAAATGTGTGAATATAATTTAAAATTACAATTATGATTTTCTTAAAGTTAGATCTTTGCTCAAATTTATTCATAAGAAAAACACAATCAATTTACTTCCTTTTCACTACGTTTGACAACTAAGGCGGGTTCGAAAAGCAACAAAAGGTAGAAAAACGCGAGCAAGTATGACTGCACCTATTGTGATCATTTTTGAATAAATAAGCACGCGTTACACACAAGTATTCAATTTTGATGTAACGACGCAATTCAAACCAAATATCCAGAGCTGTCCCAAATTGGTGCACAAGCGTTATTTTTTTGCAACAGAGACACAGTTTAATTTACCCAGTGCCAGAGTGATAACCCGTCGCCTCTTTATTTCAGAAGTGTTAATAATGAAATAAAGTTAAGTTGGAAAATAAAAACCCCAAGTACCCAAATAGCAGCATTTTTCTTCAATATGGTCACATCTAAAATGAAATGCAGATGCCACTTCTTTTTTGTCGGCAAATACCACAAAAATGTAAAATTTTGTAAGTTACTTTGTACACTGTTTTAAATATGTTATTGTTTATACTAATAAAGTGCTTGCTATACATATATTGGTTTTGTTCCCTATTTTCAAGTGACGTGATTATCATTTGAAAGGACACAACTAATGAATCCACAAATCGTAACGTTATTCGGTTTTGCATAGAAGTACTTCGATAGAAGACATACCACGCGATCCTCTATAAAGGAGTTTTTTCGAAAATGGAAGCGTTTAAGTACTACTTTGGTAAGTCTTACAACTTGCTTGGTAAGATACGTCAGCTCGTTGTTAAGACCAGAGAGGCCAAAATACGACTTTCTGTTACGTGCTGGATACTAACGCCAATAAACGTAACTTTAATTCTCCTAAAGAATTCTTAAATACTTTATAAAAACCATCCTATTCACACCGCATCACAAGCTAAATTAATAAGAGGTTTTATTATTTTCATTCAGCAAAATCTCTCTTTATGGTAGGTGTAAGTATTTCAGGGACACTTTTCACTAATTTGTTTCCAATTAGGGAATGCAATCCCGGTACATTATATAAGGCAATACCGGGATCTCGGTATTGGGTATTGACAAAAAAAACAGGGATTTGGGGATTTTAAGATTGACAAGAAAACCGGGATCCCAAGATTTCAACGGGATTTCAGGATTGACAAAAAGACCGGGATCAAGGGATTTGACAAAAATTTCGGATCCCGGGATTGCACTCCCTATTTCCAATAATTAAAACATTTTAAAACTTTTTAAATTTCGTAGAGTAGATTTTCTGTTGATTTTAAATTTGCAGTTCCCCAATTACACAAATTATTTAGATTTTAAAAAGTAACTTAGAGATTTAACGGTTAAAATTGAAAATCTTAGAAAAACATTTGAACGCGTACGTTCATATATCTAAATGCAAATACATATTTGATACATCACGTTTCTTAAGAACTAATTTAATTGTAAACTAATTAAATATAGTATATTCTGCATATTTCAGTAATCAAATTTTATCATCGGCGACAAAAATTATCATCGACAAAAACCAGTCTGATAAATTTATTGAATTTGCTTCAAATTCGTCATAAATTTATCATTCGTCGATTAATTGAAATAGCAAAACACAGTGTATAACAATAATCGAACCAGAATCGCATCCCTTCAACATCGCCCATCCATCACATAGGGGTTTTCGTAGCTTTGTTGATCTGAAGGCCAATTTGTTGGGCTGTTAATTCCAACGGAAGGATACCATGTTTCAGGGATCCTAAAACGGATAAACCCTGAAAATCTCAATGTTAAAAATGTTAAGTGATTACTAAAATTTATTTTACTAACGTAAAAGAAACAAAAATCTCAAGGTATGTAGTACGATATAAGCTAGATAAAAAATGTTTATCCAATTTCAAAACAAAAAACAAAATCGCACAAAAAAATAACGGATTAAATACAAATTTAAGTAAAATTACACACAAATTAAAAATAATCAATCAAGTCTAAATTTAGACATTTTAAATTCGAAATGATAAAACTTCCTTACAAATTGAACAATATTTTCACTATACTCACCAAAAATTCCTTGTATTCAACCGAAGCGATAAATTGCATGCACATTTCTGGTTCCAAATGGTTAGTAAATTTTTTTTCCGCAATAACATCGCCATTATTTGCATCTATAATTTTTATGATAATTGGATCACCACTTTTGATCGTACTAAAGCATGCATCGATACGTTGTTGGAAATTCACAATTTTTTTACTCCTCCAAACAAGATCACTGCCATATTGTTTTGTAACTGTTAAATCTTTGTCTTGCACTATTTCACATGAACCCATAAATGGTTTAGCGATAACACCTTGCACTACTATTAAACCCAGTAAACTAATAATGACGATTGCCATGGTAAAAGCGATGAAACGTACACGACTAATTTCTAAATACAAATTGAATAAATTCAAGCGACAGATAAGCTACGGTTTTATTAGGAAGCTTTATTTATCTATTTAGCGGATTTACATGGATTACCATTCATAGAGCTGCGCAGTGGCATCGCATATTCAATGTTAATTATATTTTTTGTGTTTGTTTTATCGCAGGTTTATTTGCGCAAGTTATCGTTATCGTTAATTAGTATCCGATGGGAAATGGTATATTTATTCGTGTTCTTCGGTCATTAAAATCATCGTTTCGTTACTACTACAAATGAATATAAGATGGTAGTCAGTTTCAAAGAATTCATGTTAATGCGAGAGAATTAAATTTTTTTTGAAGGTTAGATTGTAGTAGCTTGTGATTTAGGTTAAAAAAAAACAATAACAGAAAATTCATATACAGTGAAATCCAGCTATAACAAACACCCAAGGGAAAACAAAAAAGGTTTTTATAAATGGAGTTTCATGTAAGTTGACATCGTTTATAACAAGCACCCATGGCGTCTATTGGAGGGGACTAAAGTTGAGTAGATTAATCTACCAGCTCCGTAACCTTTTAGTAGGGTGCGCATCACGTGAACTGTTCTGGTCATGTATTATGCAACTGCGTGATGGGTGCAATTGTTTAAGGAGTAATCTGGTCACAATCTCATGACCTCAGATTAGCATTTTTTGTCAAGGTTTTCTCTTTAGCGTCGTACTTTAGCCTGTGCCAAATGTCCAAAATGCGCCAAATTACCTCAGTTACTAGTGGTTGCCACGAGGAGGCAGCACATACACTTGCGGATTGTGACAAGGTTACCCCTTACACAATTGTACCCATCAAGCAGCTGCTTAATAAGAGACCAGAACAGCTCACGTGATGCACTCCTTGCTGGAAGGTTACGGAGCTGGTAGATTGATCTACTCAACTTCGGCCCCCCCTCCCCGCTCCAATAGACGCAAACCACCATAGTAAACATCTAGGTGGAATACAAATGATCCCAGATAGTATGTATCGCGTACCGGCCGGCAGTATTATCAAGTTCATTAGGAGCCTGAATATTGACTGGACAGATAATTAAGTAGGGTCTAAGCACCAAGTTCTTTTAGTTCGCAGTGCGAGGTGGCTGAACGCCCACATGGCCCTTCAAAAATCATGGTCATACGAGTAGGTAGCGAAAACTCGGGTAAATGTCTAATCAACTTTTTTTAACAATGCAAGCGGTAAACGGAATTTCTGTACTAAAAAGTAGGGTAAATTGCAATTGAGTACATAAGTATTAACATACACTGCGCCAATTAGAAAAACGGAACAGAAATTTCTTCGAAAAAATATCCAGATTTGAACACTTGTATCTTGGTGAAACAACACCTTTCAAAAAAAAAAATTTTGTTTCTAATTGAAGGAAATTTTGTCTTCTTTTCGATGTCTGGAATCCGTTTTATTTTATTTTGTTTTTTTGTGACGTTTTTGAGTAAAACAAAAGGTGTCAAAAAAAAATGCTGCTGTTTGAAACTGTACGTATGTAGTATTTTCTTTGGAGTTATATAACTTTTATATTCTTGGAAGGTCTTATTACTTCAACATTTTCCTCCATTAAACGTAATTTCATCAAACCGAAATACTGGAACTGCGATCATGATGCCACGGTTGGGGCTTATCCAACTGAAAACTCATTTCAAAGCCATACCTAAAAATAAACAAGTAAAGAAAACTAGGAAAAAGAAAGGAAGAAAGGAGAAAAAAAGTGAAAATAAAGATAAAAGTGAGAGGTGGAAGTTAAAATTGAAAAGAGGAGGATGTAACAGCGTGGGAGTTGGATTAAGACTTGATAACTAGTTTAGAGCGGGAAGCAGCAGCGGTTGCAGTTGTCTGAGTTACCAAAGTTCGGAAGCGGCCGGGAAATTGTAGTGGTTAAGAAGTGCGAAATTACCAACAATTAAATCTAAGTGATACCTTTGAGTATATGTATATATATATAGCAATCACCAAACCAAAAAAAAAGTTGTAATACTACCTCGCTGCAAGATGAGAGCGCGACAATCGGCATGTTTTTATACAAGTAGAATGAATATAATGAAACGAAGAAATAACCTTGAATACACAAATGCATTTTTTCGTTTGTTTTTTAAATTTTTTTTTTATTTTCATTTTCACAAAACATTATACATACATATGTATGTATACCTATGCATACTCATCCAAACACAAGCAAAATTATTGTCGTTTCTCATTTTTTAAATAAATTTTTTTGTTTTCCGTTACAATAAAATGTTTCATTAGTCATGAGACGAATAAAACAAAGTGTCTGCAGTTTATTGTGGTATTTTTTAATCTTGGGATTTGTTCGTAGAGTCTTAATAATTGCTTATAGATGACAACAAGTGAAATTTATTTTCTGTGAAATATAGAAATAATAATGAACACAATCAGTGCTTAAAACACTTTCGAGGACATGACGGCAAATGCCGTCAAAAAAAAAACTTTCGTTTAGGACATGACGGTATACACCGTCATCGCAAAAAAATTGTTTCGAGGCATGCCAGTAAACACAGTCAAAAAATAACACTTTATGTCCCAGCAAAACGTATTGCGATTTTAATTTGGACCCTTTTATAAAACTTTTTTCGTAAGTTTGGTTTGTTTAATATTTTTTTTGGTTTCGACGTTCACAAAACGGCATGACGGTATATACCGTCATGTCCTAAAGGAAAGTTTTTTTTTTGACGGCATTTGCCGTCATGTCCGCGAAAGTGTTAACATATCAGACTAAAGTTGGTTTAGTACTTGTTAGGTAAATTTTGTTGTAATGAGAATAAATAAAGCACAGAGTTGTTGCTGGATTTAGATTTAATTCGTGCTGAGGGCGCAAATTTAAATGGCTAGAATGACATTTTAGAAGACAGCTAATAAATAAACTTTTTTTTTATTAAAGAAATGATTTGTGTATATTATTGGTAATTTAAAAAAATTATTGTTTTTCAAAATATTTCAAATAAATTTATTTAAAACTTGATTAATTCACATGATTATTTATTGATTTATTTCATTGTTTCATCTTTGTTAGATTCACAATGGAAGAAGAAATTTTGTTTTTAAGATATTACGGAAGCCATTTTTGTCAATACATTCAGTTTCCTTTTAAAATTTTTGAAAAATTTATCAAATATTGAGACAATTTCCTTTAAATTTTTTACAAACATTAATGGGGTAGTCAAACTTCTGCAAGGTAGTTTTGTTCCGTATAATTTGAATGGTAAGCACGTTTTATTAGTTTTGCTGTTTTTTTCTTGAAATTGAATGGCTAATGCATCAGATAATAGTTTTCTCTTCAAACCCAATGTTCAATTTCAGTTTATTGAATGAGGTAGTTTTCCCAGTTGTTGAACAATCAGTCGGCCTTTAATTTGCTATTTAGCGCAATAACGCTCCAATACAAAAGTAGTAACATTGCCTCAAAATTATATAAAAATATGGAACATAATTAATTGCCTAGGCCAAGGCAGAGTTTTTATTTGCCCTTATTGGGGTTTAAATGAACCCGGAAGATATTCGCAATCTAGCAAGACTAAAAATGTATTATGGGGTGCTTATAAAACCGTGTGGGATAAAATTTCCTGTGATTTTACATAATTTTTGGGCCACTTCCGAGACGTGATGGAGGCGTAATAAAAATGTTCCAATGGTTCACAAATTATAAATGACTTAATTATTATTTAATTAACCAAAAATAATTTTAAATTTAATTGATTTACTAATTATTTTTAAATTTTTCTGCATAATCACAAAAACTTATGCATCCAAAATATGAATCACAAATACTTTTCAATCAAGTTTAATTGAATTTATTTGCATTACAGTTATGGATTTATTTACGAAATTTATATCAAATAAAACGTCATTTATAATTGAATTAAATAAGACAAAAAGAAAATCAAAAAAAATAATTTTCATTGTTTTATATTACAACAAACATAAACGTTACCCAAAATTCTCTCATCACAATGACTAATGCATCGGATAGTAGTTTGTGGCAATTAAATAATGTTAAATAATAATGTTTATTCTTCTGTAATGTTAAATAAATTTATATTAAATAAAATAAAATTAGAAGATTGTTTCTTTTTTTTAATATTTTGAAGTTTTCTAATGTTTTTTTTAATAAAGAAAATCACTTTTTTTAAAAACCACTAAGCGGATTATTTTAATTTTGATTTTAAATGATTCTCGAAAGGTCCCCAAACAATACCCAATTTAAAATTTTCGAGTATGTTAAAGTCGAATTTAAAGTTCATCAGGAACACCATGATTAGAATATTCATAGCCACTGAGGTTGGATGATTTCAAATTTTGAAAACAAATAAGTTTTAGGGTTTTACATATGCACACGAAAGACTGAAGGATTTTTTTCATAAGTACTTCTGTTTGTACGAAGCATAGATATATTATTTTCTAAGGAATCTTGAATAAAACGAGACGTTATTAGAAAATGTTGTTGGGAATCCTCGGAAATATGATCCGACAGACTTAATACATTAACTTTAATGATTTGTTGGAGACCCGTAAAACAATAAGATATTGCCATTTTTCCATCGGATTTCCAAAGCGCTATTTGTTAAATTTTCGACAATGTCTATTAATTCTTTGGAAATCGCGCTTTTATGTGGTTTTTTTGAAAATTTGGCTATGGTTTTTTCAGTTTCTGTGAAAAAGACATTTGCGATTGCCGCAAAAATTTCCATAGAAACTCCGTTGCTGAACACTTGAGTGGCTAATTTTACGGATAACTTCTCAAATGCATTTGGTCGTATATGCTCCCTCGTTAATTTATAAAATATTTTAATTGTACCTTCATCAAAATCAAAAACTTTCCAAGAAACTCTACTAAACTGTGTAGCTATATCAGCATTAATTATCCTATTTCTTAAACTTTTAATCAGATGTGGCGGATCATAAAAAAGATTTTTTTTTTTATTTAAGAAAAAATAAGGCTTTGGCTCCGAAGCTCCTAACAGTTTATAGGCACTTCGTTTGTTACTGCCTTGGTTACAATTCACAACACATATATCAAATCCGATTCGTGTTGCTTCAGAAATACAGTAAGTGAAAATTTGATACAACTCATCACCTTTGACAGTACCGATATAAATTCCCAAAATTTGTTTCCAATTACTATTCAAACCACGTAAAATAATAATCAAACCATGAGTTGCAATGATATTTTTTCGATCTAAATGACCATGATCTAAAAATTCATATATTATATCTTCAGAAGTATTAAATTCTAATTCCGGTTTGATTGCCATTTCGTCTAATAACAACACACATTTTTTATCCATTTTTGAAAGTAGTGCACTCTCTCTTGGTCTACTACATGTTTGCGACACTTTTCATTTGAGTACCATTTTTGAATGGTTGACACCGCAGGCAATGAAACTTCTAATTCTAACATATAATTATAATGCGATGGAGATTTATAGTAAAAATTTAAATATAAATCTCGTTCGACATTTTGCCAATGAGCATTAGCTTTATGATGCAGCTGAGACAAAATAAATTTTCTTACCAGATCACTTTTTTGACTAAACATTTCATTAAAAGTTTCTATAACTAAATTATCTGAGCCTAAGAAATCGAATTTCTTCTGTTTTGGTGAATTAAATATAAATCTAGGAACTTTCGTTGAATTTATTGTATTGCATTTTTGTCTTATAAGGCATGACAGGAAATTGATCTTCAGTTCTTTCATCATTATCATGAAAATTAGATAAACAAATATTAGTTATACGGTTTGAATATTTCCTCTTAAATTTGAACCGAGAGCTGATCGATTTCCTTCAAGTGACAAATGATGGTCTTCAAGGAATGGCGAAATAGTGAGAGATAGATTATCTGTAACAGAAAAACATTGAACTTCTGGCAAAATCAATTTTTCTTCGGTGCTATGAGTAGCTTTTCTTTTGAATGTCTTTCTAATTTGTATATTAGGAACAATTGATAGACCTTCATATTCTTTATCCATATTATTCTGGTCATATGCACAAATATTTAGGAACGAAACGGGATACACATTTTTATTTCTAATTTTTGTTTATCCTAAAATACGAATATCGTTGTCGTAGAAATGATTTTCGCAAAATTTTATGGGAGTGTTCAACTTTTCTGTGGTTATTTTCAATAATTTGTTGCCTGAATCCACACATTCCGTTTTTTATCACTACTTAGAAAAATTGAAAAACGATAGAAAACTTCCATTTATACAAATATTTAAACATCGTTCGTATTCGTGTTAATAAACAAAAATACTTTTACTTGTAACTAGAACGGCAGAGGTAAAAATGTCCCTACAAGAACGTTCGTTTGATTTTTTATTCCAGAAATCTTAAAATGTATTTAAGTTCATAGTTTCAAAATTAAGTTTCAACAGATTTAAAAATGAAAAACCACATGACCCACATAATCATTTTGTACAACATCAACACAAAACAAATATCACTCACACATTCACACTGTTTTGTACGATCAAAACATTCAAAACGATAAAAATAGGAAAAAAAAATTGTTTTACTTTTAGTTTTTAAATCGTTTTATTGTTGTTTTTGTTGTATTTGTATTATACATCTACGCTACGATACAAGCAGAAAGAGGAAAAGTTTAAATTATATTCATTTTCAACCACAAATCTTACTGTATACTTCAATACATTGTAGCCTATGCACAAACAATTAGAAAAAAATTATAAATCATACAAGTACGCTATCTATTGAGGTAGTATTACAATTGGCGTGATTCCTCTATATATACATAGCCATCTTACATATATCATAGCCGTAAGGTAGAAATAGAAGCTTTCTATATGAGGTGAACATTTTTCTGTTTCCCATAAGAACCAATGTAAAATTGTTAGTTTTGATTTATAAGTTTATTAATGAAAATTCAATTAAATGTAATAAAATGTTTGTTAATTTGCATGTTTGATATGCTTCGTAGATATGGTTTGAAAATCGTAGAAGGAAATATGTCTACATTTTCAAATAAATTGAAAAAAGAAAACCTTTCCATTTTCAACAACTACACACAAACCATTAAATCCTTATATTAAAAAAATGTAAACAAATAGCATCATCCTTGTCTTTTCAATATAAAACTAATAAAAAAACAAAGAAAGCGTAAAAATAAAAGTTCGTAAATAAAATAATAAAAACAATAATTAGATTATCTTTGTCTTTTCAATATCAAACCATTAAAAATGACAAAGAACACCTTAAAGTAAAAACGGGCAAAGATATCTTCGTCTGATCTACATATAGAAAACAAAAAGGCGACAACACGAAAAAATAAAAATAAAAACACGTGTAAAAATACAATAAATAAAAACAATAGACATCCTTGTCGTTCTAATAGATATCCAATATATTGAATATTTTATGAGTTGTTTATTTTTCTCGTTGAAAAAGCTTTTGAAGTTTTGCATGTAGTTGTGAATAAAATTAGGGAAATTTAAATTGTATTTTACGGATTAATTGATAGATTCCAAGTTTGGTTTTCATATATGTCTAAATATGATTATTCACCTACGAATGGGTGAAATAAAATTGCCGAAAATAACGAGTTTTCATTCAAAAAATGTACATTTAAAAAAATCGTTTTTACACCGGCTTACATGGAACATCACAAAATCTACACCTCTTATAGAAAGCACGTGTAAAAAATGGCGGCATCATTAGGGCTCTTATATATACAGAGGGCTCTGATATATATATGTATACTCAAAGGTGATACGGAGATATTAATTTGAATTGGTTACATGGATATGCAAGGAATTTAAAAAAAAAATTAATATTTATTAAATAAATTTATATTTGATTATATTACTTTATAAAGTATATAAGTTTAGGTTAATCAAGCAGCTTATAGGTCGAGGCTACAGATGATTCAACATTTAATTAGTATGTCTTTTACCACTAAAGTAATCAAGTGATTTATAGGAATAGGAAACAATAACTATTGATAGCTGAATAAACCCTTAAATCCAGAAAGATGAAGTAGTAAATGAAGAAGGAATTGTAGATACAAACTCAATTTGTTGTACTAAGATGTAAATTTATATTTTATTTCAGAATTTTATTGAATTTTTAAAATTTTTAGTTTGGTTTAAAATAATAGTTAGTGACATTTAGGCCCGAATTTATAGTCGTAACTATTGTTGTTACTGTAGCAACGATTTTGAAAAATCATGTCAATAATTCGATACGAATTTAGAATTTACTAGCCGCATTTCTTGACGCAAAGTGGTCCGGATCAGATCAAAGTTTATATTGAAAACAACAACAAAAAATTTACAAATTTTTGTTTTTGGATCAAAATTTTGATCCGGGTAGTCGTTTATATTACTTGGCGTTTCAAGAAACATGATCTGATCCGGATCAGATCAAACGTCAAGAAATGCGGCTTTTGTTGTCTTGGATAATTTGTAGCAATGTTTATAGTACTGGATTTAACTGTTACTATAACTATAAAACTCTTACTATAACAGTAGTTATAGTTGTAGCAACGACTATAAATTCGGGCCTTAACTATCGACTACTTTGGTGTCTGAAACCGGTTCGATTCTTTAATACTAGGACCTAATCAATCAATCAATATTATTTTTGATTTTTCGACGTAAATTGAGAATGATCCTGGGATTTAACATAAAATAACTTTAATTCGTGGCATCGCTCCGTTTAAAGTGCAATAAAATTCCTTTTATATTATTTTTTCCCCACTCCCTGTTTAAATTTGTCGTGGAAAAACAAAAGTAACATAACATAACATACAATTTTAAATCCGAATATGGCGTTTTCCGTTTTTTTCAATTTTATGCAATCAGATTATTAGCTCTTGAATAAGCAACTTTTTCTTCAAATTAAGGCCAACTAAATTTTCATGGGCTACTCTCATCCTTCGTTGAAAATTTCCAACGCTTGAAACGCATGTTAGTGGGAATAACTGAAATCCTCGTAATGAAGGTGCGATTTTTTTTACCTAGCCATACGAAGAAGGATATCGCCGTGTCCAAATAAGAGTATTACATCTGCGAATCGCTAATTTTTTTCAGAGGCCTTAAAGCTTGTAATGCTAATTTCGACTTAATTTTTTTTAAATAAAATCCTTCCCGAAAAGTGTGGCAAGAATTTTATTTAAAAAAAAGTAAGCCACATTTAATATTTAAAACTTGACACGGTCCCTCCAAAATATTAATGATTTGTAGATGTAATACTCTGATTTGCACATGACGATATAGTACTGCGTAATGCTTCGTTGTCAGTTTTAATTGCTAATTGATTTGTATTACGATGATATACTGAAATATTCAAATATATTGATGACATATTCAAAAATTGAATGTGAGTTTGTGAGACAGGTTTGTCGTTAGATGAAACTCTCATGTTTCAGGTAATTGAGTTCTTTGTTTATAAAAATATTTCCCTCAAGTTCAACATTGTCTTTACCTTCTTGCTCTACACTGTGGAAGAAGTTGGCGTAAAACTCTCTCGATGAGGGGTAGATTTACAGATAAACTCATGTGTTGTTATCGAAATTTGTTTGACGTGCTTCCAAAGGCAGATTTTTCGAATGATACCGTTAACAACAATAATCATACATTCTGACATTGAAAAATCATATCATTGTACCATAACACCATCATACTATCTTACCGCCATACCAGAATACAGTAATATACCATCACATCACCATAACATTATACAATAACAACATCATATCAGCATACCAACAAACCGCCACAATATTATACTATGTTACCATGTTACCATCAAACCATCATACCATCGTAACATCGTACTATCTTGCCATGTGTGTGTGTGTGTGTGTGTGTGTGTGTGTGTGTGTGTGTGTGTGTGTGTGTGTGTGTGTGTGTGTGTGTGTGTGTGTTTCTAAGGAAGGTGGAAATCCATCATGGACGATGTAGGGGATAACATAGCTATCCACCACAACGGTGTGAGACTCCTACTCACTAAAATCACCTCCTGCATCCTTCCCCCCGGAACAACCGCTAGGTATTACTTCGAAAGGGAAGGAGTCTGTACTAACTGTCACCACATCTCCCACTCAACTGCAGGGTACGAGTTACCTTGCTTGGCGACGATGGTGTTCCAACCGTCGCAACTCTTTAATCGTTGTTGTTGCAAAATTTATTACAGCATTCCATGCTTCTGGGGATGCCAGCATCACTTCTACTATGTTCTCTGGGGTAATATCAAATTGATCGAGGAATCCAGCAAGCACTTATCTATTTCTCTGGAATCGTGGGCATACAAAAAACACGTGTTCAGCATCTTCCGCGGAATCTCTACAGGATGGACAATACGGTGAATCATCATGCCCAAAACGATTAAGGTATGATCGAAAACATCCGTGACCTGTTAAAAGCTGTGTTAGGTAAAAGCTAACCTCGCCATGCTTACGGTTTATCCACGGGCCTATTTCAGGAATTAGACGTCGAGTCCAATGGCCCTTCTCCGAACGGTTCCAACGCTGTTGCCAATCAGAAAGAATATCCCCCTGTACGTTCTTGTGTTGTTCGCTCGCACCATTGGTTTATTTGGTGTTCCTGGATGGCTATTATTGTATAAGTTTTGCCGTTCCGCTGCCAGCAGATCAATTGGGCCCCTTCCCGTAATGACGCAGGCTGCTTCGTCCGAAAGAGTTCTAAACGCACTAATCACTCTAAGTGCGCAGCTACGATATACTGAGTTAGTACTACGACGATAGGATGGCACCTGCAGCGCTTGAGCCCATATAGGGGACGCATAGAGCATTATGGATGTTACGACACCGACTAATAATCTTCGTCGTCCTTGACTTGGCCCACCGACATTCGGCATTATACGAGAGAGAGCCTTGCTAGCTCTGGCTGATTTCTCACTGACGTACTTTATGTGCTCCTTGAATGATAACCTTATATCGATTTGTACCCCTAGAAGGTACCTAGGGGTTGAGGGTTGCGAGAAAATCGTATGTGTTTCGATTCTCATGGAAATTGTCTCCACAACCTTTCTGCTGGTTATAAGCACCGCTTCCGTTTTTTGTTGCGCCAGCCGCAACCCAACTGAGTCAAGCTATTGTTGGATTATATCCACCGTGTCCCTACAAATGTTTTCCAGCTCTTCCTTCTACTTTGAAACTGCTACGATGGCGATATCATCGGCAAACCCAACTACCGTCGCCTCCTCAGGGACCTGGAGTGTGAACACATACATAATATTCCAAAGCATTGGACCGATTACAGATCCCTGGGGGACCCCGCATGTAACTGTATACTCCTTGCTCCCTTCATTCGTGCGGTACTGCAAAGTGCGGTTTTTAAAATAGCTGGAGATTACCCGCTTGATGTAACAAGGCACATTCCTGATATTAAGGGCGTTCATAATATGTTCCCATTGTGCTGTGTTAAACGCATTTTTAATATCCAGCGTAACAATAGCTGATGGCGTCTTCTGCCAGCCTGGTAACGAGCTGAATAGCGTCAATAGTTGAGCGCTCTTTGCGGAACCCATATTGGTTATGGGCAAGGTCTCCAGATGATATGATAGCTTCTTCTAACCGATTACCGAGCAGCGTTTCAATTAATTTCCCCGCCCAACCAACAGACAGATTGGGCGGAATGATGAAGGATCTTCCGAGTGCATTTTTCCTTTTGGGGTCAGTATCAGCATCTGCTTCTTCCAAATATCTGGGAATGTTCCTTCTCTTAAGCAAGAGTTATACACCTCCAGGAACTCTTCAGGTTTTTCTAGAATCGCAGCCTTTAAAGCAACATTTGGTATATAGTCCGGTCCTGGCGTTTTGGCCACCTTAAGCGCACCCCGTGCTTACCTGTATATTTGTTGTAGGCTGAAAGAGGAACTGGTGTTTCTACCCCGCTGGGAAATGCGCCTAGCACGACTGCACTTTCGCCGGAGCAATGCAATTTCCTCATTCCACCAGTAGGCCGATGGGCGTCTCGGGTTTCACCTTCTTTTAGCCATTGTAGCGTTACATGCACTGGTAATGCTGCCTATTAACTGGGATGCCTTGGTGTTAGCGGTGCCCGTAAGGTTAGAGTCGCGGAGCATAAACCTGAAGATGTCCTCATCGAAAGCGTTTGTCTTCCATCCCGCAATTTGTATACCATTACTTGGGCGTATTCCATGGAGTTCACACAGGATGGCCGGGTGGTCACTGCGCGTGTAAAAGTCGCAAACCTCCCAAGTTATTCCTCTCCTCCAGAGAGATTCGCTAGCAAACGTTAGGTCTATAATAGAACCAGCATTACCCCTGCTGAATGTATATGCGGAGCCGGTGTTGCACAGGACAACATTTAGAACTGAAAAAGCCTCCAAGAGGGATTGACCTCTTCTATTTGTTTGAGCGCTACCCCACTCCGTAGCCCACGCGTTGAAGTCTCCCGAAATAGCTGCGGGACTATGTCTCTTACATCCAGGACCAAGCACTCTAAGAAATGCATGAATTGCTCGATTGACTCATTTGGAGGCGCATAACAACTGAAGATATGTATTCCATTAATTTTTGCTCGAACATATCCGCAGAAACTCTGCTGGCTTTCTGGAATGACCAAGCCAGAGCATGCCCAGATTGCTGCCTTGCCACTATGATCACTCACCCATGCAGCATCATCCAAATTTTTGTACTGTTCACATAGTATTGCAACGCCTGGCTTCAATTCATGTATAGTCTGCCATAGGAGGTCCTGGGCAGCCTCACAGTGATTTAAGTTTAGCTGAAGTAGCTTCACCTTCTAAGGTTGTTTCCTATCATCAACCGCCGTGCTGGGCAATCACCCCTACCGGTGATGTGAGTACCAATAGCTTCTCCATTTCTTGTACGGCAGAATTCACACTGCGGTTCGCGTTCACAATCTTTTGCCTTGTGGCCGGCTCTGCAACACCTAAAGCAAAGGTTTAATAGGTCGACTTCGCTCTTGCATGTGGCCGCTCTGTGACCCGGCCTCCAGCTTTTAAAGCATCTCACTGGGCTAACTACTTCACGTATACGGCACCTAACCCAGCCGTTGGTGCGCAGGTTTAAGACTAGTCACGATATTCTCGTAGACGATTTTTAACGTCATCGAAGTTCATAGCTATTGCGTTAAAGACCTCTACCTTCGTTGTTACCTCGTCAATATCCCATATCTCCAGTGTAATCTCATCGGGATCGGCAAGAGTCGCAACCTCTAGTTTACCGTCGAGGTACGTCTTAATTTTACCGCGCATCGTATCAAGGTTGGCACTACCGCACGCCGACTTCTGCATTCTCAGCAATAGATAATCCTTCTCGGTTTTATGGACACGGGCCATACTATTTTCGACACTCTCCAAGGTAGGATCTATTTTTATGCCTTTCAAAACCTCCGCGAACGAAGCTGGACTAGGGGTTTTGATCATCAGTGCGGCGGGTCTCGAAGGTCTTCCGTGGCGCTTCCTTGGTTTTCTCCCTACCACCTGCCATTCATTTGTTACTTGCCTCCCACGAATCTCCTCAGACCTTTTGTTTGTGCCCAGTGTAGTAGATGCACCCACGCTTCGGCTCCCTTGGTCATCCACGGGCTTTGCAAACTGCATTTTCTTTACCTTCTTTCCCGTTCTCTGAGGGCTATCAGCTGTATCAAGAGGTGAAAGACAACTTAATTGCCTCTTCATCTTAGTGGCTGGAGTACCCTGGTTCAACTCTAGCCGTTTCGTCTTCGACAGCGTACTCCGTTTGCACAGCGACGTCAACACCGTCCCTTGTTCTGAGAGTTGCTTGCCGGGATGCGGATTTTAAAAGACGAACGATCCTCCTTATTTCGTGGTGGACGTTGCTTTTTCCCTTTATGAACTCTGCCAGTTCCTCATTGTGCCTACTCATGCGCTCCATTAGGTCAATCTTCCTTCCCATCTGAAGAGCATCCGAATCCTTAATATCCGAACCAGTCATTGTGCGCCCGTGAATTATTGAACCGGACTTAGGCGAACGGGATAGCTTACTCCTCTGCTCGAACTGATTAAGGTTCACCCCCTGCGGTGGTAGTAAAACTTGTAGTTCTATCTGCAACAACAGCCAAGTTCCCAACTGCTGAAGCATTGCGGTCGCTGGATCTCGACGGTATTGAGCCCGCTTGCGCACTCAACAATTCCGCCGGTACTAGGTTTCCGACTCCCTGCACCGTAACAATTTTCCCCCTTCGTGAAACATGATGATTTTTTAGTTAGGGTGTCCTTCCCCTAGCATTTTACACCTACTGCCAGGTAAAAAATGCAGCCGCCTCTAACATGAGGAGCAGACGCTGTTTGAAGACGCACCTCCTGGTGAACAGACGCTTCTTGCAAGTTTTGGTCCACGAGTGGTATTTTATTTCCGACTTACCCGCCGATGTACCGGTGAGGGCATCCCCCTATCCGCCACCTGGGGACGTGCCCGATAGGAGACTTGCAACTCCCACGGTGTGTGTGTGTGTGTGTGTGTGTTTACCACAATGACTATTTATCGATGTGGACTGCACTCAGTGCCCCGGCCCTTGGATTATTAATATCTCGATGCAAAACTCAATTAATGGGATAGGTATAGCCCTTAAGTATAAGACACATCAAACGCGTTGTGTGTTTATATATATATATATATATATATGGGGCATTCTCTGTCAAATCGGCCACCCGCTGCACATTTCATTTTTTTGAGATAAATAAACTTTTTTGGGCTCAAAATTTTGCTTAGAATGTCTACTTTCTAATGCCGTATGGCGTTTTTATGGCGTTCTTGGATTTTCAAAATGGCGGACCATATCTGCTAAGTGAGTCTTTAATTTTTAATAAAATTGATTTAAAATCGTAATTTTAACTCTTTACTTAAAAGTGTTTTTAGTGTCATAAATTACAATTTTTATTTTTATTTTTACGATTCCAAGATGGCGGATCCAAGATGGCCGCCCAAATTGGCTAATTTTTCGACGTTCATAAAGATTGTTAGAAATGAATTTGAGGTCAGAATTTTAATATTCAAGATGGCGGATACAAGATGGTGGTCGAATATGGCCGAAAGATGGCTAATTTTTCGACGTTCATAAATCAATAAAAACTCGATCTAGGGGGTTTTCGAAGTCGGCGATCATTAATTTAGGATCAGAATTTGAAAATTAAAGATGGCAGCCCCAAGGTGGCCGCCATGTTAATTTTTTAACGTTATCGAAACTCGAAAAAAACATGATCTAAGGGGTTTTCGGGATCGCTGATCACGAATTTGAGGTCAAAATTTAAAAATTCTCTCAAAAAATACCAGATTCTCAATAAAAAGTGTTATTTTTAGACATTTTTTGAAAAAATATCTAAAAATACCACATTTTATCAAAAATCTGGTACCTTTTGAGAGAATTTTTAAATTTTGACCTCAAATTTGTGATCAGTGATCCCGAAAACCCTTTATAACACGTTTTTATAGATTTTCATAAACGTCGAAAAATTGACATTTATGGCGGCCATCTTAAGTCTGCCGTGTTGAATTTTCAAATTCTGACCCTAAATTAATGATCACCGACCCCGAAAACCCCCTAGATCGAGTTTTTATTGATTTATGAACGTCGAAAAATTAGCCATCTTTCGGCCATATTCGACCACCATCTTGTATCCGCCATCTTGAATATTAAAATTCTGACCTCAAATTCATGATTATTTACATTATTTATCTCAAAAAATGAAATGTACAGGGGGTGGCCGATTTGACAGAGAATGCCCCATTGTCATTTCTAGAATTTTCCTTCATTCATTTTTAGCACTCCTGCAACAAGTGGATTTTTTTGTTACGTTAGAATCAGATTTTGAGTACAGTTTAACAATGTAAAATCGGTCGACCTATATTAACATCTCATTGATACTGATAAATTATTCGTCCGCATATTAGAATATACATACATACTTACAGATATTTTCGAGATATCATCATACTGAGCATACTTCATGCTTATCGTATCCATATCTGCGTTTAAAATCTCAAGTTGCTTTGATGAAAGAATTGGTTTAAAATTAGAACCGGTATAAATAACATTTAATTTATTTTACAGAAATGTTAAATGACTTTTATTCTGTAGTAAACATAAAGAAATTGTAACAAATAAATTGCCGGCCAAAACACATTTTTGTAAACGGTTTTGTATGTTGATGGTGTTGAACTAGGTACTAGTGTCGGAGCTGGTGTAGTGGTTGATGTTGTACTTGGTGGTGTAGTTGTTGATGTTGATGGAACGTTTGGTGTAGTGCATGATGTTGGAGTTGTTGACGTTGATGGAACGTTTGGTGTAGTCCATGATGGTGGAGTTGTTGACGTTGATGGAACGGTTGGTGTAGTCCATGATGTTGGAGTTGTTGATGTTGATGGAACGTTTGGTGTAGTCCATGATGGTGGAGTTGTTGACGTTGATGGAACGGTTGGTGTAGTCCATGATGTTGGAGTTGTTGATGTTGATGGAACGTTTGGTGTAGTCCATGATGGTGGAGTTGTTGATGTTGATGGAACGTTTGGTGTAGTCCATGATGCTGAAGTTGTTGATGTTGTTGGAACGGTTGGTGTAGTCCATGATGTTGAAGTTGTTGATGTTGATGGAACGGTTGGTGTAGTCCATGATGTTGGAGTTGTTGATGTTGATGGAACGTTTGGTGTAGTCCATGATGTTATTGCCGTTGTATTTGGTGTTGATGGCCAGCTAGGTACAGTCCATGGTATTGACGGTGTATCAGTTGATGTTGTACTTGGTGTTGATGGCCAGCTAGGTACAGTCCATGGTATTGACGGTGTATCTGTTGTTGATGTTGTACTTGTTCCATCCGTTGATGGGGGCCAATTTGCGGGACTCGGAAATGCAACTGGCACTATAGGTTGTAGATATGTCTGACATATTTTTATATAGTGAAATACGGTTGCTTCACCTATTTTATGAAAGTTAATCTGTAATTTAAGATGATGAAAATTAAACATGTTAACACATTTTATGTAATATATAATAGTTGTCTAAAATGTTCTTTATTCTGCAACAATATAATTTAAAATTACAATTATTCTTTTCTTAAAGTTACATCTTTGATCAAATTTATTCATAAGACAAAAAAATAAATTTACTTCACTCTACGTTTGAGAACCAAGGCGGATTCGAAAAACAGCAAAAGGAAGAGAAATGCGAGCAAGTATGTCTGCACCTATTGCGATCATTCTCGAATAAATAAACACGCGTCACATACAAGTATCGTCAATTTTGTTGTCACGACGCATTTCAAAGCAAATATCACAAGTGTTATAAATGACATAAAGTTAAGTTGGAAAATAAACACCCCAAGTATCCAAATAGTAGCATTTTTTTTCAATATGGTCCCAATCCTGGAATTCTGGGATTTCAGGATTGATAAAAAGACCGGGATCAAGGGATTTGACAAAAAGACCGGATACCGGGATTGCATCCCTATTTCCAATAATTAAAATATTTTAAAACATTTTAAATTTCGTAGAGTAGATTTTCCGTTGATTTTAAATTGGCAGTTCCCCAATTACACAAATTATTTAGACTCTAAAAGTAACTGAAAGATTTAACGGTTAAAACTGAAAATCTTAGAAATAAACATTTGAACTCGTACATATACAGTGGTTAACAGAAGTTATGGGATACTTAAGAACATGGTTTTATGGGAAAAAACATGCTTTTCATCCACGATATATCATAACGGCACTTTTTATTTTAGAATCAGCAGTTACAGCAAAGAGCAGTTAATAACAAATGCAATTGCTGCTTTTAAAATAAAAAGTGCCGTTTTGATATATGAAGGAAGAAAATCATAATTTTTACGGTGTCCCATGACTTATGTTGAGCATGTACAAATGTACAGATATATTTGGTACACCACCTTTCTTAAAAACTAATTTATTTGTAAACTTGTTAAATATTTTCTGCATATTTCAGTAATAAAATGTGATCATCGGCATAAACTAGTCTGATAAATTTATTGAATTTGTTTCAACTTCGTCAAAAATTTATCATTCGTCGATTAATTGAAATAGCAAAACACAGTGTATAACAATAATCGAACCAGAATCGCATCCTGGTGCAATAAGGCATGCATAATTTTGTTTTGTGCAATGAAAAAAATTAAAACGGATTACTAGATGGAAATAAAAAGTTTTTTTATCATTTCAAATTGACACCGAACCAGAATCGGCGCCCATAACCCCGTCCTTTTGAAGGGTCGCCTCTCTCGCAAGAGAATGCCAGACATCGATTGTTTCGATGATCTGAAGGCCAATTTGGTGGGCTGTTAATTCCAACGGAAGGAGGACCTCTGTAAGGGGATCCTAAAATGGTGAAACCTCCAGAACTCTGAATGTTGAAACGTAAAAAAAAAACAAAAATGTTAAGATAGTACGATACAAGCTAAATAAAAAATGTTTATATAATTTCAAAACATAAACACAATCATGCAAAAAAAAAACGGATTAAATACTTATTTAAGTAATATTACACACAAATTAAAAAAATTATCAATCAAGTCTAAATTTAGACATTTTAAATTCGAAATGATAAAACTTCCCTACAAACTGCACAATATTTTCACTATACTCACCAAAAATTCCTTGTGTCTACCCGAAGCGATAAATTGCATGCACATTTCTGGTTCCAAATAGTTACTGAATTTTTTTTCCTCAATAACATCGCCATTATTTGCATCTATAATTTGTATGATAATTGGATCACCACTTTTGCTCGTACTAAAGCATGCATTGATACGTTGTTGAAAATTCACAATTTGTCTACTCCAAACAAGATCATCGCCATATTGTTTTGTAACTGGTAAATCTTTGTCTCGCACTATTTCACATGTACTCAAAGATGGTTTAGCGATAACACCTTGCACTACTATTAAACTCAGTAAACTAATAATGACGATTTTCATGGTAAAAGCGATGAGACGTACACGACTACTTTCTATATACAAATTGAATAAATGCAAGTGAAAGAGCTGCGGTTTTATAAGAAAGGTTATTTATCTATTTAACGGTATTTACATGGATTACCATTCAAAGAGCTGCGCAGTGGCATCGCATATTCAAGTTAATTTTATGTTTTCTGTTTGTTTTATCACAGGTTTATCTGCGCAAATGATCGTTATCGTTAATTCGTATCCGATGGGGAATGGTATATTTATTCGTGTTCTTCGGTCATTTTAATCATCGTTTCGTTACGACTTCAAATGAATATAAGATGGTAGTCAGTTTCATAGAATTCATGTTAGTGCGAGGGAATTAAAATTTGTTTTTAAGATTAGATAGTAGTAGCTTGTGATTTAGGTTAATCACAAAAAAACATACCATAAAATGCATGTACAGTGAAATCCCGCTATAACAAACACCCAAGGGAAAACAAAAAGGTTATTTATAAACGGAGTTTCATGTAAATTGGCATCGTTTAAAACAAACACCCATGGCGTCTATTGGAGGGGGGGGGGGGGACCAAAGTTGAGTGGATTATTCTACCAGCTCCGTAACCTTTTAGTAAAGTGCGCATCACGTGAACTCTTCTGGTCATGTATAAGCGGTAATCTGGTCCCAATCTACAAGTGTATCAGTGCTGCCTCCGTCTTCCGTTTTGATTTTACTCTTACGAGTTGCTCGGAATCGAAAGTCGCCTGTAGGTCACACAGCTTTATTACAGGAAGGCTAAATACAACTGGAGGTTGCTTCAACAATAATAATAATAACAAATGCCCATTGTCAAAAATTTGTAATAACCAGATGTTTTTGATAAACGGGGTTTGTTTTAGCCGGATTTCACTGTATAATCAATAATCATTTAACTTATAGGCAGCGATAACTCGGGTAAATGTCTAATTTATTTGTTTTTGAACAGTGCAAGCGGTAAACGGAATTTCTGTACTAAAAAGTAGGGTAAATTGCAATTGAGTACATAAGTATTAACACAGTTTCATATACCAATACATTTATATTTTAAATTAATTATAATATAATTATAAATAATTTCCACAAAAAATTTTGTTCAACATTTGAAAATACACAAATTTCGACATTTATTTTGTTACCAATAAACCACAGAATTTAACCCTTTAAACCATTTTAAGTACCTAAATACCATGAAATTGTACCTATCAAACCTATTTTGACATTAGATTTACTGGAGAATTCACATGACCTCAAAGATAAATAAATCTGTACTAAAAATAAATTTAACTGTTCAGTGTTCTAAATGATTTACCCGAGTTTTCGCCCACAGCCTTAGAATATGATTTATTAGAAATAAATAAATTAAATAAAACTAAATTTTAACAATGATCATAAATCATAACAATTTGCGGTTAACGCCCCGATACAAGAAAGTCTGTGCGGTCGGTTTTGAATCCAAGACACTACAATGTATTATAAAGATGAAGCTACAATATCAATTTTGAGATGGTAGCATAGAAGGTTATGTCCATCCTAGGACGGATACAATTTATATATTATAATGATGTTCACCGGCCGCTGCCACACCCACAATCACCATTTGACCATTTGATATTTTTATAGCCGTTATATTTTAGCCGCGTAGGAATAGCTCGAGATTAAAGGCTTTTAAGGATTATTGTACCTTAAAACCAGAGAGCAAGGGCTTTAAGGGTACCAATGATTTTACATGTGTTTGGGGCATCATACGAACAAGCTTACGGACCGACAAACAGCGAGAGTTGTGCTTCTCTTCAATTCTTCAAAAAAAATATAAATTGAAAAAACAAAACTAAAATCCCTTGAGCATAATCGGACCCCGGACCTTAGCCGCTCTAGTCCAATACGTTACTATATTAAGCCACATCCAACGTTAGAAAATGTATTTAATTTTCATTGATATATTGTTTCAAACATAGCAGTGCGTTACACTAAACCACAAACAATATTAAAAATTAAATTAAATTTTTATTGTTATTCAAAATATTGTAGAAAATACTTTTCGGTTTTCAATGTGTCAAAAAGCTAAAATAAACAAATGCCGAATTTTTAATACATACTCTAAACAAATTTGCGTTATGTTACGAACTCTGGGCTATTATAGGGTGTAAAATATGTACCGGGACAGTCGAATATTTTGAATAGTACATACCGCATCGAAAAACAAAATAATACGTATCTAATATTTTTGAAAAAGCTATTCAACTACACTAAACTCGACCCCCACCCCCACCCTCTGTGGGTGGGGGTGGGCAACTTTGATATCTTAAATGAAAACCCCCATTTTTTATTACAGATTCGGATTCTACGTCAAAAAATACGTAAATTTTGTTTGAAATATTTTTTGTTTTCGGTGCAGATGGCGCTGTAATTTATGTTGGAAATAGTGGGAATTCGAACGACTTGTAGTGACTCACGCATTGCAATCATATAAATTAATTATTTGATTTATATAAATTGCAATTCATTCGCCACCACATACACATTTTGAGTTTACGCACAAGATTCTTCTTAGCGTAACTAATTTCATTTTCACCTAGCGTAAATGATGCGGAACTCTAAAATTATTTTTAGTGATATTTGTTCCATCTCGTTTTCGCTAGCAGTATCAGAAATTTCTTTGGTTTACTATTGTTTTGTTTAGCTCCATCTCGTTCTTGTCACGACAACGACGATTTGACATACGATTGTTCGTATGTCAACACCAAAAGAAAATAAAATGAAATAATTTCCTTTCGTCGAAAAAGAGACAGATATATATGATTATTGGATTAGATTTTTTCAACGTGATCACACGACTCGCCATTGTGAAGAAAAATAATAAGTTTTGATATCGTGCGCGAACCATTTTCAATTAAAATTTGCTTTAATTTTTGCCATAAATTTAATTTAATGTTTCACTTACCAGTGTTTGGAAATATTTCTTTTCCTAAAAATTTATAGTGAATTTTGCATACGAATATAACCCCCATAGACTAATCCTAAAAATCTAGAATGTCTAATCCTAAAAAAAAGGACGCTATTGTTTCCCGTTTTTTATTGTTTCCAGTTAAAACAAATTTATTTAGAATAGAAATAATAGTTTTTCTTGCGAGAAACACAAAAACATGCAAATAATTTGCGCACATTGCAAATTTTTTTCTCTTTTCGAACAGCAATTACAGCGCCATCTGCACCGAACACAAAAAAATATATCACAGGGGGTGGGGTGGTGGTCGAGTTTAGTGTAGTTGAATAGCTTTTTCAAAAATATAAAATACTTACGTATTATTTTGTTTTTCGATGCGGTGTGTACCATTCAAAATATTCGACCGTCCCGGTACATATTTTACACCCTGTATAATAGAATAGCGAAATTATAGTACACTGACCGATCGGCACAGGAAACGGACCACCTTAAAAAAATTTTTTTTTGATGCGAATATCTTTTGAACCGCACCAGCTAGAAACATGAAACAAAAACCAAATTCTAGTTCATTCAAAACAACATTAGAAAATATTAACATAGCATACTTTGTCTAATCATGTGGCTGTGCCTTTTTTACTTATACCACAACATAACTCCGAAACCTATGATAAATATTTTTTAGTACTAATTTTTGACAATTATTTGAAAAAACTTCACACACCCAAATTATCATAGTCAATTCCTATGATAATTTCCTAGTCAATTCCTATGATAGGAATTAACTATGATAGTTTGTGACAGCTACAGAATAAATTCATTTTTTGATTTACTACTGTACCGACCCTTTACTTTACTGTACCGATTTATCTTAATTGGCGTAGTTATGCCTTAATAAATATACCATCCATGACATTTTTTGTCCAAACAACTATACATTTCTCGAAAATTATTGTAATTAAAATGAAGCAACAAAAATGTGAAGCGGGAAAATATACCAAAAAATTATTACACTATTCGGACATTATAATAAAAATTTGTGAATGTAGGGGAATATTTTTCAAAGAAATGTCAAAAACGTGTACTAAAAAATATTTATCACAGGTTTCGGATACAGACTTTGTGTCTTATAGATTGTAAACCTATATAAACGAATTGAATATCAATAAAAAGTAGAAAAACTCCATGATTATCATGATGTGATTTGTTTTATACTCATGAACAGTTTCATTATACCGCTTTCTCAAAACCATTTTAGCTGTGGAGTAACGAAACGAAAAGCGAAACATAATAACATGAATGAAACATTCATTGATCACAAATTTGAGGAAACTTTAAATACAGTCACAACCTCCCAATTAGTAATATTAATGCGAAGGGACCGAAGTAAATGTTACAAGCTTTGGCGTTAAATTCAATAGTTTAAATAGTCCACTAGACGCTTTGAATAGTTTCCATAAAATGTCGTTAATTTGTTGACAAAATTTACTAAAATATGTTGCACAATTTCAGTGTAGAAAACACATTGTCGACAAATAATACAGCATTTGTTACTAACTGAGTTCCATACTTTTATTGTAGATTGCGCGAAGGTTGTGTCACAACTGCTGATAATGGGGAATAATTTCGAGTTCGTTGTTGTAACATCCGTGACCCTTCTATCGAAACTAGTGGGTGAACCAAGCACATCAACCAGGCATCGTTCACAAGAAGTAAACATTTCACGAACTCCATTACGTCGCATTTTACATGTTGATCTTCATTTGCATCCATAGAAAATTCAACTAACTCAAAAATTGAGGCCACCAGACCATTTAAATCGTTGTCGTTTTATTAATTGAATGCTTGAATGAAATGATGGTTTTTCATCAAAAATCATCTTTAGTGATGAAGATCATTTTCATCTTAATGGGTACGTCAATAAGCAAAATTGTTGAATTTGGGGAATGGAAAATCCTCATGTAATTCACGAAGCAGAATTTCATCCTCAAAAAATCACTGTTTTGGGCTGGTGGCATAATTGGGCCGCTTTTCTTTGAAAACGAACAGGAAAATGCCCTTAGAGTGAATGAGAAACGTTATCGCAACATGTTAACTGGTAATCGTGCAACAATCCATTTATTGTCAATAAAATTTGCTGATCGCTTAATTTCAAGAAATTGTGAAGTTCTTTGGCCACCAAGAAGCCCGGATTTAACACCACTTGATTATTTTTTGTGGTGTTACTTGAAAGATAAGGTTTATGCTAATCATCCACAAACAATTCAACAACTTAAAAAGAACATTCGAGCTGAAATTGAGTTCTTTGATCCACTTTTATTAGAAATTATTTGAAAAAGTCATCGAAAATTTCACAAAATTTCACGATGCATTGCAAAAAACTAATTTAATTTAAAGAAAAGCCCTGGAGTAAAAGACTTAAAATAAAAAATATCGTTATAATATATAATATCGTTCCCAAAAAAAAAAACTAATCTCATCTCAAACCAAATAGTGGAAATTCATCGACAATGACAATTGATTAGAGAGCCAAATCAATTCTGCAAAGCAAACGCAGGGGCGGGCGGGCTAAACTTGTAACAATTGAGATGATAAATGATGTCAAAAAAATAATCGTAAAATTTGACTGGGTTTTCACCATCAATTCCAACCCGATGAATAATAGTAGGCCCTTCAAAATATTTATTTTTCTGATTGTCATAAATGAAAATATGTGCCGTTGGTAAAGATGAAGCTAGCTGCAAAGGGTATCATATAAATATATTTGTGGTAGTAAAACATTATGCTTATTAATGATTCTTGTAGAAGGAAGCAGCATAAAATAAAGGAGATGCAACTGGAATAGACTTAAAAAAATTTGAGGGTTCACCAGCATTCTATCGTGAATTTGACGAGCTGTTCCTTAACACGTTGACATATTGAACGATACGTGTAAACCCATTTGATATTGGAGCATGAACATTTTGCAATATGTATAATTCAAGGCCAACTTCAACTTGATTGCTGTCAAGAGTGGGGATAAAACGATTCACTTCCATGTTGTTGCAAATATGTCTTCATTGTAACTAATACATAAACAAAATCTGTATAATTGGCTTTATCTTGTTATGAAACAAAAATAACTTTCCAATTTCTTAGGCTTTTGTAACTGTGTTGATAGATTTAGTGTATAGTACCAAATTCCTTTAATAGACATTTGTCTAATTCGGGCTTACATAGCAACGCAAATCATGATAGAAGAAGTTGGTAAATAATTTCCATTTATCAAAGAAGAGATTTAAGATTCAGTATAGGCAAATGCTTATCGTGTGATCTGTTTGTTAAAGTCATTCCAATTTGTAAAAAAATCCTTATGGTAGAAAGTTTTGCCACCCTCTTTTACCGGTGTAACATGAATTTTAAAGATTTAAGAAATAATTTATTTAATTAACAATTTCCTCCTCAGTCTGAGTTTCAGCAAACATTTGTTTCACTATTCCTATTCAATAATGATACCCTTTGTTATTCTTTGGTGCATAAGAACTGCATTAAGCCTCATTCACATCGCATAGCGCATATTTGAATTTAGTGGAGATCTCTGATTCTATTTCAGATGTTGATGAATCTATTTAAGCATCTGTTGAACATCCTCTGTTTACGTCAATTCGAACACTTTGATGAATATATCAGACGGCCAAAGCTTACAATTTATTAAGATAGTAAAGACTCCTTCTTCAACACTGTGGCGATATGAAACAAATAAAACGCCACATTCCAAACGTTTAATTCCAAACCTTAAAGTGTTTTGCCAATATTATTTTATAACAGATTTAAGCAAAATTTTAATTAATTCTATACTACCGGTAAACCAAATTACCTGTAAACCGTAAAAAGGTTTACTGAACTTTTTGGCCAAGTTGGAGCTGTTCACGAAATAGTTGGATCTTATGTAGTAATTGTGGATGTGGTAGCTTCAGGCATGCTTTCTGTTGTTATACTTTCCTTTGTTGCTGGCAAGCTTATTGGGAATGTCCGGACAATCCAAGGCTTATTTTTCGCCATATCACTTTGCCATATTTGGAAACTTCGCTTAATACGATCCCTAACTGCTTGCGTGTAGCATAATTTCAAATCTCGTATAGCTAAAAGATTCTTTCCAGTCTGTTTAACATTAATTTCCAATTGAACCTAAATACATAAACAAAAGCACCATTTTAATTTGATCAAATTACAAAATTAATTAACTAAATATTTACCGATAATTTAAAATTCTGCGGATTTTTGTATCTGATGCATAGCTGATTATTAATCCTAGTATTTCGCAAATCAAATTCATGCCATCGTTTATAGAAAACAGTAGGACTCTTAGAAATCGATTTATTCTTCGCTTTAATTAAACTCAGATGTATACTATTTAAATAGTACTGGCCATTCGGGTGCAGGGATAAGCAAATATTCACATTTTCACCAATAAAATTAGTACCGAGCATTATTTTTTGTATTCGCTGATTATGAAATTTTATCAATTTAAAATGTTGTATGGTGTATAGTTGGCACGATTTCAGTGCACTGGATTTTGTATAGCCAATTGCTAGTAAAATAGTAAACACAAGTAACATTTTCAAATTCATTTCGCAGGTATAATTTCGGTTTACTTGTTATTAAATAATTAAATGTTTCACTAATTAGCACATACTACTGGGAAAATTGTAGTTTCAGTTTGTATTTAAATCACTTAAAATAATAAAACACTTTTGATTTTAACCTTTTCATTGATTACAGAAACAGCAAAAATATTTATTGATAAGAAACAAAAGCTAGCAGATTACGAAATATTTATTAAATGTCGAAATATAAAATCGTTTATTGAAATTTAACATAATAATAAAATGATCTATGCGAACATATTTATTGAGCGATTAATAAAAAAAAAAAGTTCGATAAAAACTTTGATAAAAAAGTCAGCTGGACTACGGGGTAATTATTTGTGTCTCGATGAGGGCCACAAAGTGTATCACTATGGGATGAGTATGATGGCCACCGTAATAAATATTCCATCTTGCGACATATCTCAAAATGGAATAACTATTGCGGTGGCCTCATTCCGGAGTGATAAATTCTGTGGCGCTGAATACATAAATAATTACTGCGTTGTCCTGCTAACTTTTGTTATTTAATCGAAATTTTATTGCTCTATTTATTTGGAAAATTTGTCAAACATTCTCATTTGGCATTGACGCCACTGTTGTAGAAGGGCAATGGAGTAATTAAAACATATGTTAACGCCGGAATTATCAAACCTGTGTTCCTAAAAAGAAAATTGTTTTGTATCCAAAATCCGAATTAAAAATTATTATTTTGATGTAGTTAATGTGTGCTTGTGCTATCATTAATTAATTAGTTATACTTATGTTGTTATTACTTAATTTTAAATCCATATAATGTTTAAATATGTAAATTAAAACTTTATTACCAATTTATATATACAAGGAATAAAATCCCCTGCTTTTCGACAATTTTTAGAATTCTCCCTCTACGTCTATTTTATGAGAACTCCTCAAAGCGGCTTAAAATTGGATATCTCTTGCAAGCATGACAGGAAAACGTCAACAATTTTGAAAAAGTGATAATCTTCCCGGAAAATGTAGCATCTCCTAAAAACTTTACATTCACACTCGGAGCTTAAAAGTTGATAATTATTATACACTAATGAAAACCCATCAAAAATGACGAAATTAATTTGTTTTCGCTTGATTCCCAATATAATAATTGCCGCGCTAAAAAATTTTAAAGAAAAAGGATAAAAGTTATTTCAAAAATATTCATAGGTATTTATTTACTTTTAGTTCACGATTTCTTTAATAACAATGTTTCTTGTAAATATTCTCGATTTCTTAATCTGTTAACCGGGAAGTTCCCTTTTTAATTATGCAGCATATAACGGGCGCGAACTCGCAAAAATAAAATAAAATATAAAATATACCATAAAATATACTCATAAAATATACCTTCATCCCGTTCCAGGGCGCAACATATATTTGAAGGGCGTATTTATATGTCCTACCCGTACCCGATATTGTTTACGTTTAACGTATACGTCTCGCTCGGTTAACAGGTTAAGTAATTATCCTTGATAATCGGTATTTTTAATTAATACATACTTTTAAATTTTCATGATATCTTCCTCGAGTTAAAGCGACAAATAACAGTCCACGAGCGAAAACTGACTCAGGAATATATTCACCGACATGGTCAAAAGACTGGCTTTGACTCTTGTTGATTTGTTATAGCAAAAGCCAACGTCAATGGTTGGTGTCCTTCATTCAACAAACACTTTCATTCAACAAACACTTTTATTTCGGTCTAGAAAGACCAAAGTATTGAAATCCTGTCAAAAATGAGCAAACATTTGGTTGGTGCAAAATCACTTTTCTCGACTTTTTGAAAGTTCCTGAATCTGAAAAAGCAACAAAAAAAAGGTCTGTACCCATGGTGCCTCGAGAACTGCTGGTTCGGTACGATTTCGATTTTTTTTTCGCCAATCAGTTTCTATCATCAAGGCGGAGATTTGAAAAGCTTTTGGAACCTGTAGAGAATCCGATACCCGCAGTACTAATTGATCCAAAATAACTGGTTATATAAATATTTACCAATTTGTATATATGAATTTAGAGTTGGGTATTGGGTTTGGGGTTGAGTTGAAGGTTGAATTAGGAGTCAATTTGCCGGTTGAGTTGAAGTTTAGTTGGAGTTGTGTTGGGGTTAGATTATTATATTGTGAACAGTTGAACAATTTTTTATAAGTATATACGTTCCCGGGTTTGAACTGGGGTTGAGTTGGGGGTGGATTAGGGTTTAGTGAGCAGTTGAGCAATCGATATATGTTTTTATGTATGTACAGTGTACAGTACTAAAGGCTTTACACGTCAAATTAAAATTTTTACATTTCAAGTTGGAAATGGGATTATTGGACAAGCTTCTGGCATACGGCAAAGTACGATGGAACTTGGCTATTTCTCAACCGATTACGCTGTAATTCGACATGTGTATTGGAAATGACATTCTAAAATGTTTTTCAGATAAAGTTCTGGAATATGGCCAAGTATGGTGGAACTTGCCTATTTCTCAACCGATTCTGATATTTATTAATGATATCTCGCTATTTTCTTTAAAAATTGACAAATTCGAATTTTCGCAGATGATACTGTAGTATTTTATGAAACAAAGGACTCTTCGACAAAACACAATACTATGAAGCATGATATGAACTACTGGAATATTTCATATCTAATGTCATCTCTTTGAATTTACATAAAATGAAATTTCACCACATAAATTTGTAGTTGATAGAGTTGAATTATTGTGTATGGAACTGCAAGTCGAAGCAGATGGAAATCTTGTCAAATCATGCAAAACTAAAGCTTAAAACCTGTTTTAAAGCAGTCTTTACGTTTCCCATAGTTAGTTTTATATGGAACCGTGTCCAATTATGTTTAACCAGTAGGTGCGTTGTATGAGCATCCAGTCTCACTACATATGTTCAAGATGTTAAATGTTTCTTCAGCGCTCTCTAATCTTGAATTTAATAACTGTAGTCATAATTATGACCCAGATTTGCTACTAGCATATCATGCGGATCTATCAGTAATGAATTTGGACGCAAATCGATAAGGTTTTCCGAGCCGTCAAATTACAATAATTTGCCAGAATCGCTGAAAGCTTCAATGAGTTTTCTTCAATTTAAGAAACAGAGTTCTACAGAGTTTTATTGTATCATTTGTAAAATAATAAATTAATTAAATTATGATGAAATTCGACATGTGCGTTGGAAATGGGATTTTAAAATGATTTTTGGATAAATTTCTGGAATATGGCCAAGTATGATGGGACTTGCCTATTTCTCAACCAAATATGATCAAATTTGATGCTTTTTTGTTTAGATGAAATTTGATAGATGCCTTGGAAATGGGATTTTAAATTGATTTTTAAATACAATTCTGAAATTTAGGGTTGGGCTTTATATTTCCAAAACAAAATCCCCAAACACATAATCTCCAAATTCAAAATCCCCAAAATCAAAATCCCCAAAGGGGAAATCTCCAAACCTCAAATCGCCTAATTTTGGTAAATACATAGAATTGGGGTTAGGTTAAAAATCGCCACAAATTTTTCCCAGCAATAAGCTTTAATAGAATTTGACGTGCGTGGAAAATTATGTTTAAAAGAATCTAATACGCACCAAAATTCCGGATTATATTTCGTACCTTTCGACTAATTTTTTCCAGTTGTATAATTTTGTTTGAACCAGATACTATTTTTCCATCTTCGTAGTTAGCGTTAATTTCGTTGAAATAATTTAGGATATTTTCATGAGAAACAAATGACAAGCTCTTAACGTTTAAATTAAATTTTTCGTCATTACCATATCTTTGGGCAAACCCTTCTTTTTGCACACGCCTCCAAACTATCTGTCCAAAATGAAATAGGCATCCTCTACGTCTACACTGTGCATCTGGGAGAAATTCCTTTGCTGCATACGAAATACAATAGATTTCTCACAATCAGTAATAATTCTACTGGGATTGAGGTTAATTTGTCTTTCTATAGGCAATTTAAACACTTCATAAAAAAATTCTTTGTATGCCTCCATAGATTTGCTTTTCATTAGGCAAAATATAAGAGGCCTATATTGTCCATCAATGTGACCTTGTATGGTAAAGAGCTGTCGTAAAATCAATGGAACGACATAAAATGTTCCGTCCATTACCCAGCACTGAGAATCACCCAAAGCCTTTAACGAAGTCGACGTCCCCATTATTATATTTTTTCCACTTTTATGCGCGGCAACTCGGCCTCTCGAATAATTTGGGAAGGCAAATTATAGATGACTTACCCATTCCCATAAGATGATTGTTTACTTTTGTCACAGATAGCACATGTGCAACGGCGTCGTGGTTATGACAAGAAGGTGACTGCTTAATATGGTGTTGCTCATCAGTTATTTTTGTAATTACAACACTTTTACATAATAGTGGTTTTCTTTGTCCACACGCTCAGCGACACTTATCTTTTATATTTAACACTTTTCGAGTGGAAGTGATACCCATATCCATCCACAAATAACTTCTCGCTTCCTTTATTAGATTTTTCAATTGTTATATTCATACCTAATTTAAATAAAGGAAAAGGGTGAATAGTTGATTACCATTTACCGGCACTATTTGTGCATTCTAAGTAATATTACTTTAGAAAGGAGTTCACACAATCTCACAACAAATCTTTTTAAAAAATATAAAATCACGAGTACTATTACAGTGTATACTAATAATAATAGCTGAGAATCTAATAATTGAAATAAATGATATCGCGAAAAAGTAAAAAATTATTACCATATCATGGTAACTAGATTAAAATGAATATTTACATATAACGAGTTGTAAATAAACTTGCAGCAAGTACTTCAATGTAACGTTTCAATTGTCAATATTTATGCAAATACAAAATCCAACCTGCGCAATTTCTGGCTTGTGGATTTTGATTTTGGGGATTATGTGCTCGAGGATTTTAAACTTGCGGATTTTGTGCTAGAGGAATTTTTAATTTAGGGATTTTTCAAAATCTTGGGGATTTTGTGATTGGGGATTTTGTTTATGGAGATTTATTGTCTCTCCTTGAAAATTGAAATGAACATTGGAAATGGGTTTCGTAAGAGGATATTCTGGTCTAGAGGCTTACATATTGGGTGTTTCTTTCGAGCTCTTTAAAGAACACAAAAAATATTTTTATCATTCATTCTTTTACACCACATTTATGATTTTGAAAATACATCCATACAACAAAATTAAAAAAAAAAAAAAAATGAAAATTAAATGAGTTATAAGCTGGTAAATTTGAGGTTAAAAAAAGGGATAATGCTGGTTGATAAGATATCTCAAGTTCTATATAACCGATTTACTTTAACTTTTGTACCAACCTTCAATGTATAACTGTCTATCGTGAAAAAGAGTCGAACAAAATGGCGACTGTCTTTTTCAGACAGCCGCCATTTCGCGAAACAACAATTTTCCGTTTTCTCTTTGGTGGGGCTATAACTACATTCTTACTAATTAAGTAATTAAGAATCTTCTTTTTAATTTTGTTTCAGATGACCAGAAAGGTTGCAATCGTGTCAACCAGCATACAATCTATTTTTTTACCTCATATTTTACCAGCAAATAACTTATTTAATTTTCATTCAAATTTTTTTTGAATAAATGGTAAAAATATTTTTCGTTTTTTATTTTGTCGAGCTCTAAAGAAACGGCCAATATTTATGTCTCCAGACCAGAATACTCCTTAAATGATTTTAAGATTAAATTCTGGAATATGGGCAATTAGGATATACCTTAGCTATTTTTAACCGATTATGAAGAATTTTGACATTTCCAACGAATACAAGGAAATGTGACACAAAAATTATTTTTGGATTAGGTTGTGAGGATCGAGGATCAAGATTATCACCGTAATAATTTTAAAGTTCGCCTAGAAACTTTTGTCTTCTTCTTTGGGTTATGTTTTCTGAGTAGTTACTGTCAGAGTGGTAAATTTTGCCATGTTTAAAAAAAATATAGTGTGTGGCGCACACACGCAGACTGGAGAATTAAAACTATTAAAGGGAGTCTCGGAATTAGATGTATCATTTTAGAATCTACTTAAATCGCAAATCTTGAATTTCATCATAATCGGTTATACAGTATCAGTTAATAGCTAAGGTCCATTCTGATTGGCCATATTCCAAAACTTTATTCAAAAATCATTTTAGCAGGTGTCATGATAACAAGGATCCTAAATCGTGCTTATATATCAATACGAAAATATAATGAATTTTATTAAGAACCAATTTATTCAGACCAAATTTTTATTTACTCTCTTTAACTATTCACAGAATTTTTCATACTTTCGTATTGTTCTTATTTCATCAAATGTCCTAATTGCATTATTCAGTAAACCACTTCTGTTTTTCGGTACATGATCTTTTTATTCTAAAGTTATCTTTGTTCCTAGTATTATAAGAGTATAAATCATTTCCTCTTTCGTTTAAGGTTCATTTTATTGGTTATTTTATACGATTTGATTAGTTTTTGTTCCCCATTTTAGCTTAAAAAGAATTTTGCTTAAGAAATCAATATTAACATCTCCATAGAAAATTAAGTTCCTATATTTATCAGCTATAATTTCAAGGTGTTCTAAATATTCCAAAGGGTTCTCATTCGGTTCTCTGTACATCGTAAGCAAATTAATGTTTGATTTTATCCTAGTATTTCAACTATTATTGTGTTATATTTGAGAATTTTAAGTTTAACCGAAAAATTATTTTTTTTTCTAATAAGCATAACTGATCCATCTCCCTTATTTATTTACTTACAATTATGTACTGATACATAGCCGCGCTCATGTGTTTCTTCAATAAACAACCATGGTTCAACTTGAAGTGTAAAATCTGTGTATGTGTAAGGTATTTAAACAAATCCACGCGCCTTGACTGATTTGAACCAAACTTTGCACAAATATAGGGTTTTCCAATAGGGACTTGACAACTTTGAATTTAATTTATGAACGCACCCTTTGACTAATCTGTCACTGTCAATTTATTCAGTAAACTCAACATTTTCATCATGATAAAGTACACGAACGTACAACGTCTGCAAATTATAAAAATTTACTACCGAAATTCGAAGTCGGTGACCGCAACTTTAAGAGCGTTAACTCCAATTTTCTTTCGGTCGTAATTCTCCCCCTAGTAGACAGGTAATAACAAGTTTAGTGCAAAAATTTGAGTCTACATATTCGTTGTGTGATGTTGCCGTGCCAGTCAGACAACGGGTTGGTCGAAGTGTCGAAAATATCGCTGCCGTTCAGGCGTCCGTAGCAAACGATCCAAAACAGTCAATTCCACGGCGTTCTCAAGAATTGGGCATCGCCCAGACCATTTTATGGCGAATTTTGCATAAGGATCTTGGTTTACACCCATACAAGATCAAGCTGACTCAAGAATTGAAGCCGATGGACTATTTTTCTCCGATTGGGCTCTGGATAAGATGCGCCAAGATGATGAATTTCATCGCAAAATCATCTTCAGTGAAGAAGCTCATTTTTGGCTCAATGGGTTCGTCAATAAGCAAAATATGCGTTATTGATCGGGTGAAAATCCACATGTGCTTCATGAATCAACTCTTCATCCACAAAAAATAACTGGTTGGTGCGGTTTGCATGCCGGCGGCGTCATTGGGCCATATTTTTTCGTCGACGATAACGATCGTCAATTACTGTGAATGGCCATCGTTATCGCGCCATGATTACCGATTATTTTTGGCCCACATTGAAAGATATGGAGTTGGACGACATGTGGTTTCAACAGGACGGTGCCACAAGCCACACAGCACATGTTACAATCGATTTACTGAAAAGCAAGTTTGATGAGCCTCTTGACTATTTTCTTTGGGGCTACGTCAAGTCTTTGGTCTATGCCATCAAGCCGACGACGTTGGAACGGCTCAGAGCCAACATTGGCCGTTTCGGCCGAAATGTGTGGCCGAGTCATCGAAAATTGGGTCCAACGAATCGACCGCTGCAAACGTGCCCGCGGTGGTCATATGAACGAAGTAGAGTTCCATTCATAAATGTTTTGATTGTACTTCAAACCGATAATAAAGTTTTTGAAATATCTCTAATAGTTTGCGATTAATTTAAAAAAAAATTGTCAAGTCCTTATTGGAAAACCCTTATTATTTTTGGAGGTTGAGCTGAAGATTGACTGAAGAGGTTCAATTAGGGATTGATTTGGGAGTTGAATTAATTTTGAAGACCGAAGTGCTGATCACCTCATGAGGTATCTATATTTTAATATTAAAATTCCAAATTTAGGGCCTATAAAATTGTATTTCTATAATCATTTATATTCTCACGACCAAAATACTCGTGGAGAAGGTTTTTTTTTTATTTAAAAAGATGTTGACGTCATTATTTGCCTGCTCGTATAACATGAATCAGAAATCTGTATTTCTCACTGAAAATATTTTTCATTGTGCTTTTCACAAAACGCGAATTTACCCATCGGGCTAAGGTACACAGAATTTTTTTAAAATGATATTTAGAAAATTTCAAGGTCATAACTCGCATACATAAGTATCAGTAACCCAAATAATAACGACAAAAGAAAGAAAATCGATCTACTCGAAACGTTTAGAAGTGGTCCACTAAATTGAACACATGGTCAGGCATTTATAAACAGTTAAAACATTTTATTTATAATGAGTTTTAGTAAATTATCGCATAACATACTTTTTTTAAATGTTATGTTGTGCTTGCAAAACCAGACTGTCACGCGAGTCTGTTTACTCCAAATTTTAGCTATAAATTAGATTATTTTGACCGTAATAAAGATAATATTCAGTTTAGAATTATTTAATTTGACTTAAGCGGTTATTCCTTGTGACCACAGAATTTATAACTTTCATTAATTTACATATAATTTCAATTTAACAATCTGACAGATGTTTTACGATAATTGTTGATGGTGGTGTCCGATCGAGTGATACGCACAGTTGCTAAATGAACTTGAACTCGACGGCCTAGTTGGAACAGCCCAATCTGGGTTGTTATTGTCGTTGTTGTTTGCGGTTACCTTTTCTTTCTTCGATTTGACTCTTTTAAAACGCGGTGAGGAATATTTTATTTAGAGTTTTTGCAAACTGAACTACACCAGATTTAGGCAATATTGAAAATGGTGATTCAGGCAGGAGTATCGATTTTTTTTTTTAGAAAGTTAGGAAGATAGACGAAAAATTATCCCATATTAAAGATAATTCATTCAGTATATATCCCCCGATATATATCCCCCGATGCAATATACAGGGTACCTTTTCTGTATACATATGTGAATATTTTGCACACAAATTACATGTAAATATATTAACTTTAATTTGCCTGTTTTTATTGTACTGCATGTACAGCAAAGGTATCCTATATACAGAATTGGGGGTATCCTAGTTTTTTTCATTTTTTGTACTGAATGATTTACGCTAAAGAATAATGAAAACAAAGAATTTTCTCGATATTACGGGACTATACTGTACCTACAAAATTAAATTATTTATTTAATCACGGATTTAATTAATTTTTTAATACTGATAACATAAAAAAAAAAAACTGAAAAGTCGCTAATTTATTGGTAAACAGTAATTATTGGTAGAGAAATTATATATTCTCTGTTTGGGTACCGGGAGTGGCCATCCTAGCGAGGTACTAGATGTTGTAGTTGTACTTTCAATGATTGTTCTATTTATGGGCCGGTGTGGACGGCCAAGATGGTGATGTCCATGATGGTATTGATGTCGGTGGTGACGTCGGCCAAGTTGGAGCAGTCCACGAATCATTTGGATCCTGGGAAGTAGTTGTTGTGGTTTCAGTTGGCCAAACTGGAGCTGTCCACGAAGTATTTGGATCGTGAGTAGTAGTTGTGGTGGTTTCAATCGTCGCACTTTCGGTTGTTGATGGCAAATTTGTTGGCCAAGTTGGAGCAGTCCATGTTATTGTTGTACTTTCTGTTGTATTGGTAGTTTCTTGTGTTGTGGTTTCTTCTGTTGGTGTTGTACTTTCGGTTGTTGATGGCAAATTTGTTGGCCAAGTTGGAGCAGTCCATGATGTTGTTGTGCTTTCTGTTGTATTGGTAGTTTCTATTGTTGTGGTTTCTTCTGTTGGTGTTGTACTTTCGTTTGTTGATGGCAAATTTGTTGGCCAAGTTGGAGCAGTCCACGAAGTATTTGGATCTGGGGTAGTATTTGTTGTTGTACTTTCTGTTGTATTGGTAGTTTCTTGCGTTGTGGTTTCTTCTGTTGGTGTTGTACTATCAGTAGTTGTGGTTTCTTCTGTTGGTGTTGTACTTTCAGTAGTTGTGGTTTCTTCTGTTGGTGTTGTACTTTCAGTAGTTGTGGTTTCTTCTGTTGGTGTTGTACTTTCAGTAGTTGTGGTTTCTTCTGTTGGTGTTGTACTTTCAGTTGTTGTCGTTGTTGTTGTTGTTGTAGGGGGCCAACCGTCTGGGACTTCGGTTGTGGGCGGGCCCCAATTTGGCGGAACCCCATTAGTGACATCGCTTTGCATTATTTGCAAACTTCGCTTAATGCGATCACTAACTGTATGCGTGTAGCATAATTTCAAATCACGTACAGCTAAAAGATTCTTTCCAGTCTGTTTGACATTAATTATCAATTGCACCTAAATATTACATAAAGAAATGCACCGGTTTTAATTTAAACAAATCACAAAAATAATTAACCAAATATTTACCGATAATTTAAAAATCTCTGGGTTTTTGTAGCTGACACATAATTGATTATTAATCCTAGTATTTAGCAAGTCAAATTCGTTCCATCGTTTGTAGAAAACAATGGGACCCGTATAAATCGATTTATTATTCACTTTCATCAAACTTAGATGTACACTGTTTAAATGATAATAGCTATTCGGTTGCAGAGATAAGCAAGCATTCACATTTTCACCAATAAAATTAGTACCGAGTATTATTTTTTGTAATGGCTGATTATGAAATTGTACCAACTTTAAATGTTGTTTGGTGTATAGTTGACACGATTTCGATGCACTGGATTTAGTATAGCCAATTACTAGTAATATAGTAAGCACTAATAACATTTTGTTCACTGCTAAATTCATTTCGCAACTAATGTCAGTACACTTTTTATTAATTAATTAACCGGTTCCACTAATTATCACAGACTAAAGGGAAATTGTATTTTTATTTTATATTTAAACCATATAAAATAATAAAACATTTTTGATTTTAACCTTCTCGTTGATTACAGAAGCAGCAAAAATATTTATCGATAAGAAACAAAAGCTGGCAGATTACGAAATATTTAGTTAAATAAATGTCGAATCATAAAATCGTTTATTAAAATTTCACATGTGCACACATATATTTATTGAGCGATTAATAAAAATAAAAAGTTATAATATTTTATCGATAAATGTATTTATCGATGCAATCTACATTTATCGGGCAAACGCAGTAATTATATTTGTATATCGTGAGCGCCTCAAAGTTTATCACTCTTAAATGAGTCTGAGGGCATCCGCCATAGTTATTCCATCTTGCGGCATGCGGTCCGCTTTGTTTATTTTGTAAATTTGTCAAAAACATTCATCTGGCTTTGACACTACTGTTGTAGACGGTCAGTTGGTAATTTAGAAAAATTATTGACCTAATACGTACAGTTTATAAATTTTGGCATTCCTATACTACATTGCTTGCTCCGTTTGCGAAGCCTATTGCAGAATCTCTTGCGATTGTCACCGAAAATGAAAATTCACGTTAATTTGGGGCACTGTATAATTGTCCCTGTTATCTCCACCAATGGAATCACTCTTGATCAATTAATGTCTCATCTCAAAACAAAAATAAAAACAAAATTAACGAATCTTAAGTTATATTAACCTAGTTATACTAAGTTATGTTATAGTTACCTTAAGTTAAAAAAGAATTGTAAACATTTCGCAAATAAAAAAACTTACTTAAGACTACTAAGTAAAAACTATTGTTTGTGTCAAGAAAATCCAATTTTTCCGTCGTAAAATTATTGTGGATTGATGATTCAGGATTCTTATCAAGAAATTCATATTATTATGTCGGTGAGTTATTACAAATTTTGATTAAATTTGTTTAGGTAGGGATTATTATTATTTGTCGTTATTATCGAGGCATTATCATTGTTGATGGTTTGGCGCTGATCGTCACGGAAATACACTACACTAGACAAACAATCATTAAATTTAAAAATTATCAAATATGTTGCACTATTCCCCTGAAAACACTGCTAAAGGAAGTGTAGTGCTGTTATAATTCATTGAAAGAAAAAGATTATCTCGAGTTCGTCAGTAAATTAGGAAAACGGTTTGTACTTGGTGGAGACAGATTAACAACGACTAAAGGTAAAAGTTAGTAGGAAATGCAGTTGTGAAGCCTTTTCAACTGAAAAACCAACCTACCTACTGGCCGACTGATCCAAACAAAGTACCAGATCTGATTGATTTCTTCATAATAAAGAACATATCTGTAAATTATGGACAAGTAGATGAAAGCCAGAACTTAAATCTGATCATTCACCGATACTTCTAACGTTAAGTAAAAAATCATTCAAAAAGAAAGAAACCCATTCCTAGTAAATAATCACAATAATTGGGAATGCTTTCGCTAAAAGAAAAAATAACTTAACGGTTCCATTAAAGACTAAGGAGCAATTAGACAAAGAATTTCACAAATTTATAAACGATATACTGCAATCAGCTTGGGAAAATACCCCCGAAATTAAAAATAAAATCAAGGGAACCAACTACTCCATGGAAATTAGGGAGCTCTTAGCAGAAAAAAGAAGAGCGAGAAGAATATGGCAACAAACAAAGCCCCCCAAGATAAAACTAATTTAACAATCTCACTCAACAATTAAGAAGAGAGATCAAAGAATTGAAAGATGAATCAATCAGCAACTATTTAAGAAAATTAACTAATGATAGCTGTTGAAATTAAAATCCTACTAAAATTATTATCATGTACTATATTATGTATAACATAAACTTGTATAACAGATGTCAATTGATAAACTATATAGACATCACTGTATATGAAGTAGAACAGTTGAGTTCAGTGGATCGTCAAAGAAAAAATGCGTTTGTTCGCTTTGACTTTTCAGTTCTCTTTTTGTATTGGTTGGAAGCGTGTGTTCTTTTTGTTCTGGACAAAATTCGAACGAAACAAGTTACATATAAAGAAAATTTATGTAAAATAAAAATTAAAAAATAATAGAAAATTAACGAAAATAAACGGTTTTGTAAAAGTGTCTTTTATTAAACATAATCGTCGAGAATAAATTTCCATTTCAAACATCGATGAGAAAATTTCGTTAAAAATACAGTCCACATTAACTTCGTGAACATAAAATTGACTATACAACTCATTGGGAAATAGACCAATCAGAATGAATTTTCCTTAGTTACGCTGTATAATATCGGTTATTTGCGTTGCTAAGTTGTGTTTAAGTGTAAAAATATTCTATCGATCCAAATGACCGTTGGTATGACAATTACAGGTCTCAACGCTTATTGATAGACGTATCAGTCAACGAAATCGGAGCACAATTGCAGATTTTCGAATTTTGTGGCTCTGAATTTGTGGGCTATAGTTCAGTTGATTTTCAAGAAAATTGAATTTTCCACGAAGCGTGTAGAAATATTCGATCGATCCAAATGACCGTTGGTATAACAATTACAGGTCTCAACGCCTATTGATAGAGGTATCAATCAACGAAATCGGAGCACAATTGCAGATTTTCGATTTTCCTGGCTCTGAATTTGTGGGCTATAGTTCAGTTGATTTTCAATAAAATTGAATTTTCTGCGAAATGTGTAGAAATGTGCGAGCGATCCAAATGACAGTTGGCATGACGATTACAGGTCTCAATGCCTATTGATAGAGGTATCAGTCAACAAAATCGGAGCACATTTGCAGATTTTCGATTTTTCTGGCTCTGAATTTGTGGGGTATAGTTTAGATGATTTTCAAGGAAATTAAATTTTCTGCGAAATGTGTAGAAATGTGCGAGCGATCCAAATGACCGTTGGTATGACGATTACAGGTCTCAACGCCTATTGATAGAGGTATCAATCAACGAAATCGGAGCACAATTGCAGATTTTCGATTTTTGTGGCTCTGAATTTGTGGGCTATAGTTCAGTTGATTTTCAATAAAATTAAATTTTCTGCAAAATGTGTAGAAATGTACGAGCGATCCAAATGACCGTTGGCATGACGATTACAGGTCTCAATGCCTATTGATAGAGGTATCAATCAACGAAATCGGAGCACAATTGCAGATTTTCGATTTTTGTGGCTCTGAATTTGTGGGCTATAGTTCAGTTGATTTTCAAGGAAATTAAATTTTCTGCAAAATGTGCGAGCGATCCAAATGACCGTTGACATGACAATTAGAGGCCTCAACGCCTACTGATAGAGGTATCAATCAACGAAATCGGAGCACATTTGAAGATTTTCGATTTTTCTGGCTCTGAATTTGTGGGCTATAGTTCAGTTGATTTTCAATAAAAATGAATTTTCCACGAAACGTGTAGAAATGTGCGAGAGATCCAAATGACCGTTGGTATGACAATTACAGGTCTCAACGCCTATTGATAGAGGTATCAATCAACGAAATCGGAGCACAATTGCTGATTTGCGATTTTTCTGGCTCTGAATTTGTGGGCTATAGTTCAGTTGATTTTCAAGGAAATTAAATTTTCTGCGAAATGTGTAGAAATGTGCGAGCGATCCAAATGACCGTTGGCATGACGATTACAGGTCTCAACGCTTATTGATATAGGTATCAATCAACGAAATCGGAGCACAATTGCAGATTTTCGATTTTTCTGGCTCTGAATTTGTGGGGTATAGTTCAGTTGATTTTCAAGGAAATTAAATTTTCTGCGAAATGTGCGAGCGATCCAAATGACCGTTGGCATGACGATTACAGGTCTCAACGCCTATTGATAGAGATATCAATCAACGAAATCGGAGCACAATTGCAGATTTTCTATATTTCTGGCTCTGAATTTGTGGGCTATAGTTCAGTTGATTTTCAATAAAATTGAATTTTCCACGAAACGTGTAGAAATGTGCGAGAGATCCAAATGACCGTTGGTATGACAATTAGAGGCCTCAACGCCTACTGATAGAGGTATCAATCATCGAAATCGGAGCACATTTGAAGATTTTCGATTTTGCTGGCTCTGAATTTGTGGGCTATAGTTCAGTTAATTTTCAAAAAAATGGAATTTTCTGCGAAATGTGTTGAAATGTGCGAGCGATCCAAATGACCGTTGGCATGACGATTACAGGTCTCAACGCCTATTGTGGCTCTGAATTTGTGGGCTATAGTTCAGTTGATTTTCAAGACAAGTGAATTTTCCACAAAACGTGTATAAATGTGCGAGAGATTGAAATGACCGTTGGTATGACGATTACAGATCTCAACGCCTATTGATAGTGGTATCAATCAACGAAATCGGAGCACAATTGCAGATTTTCGATTTTCCTGGCTCTGAATTTGTGGGCTATAGTTCAGTTAATTTTCAAAAAAATTAAATTTTGTGCGAAATGTGTAGAAATGTGCGAGCGATCCAAATGACCGTTGGCATGACGATTACAGGTCTCAACGCCTATTGATAGAGGTATCAATCAACGAAGTCGGAGCACAATTGCAGATTTTCGATTTTTCTGGCTCTGAATTTGTGGGCTATAGCTCAGTTGATTTTCAAAAAATTAAATTTTCTGCGAAATGTGTAGAAATGTGCGAGCGATCCAAATGACCGTTGGCATGACGATTACAGGTCTCAACGCCTATTGATAGAGGTATCAATCAACGAAATCGGAGCACAATTGCAGATTTTCGATTTTTCTGGCTCTGAATTTGTGGGCTATAGCTCAGTTGATTTTCAAAAAAATTAAATTTTCTGCGAAATGTGTAGAAATGTGCGAGCGATCCAAATGACCGTTGGCATGACGATTACAGGTCTCAACGCCTATTGATAGAGGTATCAATCAACGAAATCGGAGCACAATTGCAGATTTTCGATTTTCCTGGCTCTGAATTTGTGGGCTATAGTTCAGTTGATTTTCAAGGAAATTAAATTTTCTGCGAAATGTGTATAAATGTGCGAGCGATCCAAATGACCATTGGCATGACGATTACAGGTCTCAACGCCTATTGATAGAGGTATCAATCAACGAAATCGGAGCACAATTGCAGATTTTCGATTTTTGTGGCTCTGAATTTGTGGGCTATAGTTCAGTTGATTTTCAATAAAATTAAATTTTCTGCAAAATGTGTAGAAATGTACGAGCGATCCAAATGACCGTTGGCATGACGATTACAGGTCTCAATGCCTATTGATAGAGGTATCAATCAACGAAATCGGAGCACAATTGCAGATTTTCGATTTTTGTGGCTCTGAATTTGTGGGCTATAGTTCAGTTGATTTTCAAGGAAATTAAATTTTCTGCAAAATGTGTATAAATGTACGAGCGATCCAAATGACCGTTGGCATGACGATTACAGGTCTCAACGCCTATTGATAGAGGTATCAATCATCGAAATCGGAGCACAATTGCAGATTTTTGATTTTTCTGGCTCTAAATCTGTGGGCTATAGTTCAGTTGATTTTCAAGGAAATTAAATTTTCTGCGAAATGTGTAGAAATGTGCGAGCGATCCAAATGACCCTTGGCATGACGATTACAGGTCTCAACGCCTGTTGATAAAGGTATCAGTCAACGAAATCGGAGCACAATTGCAGATTTTCGATTTTTGTGGCTCTGAATTTGTGGGCAATTGCTTGTTATTTATATGGCCGACCCCAGGGTCCGGCCATTTCATAATTTTTTCATCAAGTGCATACTATGGACATTCGAGAAAAATCATTTGACTTTCGGACTTTTGATTTTTGTTGAACAAATTTCGTCGGCGGAAAATCGTACAACATTTGATGCAAAAATTGCTTGTTATTTATATGGCCAACTCCAGGGTCCGGCCATTTCCTAATTTTTTCATCAAGTGCATACTATGACCATTCGAGAAAAATCATTTGACTTTGGGAATTTTGATTTTTGTTGAACAAATTTCGTCGGCGGAAAATCGTACAACATTTGATGAAAAAATTGCTTGTTATTTATATGGCCGACTCCAGGGTCCGGCCATTTCATAATTTTTTCATCAAGTGCATACTATGGGCATTCGAGAAAAATCATTTGACTTTGGGACTTTTGATTTTTGTTGAACAAATTTCGTCGCCGAAAAGTCGTACAACATTTGATGCAAAAATTTCTTGTTGTTTATATGGCCGACCCCAGGGTCCGGCCATTTCATAATTTTTTCATCAAGTGCATACTACGGACATTCGAGGAAAATCTTATTTGGTTTCTTTTTTGAACAAAAATCGTCACTGAATTGTATTAAATTTATGGTGTATTGTTTTCTTTATCCACATTTGGGCGTATAATTTATATTACCACTACTGGCTACATATAAATACGTGATAAATTTCCCGCTCCACATTTCCCGTCAAACAATTTTAATTTATTACCGACAATATCCACTCAACTCTCCTCACCATCCACATCCGTTCACACGTTTTCGCGCGCAAGCCCATATTTTTCCATGCCACAAACAAGTTCACCCTTCACCCAAAGTCACACCTCCGTACACACATCCGTTTGGTTTCCATTAATCCAAAGTTTGAAAGCCATTTTGCTCTTACCACTGCGTGCAGATGGCCGATGTTTAAGATCGTTATCCTCTCGTAAAATCCATTCTTTATTGCCAGGTTTATTGTTAAATTTTTATCAAAAAATTTCAAAATGATCTCGTCGCTCTTCTTGGAAGTGACTCTATCTAAACCTCTTATAGGTAAGCGATCCACTTATCCACAGTCTTTATACAGCTATAAAGCTAATATATATTTCCATAATTATTTCTTGTTTTTATTACAAATTTTCTCGAATTTTTTAAAATACAAAAGACAATTAACGGTTAATTTATCTTAATCCTTATATAATTTATGTTTCGCTGATTGTAAAAATCAGAATTGATTAACCACTATCTAACTATCATGTAAATTGTCAAATTATATGCTACTCAAAGTAAAGAATGTACATTTTTTAACTACATAAGTTGTCGGTAGCTGATTAAAACTAATGAATCAATTATTTTCCATATCATTCGTTACGTCACATCTAGATAAGCGTACTTTATCGAAATCTGTTATGTAGACCGAAAAATTTCGTTATCTTTCTAAGGAATATGCGCGATGATAACGATTCACGATGGTTGTTGTAATTTACATCGTAATTAGCTAAAAATAATTTGTGACTTGTGCCCTCGCAGAAGCTAACTGTTTATTTTTATAGCTTTGATTGTGAGATGTTGATAATAATTTAAAAATTGTTTACTCTCTCTAATGGAAGAGAGAGAGAGAGATAAATAGCGATCCATTCATTTATTTTTTAAATACGGTCAAAAATGAGAGTTACCATAATAAGAGTTTACCTTCAAATAACGTTGAAAACAGATTTCAAGGTCAAACTTAAGGTTACAAATCAATTTCCCCCGTAAAATTATATAACTTTTATGTAAGTTATTTGTTTGATGAGCAGCTTTCTTGACGAAATATTTGAGTCGGTTTTTTTAAAAATGAACACCCTGTATTACTACTTTTTACTGTTCTTGTTTTTCTGGCTACTTATTTGGTGTTTTATATTTTATTTTATAACAGTGAACTACTTAGACTTTACATTGAAACTTGTATTAATAAACTAGTTGTAAAGTGGGGAATTGGAATAGGTGCAGATACTCGTGAGAATGTATAAGGCTAAGGACGGGTGTAGTTTCGCTATTAGGATACGCATGGGCGTCGGTTTAAATGTACGTGAAGATGTGGTTGTGTTTTGGGTATTTGTTTAGGTATTTGAAAGGTGAGCTAAAGTGTAGTTGTGGGTAAAGGTGTGGGTTTAGCCTTGGTATGCATGAATAGTAATGGAATTATGCTTGTGTGGGTGATGTTATGGAAAGACGAAGGGATGTGGGTGGGAGTGGGAGAGGGATCGCGGATATGTGGGGAGGGATAACCCTGGGTACCGATATCGGTTATGAATGGTTAGGTTGTAGGAGTAAAATGTATGTATGCGTTTAATTGCCCCTTTTAATTGCCATTATTGTCAAAGTCGTCGTTTTTTTTAAGTGAGTGTGGATAATTATGTGAGTGTTTAAGTGTTTTGGTTTGGGTGTATGGGTGAGTGTATCAAGTGTCTATGAAGAATGCAAGAGCCACCATATAAAGGATATCCTGTTGATGTTAGGTCAGATATCTCGGAAAGAATTACATGTACTAAAATATTTTTTATTATTATTGTTATAGGACGGGATCTATCTTAAGGTGCTCAAAAGGAAGCCGTGAGGTCTGTAGGATTTATGAGTTGAATTCCTGCTGCGCACTTGTTTATTAGTAGGTATCGTAGAGCTTGTATAGAGGAACACTATGATTCACTGGAACCAAATTCCATAAAAGTCAATAAAAGGATAACAACCAAGTATGGAACAACTCTAAAATTTACTTGGAATATTGCTAATATTGAGTGGAATTGCCTTATCGGCTAAATTAAATGCGTGTACAAACCATGGGAAAATGAAAAGTGAAGTAAGTGAGACCATTAGCCGCATGATGTGAGATATGTTTTGGATATTATCATAAAGAGAAGTGCAGTACAAAACAATTCGAACATATACAGATAAATGAAGAATTTAATTTGTAATTGTTAAAAATGGAACTTAAATCAACGACGTCAAACGCTTATGGACGCACATCAGACTGATCAACCTCACCAAGGTAAGTAATAGCTTTCTCAAACATATAAAATGCTTAGCGTAGAATTAATTCATCCACAAAATATATACTTGTCGACCATCTTATTTTATTTAGCAATTTAAACGTACATACAGGCCGTCGTAACGGTATAAAATTAGTTACAGAAAAAGCTTCTTGTTACAAATGACAATAAAATAGCATCGCCTTGATTTGGTTGAATGTGCGGCACTGTACTAGCCAAATGAAGTTAATTTTCAGTCATCGTCTGTTTTTACAATTAGTGATCATAGGAAATCAGCTCTACATATAACTGTACCTGATATTCATTCCCTAAGACCCGTCTGCATTCTAGCTTTATCGTTAATGTTAAGCTTGTGTACTTCTTTGGAACAATTGTCTGCATACAATTTTTGTTAGTGTTGTAATTTTTGAAGGTTTTCGGTAATTTAATCGAGTGGTTTCGGTTTAAGTAGATCTTTATTAATTGGTAGGCTAGTTCTAGTCATTCTTCTGAACATTCTTTGGTTGAACGTTTGCAAGTTACTGTCCCTTAGAATATTTCTTAAGTTTTGAAGAGCTTTTTAAACATTGGAATTGTTTTCAGCACATTTTTAAGAAATGTCTGACCTGCATCAGTATAGCCTGTATTTGGTACTAAAACTCTGTGGTCTAGATATAAAAATGCGTAAGTCGACTTATGCTCTAATCAACTTTACCTTATTTTCAGTTTAATTTTCTATTAACACATTTTCATTTTTCCAATTTTTAAGATAATTTCAAAGAGAGTAAGATAGCTTATTCTCTTTGATAATACCTTGAAAATTGGAATGAAAACGTATTATGTAATAGAAAATTAAACAGAAATAAGCTAGAGTTTTTTTTAAAATATAAATCAACTTACGCCCTTTTATATCTAGAGCACATAACTATTTTGTCACCTTTGAAAAGTATGCCATCATACACAGCAAGTTCCTTCGTAAAATTTCCAAAATATCTAATCTGCTGAGAGATGCAATTTTCTTTATACGTCCAACCGTTTAATATGAATGATACGATTTTGGTAAGATTTGTATCATTGTTCACATCGTGTGACAATCTGGTGGATGCCTCTAGTGTCATTTGTATCTCTGGCTATTCCTCATCATCATACTCGATTTATATCGAAGATTCTCTGCTTAAGACATCCGCAATAGAGATATCTGTACCTTTTTTGTAAATTATCATTGAATTACTCCAAGTATCCGAACGCATTGCACTTTGACTTGCATCAACTAATTATCTTCGAATGGCCCTTTGTTGATCATAGTCCCATACAAAACTAACATTTTTTTTGATTAGATCCCTAAGTGGCGAAGTAATCTCAGAACAGTTAGGAATAAACTTGGATACGTAAGTCACCATCTCAAGAAATCTTTGAAGTTGTTTTACATCCTTTGGGGTATCAATGCCTCCAATAACTTTATAAAATCTTGCGATAAATTGAAACCAAAGATTTTATTTTAACATTGTATTTATCAAAACTTAAGCAGCGTACCGACTTAGCTCGTCAGTTGATCAAAAACGTTCTGTCTTACATGTTTTTTATTTCATTTAGTGATTTGGAAAAATTAAAAATACCACGGGTTCAATACTCTATGTATAATATAAATATAGCACATTCACATTGCGTGTGCAATTAAACGGCATTGACCCCTGGTTAAAATACCTTCCTTATTGCATGGTTGCAATAAGTAAAATTTATTACGTTACGAAATTTATCATTTCTGCTAAATATGTGTATTACAACAATGTAGTACAATACACATATTGCAAAATAGCGAACAATTCTGAATGCATACATAATATGTTGTTTCCATACTAAAATTACCTACCATGATGGATGATTCCAAGATGTACTTGGACATCCACATAACTCCCCTCCGAGAGAAAAAAAAAAATTGTTTAAAGAAAAGTCGAACAATAATGATTTCTTAATTTGTAATGTTATTTATTTATCAAATGCTTAATCGCTCAAACAATTCGTAATCAATTGCTGTATCTTTAATCGGTTGAGTGGTGGTTTTATACCGTCAATAATGCGAAATAATCAACTATTTAAGGAAATTTAACCACGTTATTGGTTTTATGCTGACGACCGGCATTTTCGAGGTTGACGACATCTATTCCATACGCTGGTTTTAAACGATCAATTGAAATCGAATTGTTTTTCCCTTTTATATCAATTACGAAATATTTTCGCAATCTCTTCATTACTTTATAAGGGCCATTGTATGGTGGTGTCAGACTGGGCTTTACCTTGTCAACTCGCACAAACACATACATATTTGCAATTTAGTAGATCTTTTAGAATAAAAATATTGTTTTGTGTAGGTGTTCGTGGACGGAATTAGATTTTGCATGTAATTTCGTAGCTGTTTGACATACGATGCAGAATCTAATTGCGGATTTCGACTGGAAGGAACGAAAAAATCTCCGGGCACCCTGATTGTTTGTCCGTAGACTAACTCAGCCGCAGAACAATTTAAATCCTCCTTGAATGCCCTACGAAGTCCTAATAACACAAGCGGAAGCTCTTCACTCCAATTAATTGTGTTACCGCGGGCTATCAGAATCTCTTTCAAGTTGCGATGAAAACGCTCGATTAACCCATTAGATTGCGGTTGATACGGAGTCGTTCTTATTTTGTGAATTCCTAGCATTTTGGTCAATTCTTGGAATAACGAAGATTCAAATTAGGGACCTTGATCGCTAGTGAGTTCAATTGGAATACCGAATCTAGCAATAAAGTTGGTCAATAATGCTTTTGCGACCGTTTGAGCGGTGGCATCCTGAAGAGGAATAGCTTCAGTCCACCTAGTGAAACGATCGATAATTGTCAATATGTACACATTTCCATTTGATGGTGCTAAGGGACCCACCAAATCGATATGAATTTTTTCAAAACGACCCGATGGTAGTTCGAATGTTTGGAATTCGGATCGGGTGTGTCTTGTTATTTTTGGCTTCTGACAGTCAATGCAAGTTTTTGCCCAATGTGAACTATCCTTGTTCATTGATGGCCAGAAATACTTTGCTGTTACCTTTTTTCTTGAAGCTCTTACTCCGGGATGAGACAATTTGTGAATATTGTCGAAGATTTGACGTCTCATCGGTTCCGGTATGTAAGGTCGAGGTGGCATAAGTGAAGTTTCGCACCATATCAATTTCGAGCCAGCTTCTAGTTTAATTCTTTTGTTAAGAGGTCCTGTTTTATTTATGATTTCTTTTAGTTCAGGATGTAATTCCTGTGCCTTGATCAACTTTTCAATATCGAAACCAACATAAGTTAAAACTGAAATCTCGTCAGTTCGTGAGAGAGTATCGGCCACTACGTTTTCTGCGCCACTCACATGACGGATATCTGTAGTAAATTGGGCGATGTACTCCAAGTGGCGTGTCTGCCTTGGACTTCGCTCCGTCTTGGAATTAATTGCCATGGTTAAAGGTTTGTGATCCGTATAAATTCGAAATTCACGCCCTTCGAGGAAATATCTAAATTTTTTAATTCCAACAAAAACTGTCAATAGCTCCCGATCAAAAGTAGAGTATTTTTGTTCTGGGAGAGTAAATTTTCTTGAAAAGAACGCTAAAGGTTCCCAATGATTTCCATTTAGTTGTTCCAATACACCTCCACACGCTATATTCGAAGCGTCCGTCCTAATGCAATATGTTGTGTTGTCCAACGGGTGTGCAAGTAACGTACAGTTAACAAGAGAGTCTTTTATCGTCTCAAGAGCTTTTTGGCACTCTGAAGGCCAAGAAAATATAGCTTTTTTCCCTTGCCTGATCAAAAGATTCATATGTGCATTGATTGGCGCTAATTGTTTTGCCAAATTAGGTAAAAATCTATGATAATAATTGATCATACCGACAACACGTGGAATATGACGGACCGTGGTGGGATGTGGAAAATCTTTAATTGCTTTGATTCTGTCACTTGGTTGAATCCCATCATTAGTTATCTCGTGACTTAAGAAGTTCACCTTTGGAACGATGAACTCACATTTTGATAAACGAATGTTGATACGTAAATGTTCGCTATGCTCCTCTGGTGTTTTACTTGCAATTAATATATCGTCGACGTAAGCGAAAAGAAAATGTAAATCTTTTGTAACTTCGTCAATGAATCGTTGAAATGTTTGACCTGCGTTTCTGAGACCAAAAGTCATTCGACAGAAATCAAACATCCCAAACAGTGTAGTTATTGCAGTTTTATATTGATCCTCCTGTGCTACTGGAATTTGATGGTAAGCACGACAAAGATCAATCTTTGCAAAAATTGTGCATCCCCGCAAATGTCTCGAAAAGTCAAGGATGTGTGGTAATGGATACCTGTCGGGAATCGTGACGGCGTTTAATTGCCTATAATCGCCGCATGGCATTCTGTTCCTTTTTAGGAACCATGTGAAGAGGAGAACATGTTGACGATGAGGATTGTTTACAAAGACCCAAATTTTGCATATGCTGAAAAGCACCTTTGGCTAATGCAAACTTCTCGGGATCAAGACGTTGCGGTTTGCAGAATGGAAGTTGCCCTTCTGTCACAATTCTGTGAACTACATTGTGCTTCACCGGCAAGTCGTACCTAGGTGGCTGAGTAAGCTCAGGAAATTCCTTTAGTAATGTACCATATAAACCTTCGATGTTAAAAATCCGAGGCGATGGCGAGCTAACGGAATAAACTGTTCCTTTAGTAATCATGGTTGTTATGGGATCGACCAAGCGTTTGTTCCTTAAATCAACCGTTAACCCAAATTTTACCAAGAAATCAGCTCCTATGATAGGTTTATTGACTGCTGCAACAATGAACGGGTGTCGAAATTCTCGACGAAGTCCCAAATTTAATGTTAGAAGCCTTGATCCGTATATTTTAATTGAAGAACCATTAGCAGCGGTTAACTGAAGGTGATGGTCTTCAAAAGCGTTTTTGAATGATGACACAGGTATGACCGAAATGTCAGCGCCTGTGTCTATCAGAAATGTTAGTTTTGTGTTTTTACATGTTATGAATAAACGGCGAATTTGCGGTTATTCCAGCATCTGCCGTACCGATGTTGGAAGATTCTAGTTTTTTTTACTTTCATCATCTTTGAAAGTACAATTAGGTTTTCCGCATTTTCGCGCCCTACTACCAAATTTTAAATGGTACCAGCAAATTGGTTAATCGACCGACCGAGATCTAGAACCTGATCTCGAGGAACTTCTGTTGCGAGATCTAAATCTTTGGTTATTAAATTGCTGATTCGAGCGATTCTCAAATCTCTCAAAACGAGTTTTCAATTCGTTTATTTACTTGAATAATTCATGTAAATCGAAATTAATGCTTGTAGGTGCAATAGTCGGCTCTGTTCGTGATATTTGATGTATTTGAGTTGATGGTTGGAAAAATCAGTTATGAAAGGGATTATTCATTCCCCAAATCCTATCAGCCGTTTCGTATAATTTACCTATATTGTCTGATTCTACCCCCATCAATATCGCACCTATTGTGGGTGGTAATCTTGAAAGCCACAATTTCTTGATAAAGTCTGATGACAGTGCACTCGAGCGAGTCACCTGCCATGCGGCCTAATTGTCGGTGGAAACTGGAGGGCGATTGGTTTCCCATCTCTACCGCGTGAAGTACTGTTTGAATTCTCCTCATTTCAGATTCTTCTGAGCGCTTAATGAGTGAATATTTAAGAGTTTTGTACTTATCGATTAACGGCGGGTTCAAAATAATATCCGAAACAAGGCTCGACTGTGTCTCGCTCAGGTGTTTTATTATTTGATTGAACTGTCTGTCGTCCGATCTTATATTGGCAGAAGACATGGTTAATGCGGCCTGCCTAAACCATAATCTCGGATTACTATGCCAGTAAGATGGTAAACTATTGGCTTCCATTTGGAGTGCAGTTGGTGTTTGTCAATCTAACTTCTCATTGCTTCCGCTTTGAGGTAAACTAGATACGGTTTTGACTCATTATTTTTCGACGGTGTTGGTGACATTTGATTTTATTTTTATTTTTTTACGAAAAATTTAAAATGTTGATAAACGATACGTTTGAGAAAACAAAACAAAAACAGAAATACACAATGACGCACCTAAAATTTCAGTGGTCACCAATAACCATGAACAAAAATAACATATGTATATCGAAATAACAATGAGAATAAGAATATGTAACTGAAATAAAAGTATTTCTATGTAGAAACTTTGATAATAACACGGTAAAAAAAACTTTTTTGTTCGATTTTTAATTTAATGGAATTTACACAAAAATCAACAATTAAAAAAACTTTTACGCGATTCGGAATTTCGTATGGAAAAAAAAACAACAACCATGTATACATTAAAATTGCTCATTTGATGACTCATTAAACTATTTTAACACAAAATGCTAATATAACATGCTAATCACAAATTGTAATCTAACACTAAATGAATAATTTTACTATAAATTTAAAAAAAAACTTCTTTCGTTACACTTTAACAAGAAAATTAAATAACAAATAGTTTAATGTTGCTTCGTCTATCTATACGGTGATGATGTGATGATGATGATTCCGATGTTCGAACGCTTCAAATTTGTGCTGGGCAATATGTTGGACCAATTTTGGTTCCCTCGGTGGTCGCTGCCGGCTTTGTGGGGCTCGATAGCCTTTTGAATTTTTATTTTGGTTCTATTTTTGATTTTGAGCTTTATTGTATGCGAGTTTTTAATTGTTTCAATCGACTATACAATGCAATTATGGTAACGTTGTTGTACACACTTTATATTATTAATTAGGTCTTTAAACTTTTAATAAATCGTTAACGTTTTATTAAGGGGACGTATCACCTTCAAATTAGAAAAACAAAAAGTTTTTCAAAGATTTTTTTTTAATGGAATAAAAAGAGATATCTTAATGAAACTTTCCATTGACATTTTATTTAACTGAAAGTATAAAAAAAATTTTTTTTTAGATTTTTTATACCCCACTGTCTTCTGCTATAACGGTTTTCCAAAAACACTGAAAATTCGCGGCGTGCATCATAACTGCTCTCAGAAACGTCCGAAAAAAAAAAAACGGGGTTTTATTCAGCATTAAATCGCCCTTGGAATGAACTAAAAAAAAAAAAAATTGGTTGAAAAATAAAAAAATGGCGGCATTTTTTCGAAAATTCAGCTTTTTTGTCCCCCCCAATTAGTTGTAACTCAAAAAATTGAAAGCCGATTATTCCTTCCGTAGTTCATTCTGAGCAGAAATATATGTAGATCAACGTTTTATAAAATTGTACGAATGGTGAATAAGCCTTGGTTTAATGAAGGAAAACAGTTATCTTTAATGAAAATCGACAGTACAATTTTATTTTATTTATTTTACTTTTTTTTTTAGATAATACTAATTGATGTTGGTCTTACGGTGGTCAAAACAAAAAGATAGCGAAATTATGAGTCGCCTTATTAGCAAATTCGTTCGCTATATATACAGTGATCACATAATCGTTTTCCTCTTTTTGCTTTGATTACAATTTTGTGATATCAATCAGACAATACCAATTTCAATACATAGAAATATGAGTACTAAAAATACGTAATTATAATAAAACGTTATAATGAGTCAATTTGACAATTCACTGTGTTTGCTAGTATTTATGTTTACAAAATTAAAGAATGAGATAAGTACAATACTATGATACAATATGCAATAATAAATAACTTTAACATAATTTCTTTCTAGGCATTAACATAAAATTACATAACTAATATAAAGTGCGGTTCAAACTAATTTGCAGACACCGCATAGGACTACAAATCTACAATGTGAGCTGAGTGTTTGTTTTATTCAGTGTTACAGTTTCAATAATTTCTAAATTTCTTTCAGGTATGATTGATGAGCTTAGACATTCTCCCGCGCGTTAAGGAACATAGTTCCTTAACAATTTGGCAATTTACATATTTTACTAATCGGTCGTGTAAATGACGATTTGGCAGTTCGAACAACTGCAACTCGTACTAAACCATCAGATCCAGTTTTTACTTCAGATACTCGACCCAAGGCCCAACTGCAATGAGGTAAATTATCTTCTTTCAGAAGAACTAGATCATCCTTTAATAAATTTGGTGATTGAGATTTCCATTTGGTACGTTGGTGGAGAGTATGCAAATACTCCTTGGAATAACGCTTCCAAAAATTGTCTGCCCTTTGCTGAACCAATTGCCATCTGCTTAATCTGTTGGTTGAAAGATGATCTAACCCTGGTTCTGGTAAAGCTGTTAAAGGAGCCATTATGAGGAAATGACCTGGAGTTAATGCATCTAGATTAGATACATCTTCATTATTGATAGGACACAGCGGACGGGAATTCAAAATTGCTTCGATTTGGGTTGTGAGTGTTGTCATCTCCTCGAATGTCAAAAACGTATTTCCTGTTGCCTTTATTAAATGCGTTTTCATTGATTTTACGGCACCTTCCCATATACCGCCAAAGTTTGGTGCCGCTGGTGGAATGAATGACCATTTGATGTTGCTTTCACAGACAAATTCTGAAACGAGCTCATTGAAATTGTTAGGCAAATTATTGTACAAACCGTTTAGCTTATTCTTCGTTCCGACAAAATTTGTTGCGTTGTCCGACATTATTTCCATAGGTAAGCCTCGTCTACCAATGAAACGTTTGAGAGCTGCAATAAAGGCATCTGTTGTAAGATCCGATACTACTTCCAAATGGACCGCTTTAGTAGCTAAACAGACGAATACTGAGATATAACCCTTTACATGCCTTGCACCTCTTCCTCTTTTTGTGGCGAGTATAATGGGTCCCGCAAAATCCACCCCGACCTGGTGGAACGCTCTCGTGGTTGCAATTCTCGATGGTGGTAAATTACCCATTAGCTGTGTACTTGTTTTTGCAGACTGCCGAAAACAAATTAAGCATTTATGAACAATTTGGCGAGCCATGCTCCGTGCACCCAAGATCCAAAACCTTTGCCGAATAAGATTAAACATTAAGGAAGGTCCAGGATGTAGGAATTTTGAGTGGTAATAGTTGCCAATCATTTTACTTAGGTTATGGGATGCGTGTAAAATGATTGGATGTTTCGCGTTGTAGGGCAGTGATGAATTGTGCAGTCTGCCACCCACTCGCATGATCCCAGCTGGATCAATAAAGGGGGCCAAAGATGCCAACGTGTCTTTAGATGATAGACCCTTTTGTGTCAATAGAGTGTTTATTTGATTTCCAAATGTATCCTTTTGTGCCCAAATCAATAGTTTGTTCTCTGCTTCTTGTATTTCATCACCAGTTAGAAAACCTTGTCGTTTGCTGATTGTATCATGATTGTTGGCCTTGCAGTTATTTATGAATCTTTGACAAAAGGCCACTACCCGCCGAATCGTACGCCAACTTGAGATCTTGTTCATTAAATTTCCGAAAACGGTCGTTACGTTGATTTGATGGAAAACGGTCGTTTTTGTGGGCTTGGCTTCCTTGCAAACTAGCAGCTTGTCATGTTTTGAATCAAATTGTGGCCAGGCTTCACGGCGTTCTTTCATCCATTTTGGTCCATACCACCAAAGATCAAATTTGACTAGATCAGCCGGAGACAGTCCTCGAGTTGCGCAATCTGCAGGGTTGTCTTTAGATGGAATATGATTCCAGTGTTCACGTGAAATAACATCAAGTATTTCTGAGGTGCGATTAGCTACAAATGCCTTCCATTTGTTTGGATGTGTTGAGAGCCATGCTAAAACCACCGATGAGTCTGTCCACGCATAAAATTGCAATGGTTGATATATATCCATCAGATTTAATCGACTTATTAATTTTGTCAGTAGATGTGCTCCACACAACTCTAGCCTTGGTAGAGATACTGTTCTTACTGGTGCTACCTTTGTTTTAGCGGTAATCAACCGCACTTCTATGTTCCCTGTATCGTCTTGACTGCGACAATATATTGCTGATGCGTAAGCTGACTCGCTGGCATCACAGAAAGCATGAATTTCTGTGTGTTTTCTGTGAATACTTATGTGTCTTGGAATTTGTATACATTTAAGGCTAGACAATTCTGCTTTTATTCTTCTCCAAACCATCAGAACGTCCTTGGGTAGTGCATCATCCCATTCGATTTTCAACAGCCACAACTGCTGGAATAAAATCTTCATCGTGATTGTTGTTGGAGCAAGCCATCCCAGAGGGTCAAAAATCCGAGATGCTTCGGAAAGAAACGTTCTTTTTGTAGCAATACTGTCACTGTCAATATTAACCTTAAACGTAAAATAATCTTTATTCGGAAGCCACTGCAGTCCCAAAATTTTTATGGAACTTAATTCGTTGTCAAAAGAAATTGCAGAAGGTTTGTCGGTTGGATCACAAAGTTCTGCAATATTGGATTTCCATTTTCGCAATTGGAAACCTCCTGATGCCAACATATTTATTAATTTTACTTTTAAATTAGCCGCCTCCAATCGAGTTTTGGCACCAGTGAGCAGATCGTCGACGTAAAAGTCTCGCAATACTATTTGAGCTGCATCCGGATAATGCGAACTTTCATCTTGTGCCAACTGTTGTAAGGTTCTAGTAGCTAAAAATGGTGCTGCAGAAGTTCCGTAGGTAACCGTGCTTAACACATAATGTTCTAGAGGTTGACTGGAATCTTCTCTCCATAAGATTCTCTGATAATTGGTATCATCGGAATTCACTAAAACCTGCCGATACATTTTCTCAATGTCGGCAACTAGAGCAATCTTATGGTTTCGAAAACGGATGAGAATTTCCCAGAGTGTCGGTTGAATGGTCGGGCCGACTATTAACCTTTCGTTTAGAGAAACACCAGTGGAACTCTTACTGGACCCATCGAAAACCACCCATATGTCACTATTGTTTACATTCTTTTTAAAAACAGCATGATGTGGAAGGTAAAACGTGCGCTTATCATTTAATAACCTATCTTTAGTTGATAAAAGTTTCATGTGCCCAAGGGATTGGTAGGTATTCATGAATAAGATGTACTTTTCCTTTAATTTATTATCCTTAATGAACCGACGTTCCAATGACAGAATTCTTTGATACGCCTTGTGCAATGAGTTTCCTAGAGATATCCCGTCCTTTTTGAACGGGAGCCGTACAACATATCTACCTAGAATTCTATCTAGAATTAATGTTTGGATTTTAAGTGAATTAATCGAATTATGAATGCTGTATCAAAGTAAGTTCTAATCGTCCCTTAGTGATCAATCCCTTAGTGGCCAATCCATCAACAAATATTCGAGCGTGTGTTCGCTTCAATCGCAGCTGCCTGACGCATGATTCTGATATGAAAGAGCATTGAGATCCTGAGTCCAGTAATGCTCTAAACTTATGGTTGATTCCCGTAGCATCCTTGATTGAAACCATTGCAGTTGGAAGAATTGACGGCCCTTGAGTGATATTTGATAATGAACTGTGGTTTGAAACAATACCTGACGAATTATGATTCGTAGTCGCGGAATTCGTTGAAACTGACAGTTCCTCAGCTGGTGATATGGAAGAATCCTCCGTGCAAGCACTACTGTAGTTAGCCTGGATTTCTTCATGAAGTAGAGTATGATGTTTCCGATTGCATTTGGTGCATCTGAATCTAGATCTACATATGTTTACTGAATGGCCTTGATTAAGACAGTTGTAACATAATCGTTTAGTTTGAACCAATTCTCTACGATCACACAGGTTCTTTTCTTTGAATTCTAAGCACTCTAATGTTCTATGTCCTTGATGGCAGATTGCGCATATTGGGGAATTAGGTTGTGGTGTAACCGTGCATGGTTGATCTGCTTGCGTTGATGTCAAGGCATACGACTGTGTGCACTTTGATTTATTGCAAGTGCTTCTCTTCAAACTTTGATCGCATGTTTCAAGGGCATCACACCTTGTTGTTAAAAATGTGAGAAACTCATTGAATGTTGGATAGGTCTTGCCTGCAATATGTAATAGCCATGATTGCTTGGTTTCCATGTCCAGTTTGTCCATCAACAAGTAAATTAGCCATGGGTCGCGCCCTTCTGCAGGAGTTCCCAGTGCTGCAAGGCCTCTTATAACTTCGTCAGCGATGTTCGTGCAAGTTCTAAGTCCTCGTGGCGTACCCTTAGTAGCTGGTATTTCTAAGAATTTAAAAATCAAGGACGATACGATGTGCCCCATACGATTATACCGTTCTTTAACTTTAATCCAAGCATTTTTGTAATTGGCATCCGTAACGGGAATGTGCTTAATGAGATCATATGCTTCGCCACGGAGCACTCCCCGTAAATACTGAAACTTATGTACGTTTGTTAATGTATGATTATTATGGATGCTTACTTCAAATAAATCCTTGAACGACGTGAATTCCGAATACTCTCCACTGAATTGGGGAATATCTATCCTTGGTAGTCGAAAATCGCACGTGGATGTTGTTGTGCCAGTTTGATTCAATTGATCAAAATATGATTGTTGTTGGTCAGCGAAACGAGTTAGTGTATCATTTAGGGTGCTTTGAAGTTGCGTTTGAATTGAATCCCTCCGCTTTGCCTCAATCTGTAATTTCTCCTTAATATCGCAATACTTTTCCTCAAAGTTATCTCGCTCAGACGTTTGGTTTGCAAATGCGAGTAACTGGTCTTCGATATCCCCAAATTCGACGTAATGCTTTTCCAGTAGTTCCAGGCGTACATTAATGGCCTCAATAGGGGTTGATGCATTAATTTTATCGACAAAATTATTCTTTAGTCGAGTAAGCGCTCCTTTGATATTACCACGTTTTCGTTTAAGATCCTCCGCCATTTCACTAATTATCTCAAAACTGAATCACTTTCACTGATTTACCGAATATGTAAATGTTTATGAGTTGCACCTCAATTTGTACTCAATCGATTTTACACAAATTTTTAGATTTTCCGCCTTATGATTTAAGCCACAATATCACTGCGTGTATCTAACACTGTTTCCGTACTTACGATTTTTGTTTTCTGTGCAACGCTAGAATTATCTCGAAAATTCCAAAATGATCACCATCCGGCTCGAAGGACCATGTATAAAATTGTACGAATGGTGAATAAGCCTTGGTTTAATGAAGGAAAACAGTTATCTTTAATGAAAATCGACAGTACAATTTTATTTTATTTATTTTATTTTTTTTTTTAGATAATACTAATTGATGTTGGTCTTACGGTGGTCAAAACAAAAAGATAGCGAAATTATGAGTCGCCTTATTAGCAAATTCGTTCGCTATATATACAGTGATCACATAATCGTTTTCCTCTTTTTGCTTTGATTACAATTCTGTGATATCAATCAGACAATACCAATTTCAATACATAGAAATATGAGTACTAAAAATACGTAATTATAATAAAACGTTATAATGAGTCAATTTAACAATTCACTGTGTTTGCTAGTATTTATGTTTACAAAATTAAAGAATGAGATAAGTACAATACTATGATACAATATGCAATAATAAATAACTTTAACATAATTTCTTTCTAGGCATTAACATAAAATTACATAACTAATATAAAGTGCGGTTCAAACTAATTTGCAGACACCGCATAGGACTACAAATCTACAATGTGAGCTGAGTGTTTGTTTTATTCAGTGTTACAGTTTCAATAATTTCTAAATTTCTTTCAGGTATGATTGATGAGCTTAGACAAACGTGTTAAAATTTTAGAACGATTGGATAAGTAGTTTTTTCTCAATCTTGCACGCCAACTCGAAAAACGTCATTTCGAGATAATCGCGTTTAAAGTAAAAAAAATTTTTTTTTTGTAATAAACCTTTCCAAAATTTAATCTGCGATGCCTGCACCGTACAATATACCTTCCTCTCAAAAATTTCTCCTCTACTTTTACAGCTGCTATATGAGAGAATAACGTATTTATGCATGTATATATAAGCAGGTGTTACTAAGAGAAAGTCGGTGTAGACCAAAGTCGAAGTAGACCAAAATCGTAAAAAAGCGACTTTGGCGCCCTTCGCAATAAATAAATTTTTTTTTGAGATTTTCATGTTAAAATCATGTTCTTAAACGTTCACTCTAACATATCCTATCATAAAAAAATTTCGATTTTTTGAAACTTTGAATGTGGTACGTCCCCTTAACTCACAGGTGTCACCAATATAAAATCTAGCGATAAATTGAAACCAAAGATTTTATTTTAATATTTTATTTATCAAAACTCAAGCAGCGTACCGACTTAGCTCGTCAGTTGATCAAATACTTTCTGTCTTACATGTTTTTTATTTCATTTAGTGATTTGCAAAAATTAAAAATACCACGGGTTCAATACTCTATGTATAATATAAATATAGCACATTCACATTGCGTGTGCAATTAAACGGCATTGACCCTGGTTAAAATACCTTACTTATTGCATGGTTGCAATAAGTAAAATTTATTACGTTACGAAATTTATCATTTCTGCTAAATATGTGTATTACAACAATGTAGTACAATACACATATTGCAAAATAGCGAACAATTCTGAATGCATACATAATATGTTGTTTCCATACTAAAATTACCATGATGGATGATTCCAAGATATACTTGGACATCCACAAATTTTTGTAGTTGAGTGAAAGAAAAGTGGGAGGGGATAATATTTCTACTTTGATTGGTAGATATGTTATAAGTGATTGGCCTCTGTTATTTTTCTGATTTACCAAATCAAAAATACAGTGAATGTCACTTACAACTAATATATGTCTATGTATAAAAACCGAGACATTTTCATAATATTCAGACAATTCATTCAATTTCGTAAACAATTTTATGTATATCATCTTTTATTTTATAAAAACAACCGGATCGTCATTGTCCTTTCTTAACATGATATTTCTGTTACGTATCCACAAGTATTTATAGTTTTTGAGTTTTACCACTGTTTTTGCATCATTAAATAAGCTCCGCCGGAAAATGGTGAAACCTTCATTGATAAAAACATTATGGCTGTTGTTTATTGTTTTCATTTTGTTTCCATGCTTAGACCTCAAATTAAATAGCTGATTTTTTACATTCCTGCTACTGAATTTTATTAATATATATGTAGGTGAAACGCTGATGTTCGGATTAAGCTTAATGCAATTAGTAATATGCCGCCCCGGTGGCACAGTTGTTAGCATGCTTGCTTAAAGCCCCGGAGGTCCCGGGTTCGATTCCCGGCGGGTGATGAAAAAATCACGGCTGGTTAATGTAGGATCAATGAATTAATCACTCATTATCCATTAAAATACTGATTACGAAACTTCAATATGAAGCGGCCAAATCCCTCCATGGGATGTAGCGCCAGCGAAAAAAAAAAAAAAAAAAAAAAATTAGTAATATGTCCCTCAAATGCATTAACGTTAAAACTTTCCTTCAAAAAATGTTATGTATTGTATTTTGTAATGGCTCAGATTGATTCTGAAGGTCATGCACAATAACTGAATTTTCACGTTTTTGCTGTTCGATCAAAAACCATTGTAAAAAATTGATCAAAAATTGTTTGTATGTTTGTCTTGATTTCCGCCATTTCACACAAAATATTTTTTAATGAATTTTTAATGATGTCATTGTCACACACATTCAAAACACTTGAAACGCTAGGAGCAAACTTTTCATCATCAATAGACAGACGAACAGTTTTTTCCCCTTTTAGAAAGTTTTTACAGTTCCAAATTTTTTTATCTTTACTTAAGAATTCTAATTCATTTTGGCTCAATTCTACACATTCAGCATGAAAAACATTAGAACAACCACTACATTCAACAATAAAGCGGATCTTGCAGAGTGGATATTATTTAAAACCGAAGACAATCTTCAGGCAGCGGAACTTTCATCTACCTCTAGATCTAGAAATTAAAAGAATTCCCCGAAAAGAATTATTGTTAAGGAGATTGGCTTTACAATATTGAGAAATCATATTAAATGGAAAATCAATCAGATTTACTTGTAAGAACCAACCATACATAGTCATCAGAGAGCGTATTGCAGAAATTAAACCGTATAATGGTATGAGAAATACCAAACAACGGCCAAATCACTCAACACATGATTACCCTAAAACAATTCACCACGTGAACTCTGAATGAGTACCATTGATATCAACCACCTCGTCCAAATTTAAATCCAAAATTAAGTTTTGTAATCTCGAGAAACTAAAAAACATAGACCCAATCAAGGCTACAAAGCTTAAAACTCAAACCGTAAAAAAACCAAAACTGAAAAATTAAACATTAATAAATTTAACGAGATCTACTCAGGTCCCTGCTCGGGCGCCATTTTGTAACGAGCCACTTTAACTTTTATTTTCGCACTGCCAATGTTATCTTTGCAAATAACAAGAGAGAAGATAGAATATTTACGGTTAGACAATCATTTAAAATTTTTATTATCATTAACACTTTTATTCTTTTTATTTTTTAATTTTTGTTTATCTTCATACTGATAGCATAAATTATACGGGTATTACCGTATAATTTTATCATGTTGGAACGAAAGTTTCGAATCGTTGTAATCTGGAATTATTGTACCCATATTTTCCAGTTGTCCGCAATATGTTCGGTGATGACTAGATGTTTCGGGGGGATGAAGGTGTTCCGCCATTTAATTTGTATATTGTGGTATTTTAAAATTTGAGTGTGTGAGTGTCTCTTTGAAAAATGAACAAAACCGTTTTTCAAATATTATCACAGCGAGGAGAACTATGAAACTCCCATTTCAATGATAGTCGGTGAATAGTATTAGTATAATTCTGCAACGTGTGTTTGTGCTTGATAACCAAATTTATATTCAAATAAAATAAAATCAGAAAAATACGAGATGAATTGGTAATTCGAGCAAATCTCGTGCTTTAAAATCCACAAAATTAGTTTACAAAAATATAAGAAAATCGTGTTGATATTAACTTTTTGGTTGATATTGAAAATGTCAAAATTTGTCGGAAATACGTCGTATTAATGGGGACAGAAGTTTCAATTTAGCCTTTAGTTCAAAATCATAGTGAACACTCTTAAAAATAGCAATATGGAAGGGACTCAATTTTTGTAAAATGCGCCAGGTGAGAAATTGCCTAGAGCTCTGAAATTTTTAAAGTGAATGGAACTACTTCTTGCAAAGTAGAAATTTAGTGAAAATATTTTCTACGCCATTGATACACGTGTGTGGATACACGCACGAAATAAATACCAAATTTGTTAAACATATTTGGTTCTAAATAGATAACAAGTTTTTATCTATAAACAGTTTATCCAATTTTAATTCCAAACAAAATGGACGTTTACTAACACAATACACGGTCACTGGCGTCCAAGGCACTGGGAAATCTTATCGTGTAATACCGGTATACGACATTTCGTTATCAGGAATATTTGCTCACTAAATCTTTAACTCAACATTCAAAATTACAATTCATCGATATTTAAATCAAAATTCACAGTATTTAAATGAAAAACAGTAACATTTATTTTTATTAATTATCCAATTTTTTACATATACGATGAACCAATATTTCTTTGTTGGTGGTGTAGCTGTGGTGGTGCTTCATTGAAATAAGGTCGTGGCGCCATATTTTGTCGCCTGTGTTGCTCCGCTGCTTTACCATCATACCATGGATTTTTTCCAAAACCAGTTTGGTGTCGTACTTCAAGTTCACGCATTTCACGTATTTTCTGCATTCGCAGCACAATCAAATAGATTGAGACCAATGTCATAATCACAAATAATACAATAAATACAATGCCCACTACCATCCAGGCATTTTGTGAACTAACACCAGGGGCTGTTAGTTCTGGTGGCACGACTTGTGCTTTGCACAGATGTATCAGGCACAGGGCTAATGAAAACAGAAGTAACAACATGTTTTTTTTTTGTTGGATAACTTAATTTAACTAATTACTATTGACACGATTTTATCTTATGAAATTGTTTATCGAACTAAATAATAAAAATCACAACTTTGATTTTAACGGGGCCAAAAAAAATTGTACGCGCTGATATCGATAATTGCGATAAGAATATTATACGGAAGCTTGAATGTTGAATAAAATAGACACAAAAAAAAAAATGTTGGATTAATTTTTATTAAACGTAATTTATGAGAGATCCTCGCCGAAATATGGGCGTTTGTTTATACCAGAAATTTACGTGTCGGCAGCACTTGGTCGATAACAAATTCAATAACACAAGCAAAAATGTCGTAATCCTAAATATGTTGTGATAAGATATTTCGTGCATGAATCATAACTAGCTATATAGAAAATGTGTTAGTGGGGGTATAGTGATTTCGTACTTATATTATCAGCTACCGCGGTTCTATTTCAAATAATAGAAATTCTCATTATTCAAACGCATTTCAATCTCATTATAGTTCAACTTCTTCTGTTTGACTTTGAATACATTATCTTGTATTCTGGCCGTCGTCTTTTTCGTTAGATTCGGTTGACTAATTCTCATTAGATTGTGATAGTAGCGTATAGTAAGAAAATAAAACAATTCGATTGCACTGACCAACGAAAATCCCATGCACAAACCTAGTATACCGCCGAAATTACTTAAAATCTCATACCATGTAAAGGTAACATCCTTGCGATATAGTTGGGTATCCGACGATGGGAAAAAAACTCGAATCACTGATAAATTGGTGATGTCTGGTATGTCCATGAATAAATCGCGTTTTGGTTCGCGATTTGGTACATTAGAAATCGGGGCACCACTAGAATCTACCGAATATATTATTGACGAACATTGTGGCAGGCAATCGGGACAACTCAACGAATCTTCCAGCTCACCTTCCAGTCCCATTGTGTTTGTATCATCTAGCGGCCGATATGTCCGCCACTTTGTACGATACCGATTCAAACACGTCATATGCTGCAATGTACATTTTACAACCCCACTGCTTAATCCATCAACATAATTGGCCGGATATTGAAATGGAATGCATTTGCATAGGGCTATAATACTGCGCACTTTACACTTGACCAAACATTCACTGTAGCTATAGCGACCAGCGTATTGCTCATATAATTCATCCGCAAAGAGGCAACCACGTTGCGAACTCGAAAATGAATGAACCTCATCAACACTCTGCAAAATTTCGACGCCAAGTCGTAAAAAGGCCTCATAAGCCAAACCGATCGTTTCCAAGTGAAGCGACCCAGTCGTTCCATCTGGATAATTAAAATTATTAAAGATATTCACATTAAATCCCAGGAAATTTTTTAACGGATAAAAATAGTCGTCTGTCGATGCATTTACTACAGCAATTAGCCCCAAATCGGGACCACTAAAATCAGACTTATGTATTGGATACTCCTTAGTCACGTTATCCGTATCCTTTAATCGTCCATAGTTAAATATACAACAATATCCTTCAGCGGTTTTACGCCTTTGAAATAATTCCGTACAATTGTAATCTTCACCGCCCCATCGACATTTCACCAAAACTTGGTCACAACTTGGACTGAGCTAAATTGTAATAACAAGATTTTAGTACTATATAACATATATCGGATACAATTTAATAAAAGCCCTCTTACAGTTCGCATCCTAGTTTCAACATCATAAAATTCCATTTCAGCATCAACATCAAAACGATCTAATAACTCCTGTATCCAAACCATATCTTCTCGTCCCTCTATATCAAAATCATAGAGCCGGCCCAAATATCGTAGCCGATCAAGTATAAATTGTTGATTAATTTGTTCCATTGCGATTTTAGCCTCCAAATGTGCTGAGTAATTGGTGATTTGTTCCAAACTAATTTTATTTATATTGCATATGGCAACGGCTGGGAATGCAACATTCCATGTGGGAAATTGTTGTGTGGCGAGCGTAATAAAAGTTGGATTACTAGTGTAGCCAAACCATAAGTCGAGTAACATGAATACGGCAAAGACCATATTGATTGTGTTAATTGCAAGCCACATGGATCTGAAAATTGAAGACAAGTAAAATTTGATTAATATTCCAGTGAATTGAGAATTTTTCAGCCTGTTTCAAAATTTGATGCAACCCTTCCAACAAGATAGCTGCGCTTCAGATAGCAACGCTCCTCAACTGTTACACTCGATTCCTCCCTATAGCCCAGAAGTTCTGGGGTAAAAAATTAAAATCTAATTGTGCTACCCTTAAGATGACTAATACCTCTAACAGGTTCAGGTTTTGAGACCTGTAATTATTGTGCTAACTTGCATTTGAATCGCACAACTATTTCTACATATTTCTCTGAAAATTCGATTTTATTGAAAATCTCCTGTACCCACAAATTCTGAGCTTTAATTCTAAAATCTACTTATGATCCGATTCGATGGCGATACCTCTAACAAGTTTTGGGACCTATAATTGTTGGGCCAACTTACTGGATCGCATAGAAGTAGGAGATATAGTGCTTATAGTCGATGAACGAAATCCAAGAGGAAATTCGTCGTTAATAGCGGTGCAATCTAAAAATAAATAATTGCACAAAATGAAACGAACGCGATTTTCATACAAAGAAAAACGCCCTGCGATACCAAAAATATACGTATATAAAACGAAAAAAATAGTCTCGTAGGCCCCGAAAAAAGGAAATAGAAAAAAGAGAGAGACGAGCTTGAGGGTTTTGTTTTTTCTTTTTTCTTTTGACCTGTCACAAATTCACAATTCATACCTAATTAGAAGAAGTTGGTAAACAAATCGGGGAATAAAGCGCTGAGTAAAGCGGCTCATCAAGTCAAAACGATGACAAATGACAAGAGTATGTGTGTAATATATCAGGTGGAACACCCACTGGTAAAGTGCGCTAAATTTTTAGCAATGAATTGCACCAAACGATGGGAATTAATTAGAAACCATCGGTGGCGCGGGAAGTGTGGCTGAATAGCCTCATAATTTTCGGCGCTGCTTCAATAAACAACGTTGTCAAGTGGACGAATGTAATCGGGCACATCACCATCTTTTACACAGAACTGAAATGATCGTAAGTCATCCAAAAATATCGACGGCTAATAATGAAGTAACTTCAACCGTGATGAAAATTAGCCTACATCCGGACGGGGATAACGAAGTTCTGTACCAAATCATACCTGTTAATTTGTACGGATCAAATGGGAAGAAACTAAAAACATTTGCCTTTTTGAGCGATGGTGCCAATGGGACAATAATGGAAGAATGGGTTGCGGAATAACGGAGAAGCCGAGCAGTTTATTTCAGAATCGGTGCGTACAGCCAAGTCATTAGCACCAACATGCCAAAGTCTAGCAATAAAATCATTGCTTGATTATATTAAGGAGTTACCTATAGCGGAATACAAAAGAGCTAAATCAACAATCTTGATAGGGTCAGACGAGGCATGGCTAACCGTACCAACTGAGGTATGACAAAATGGCCGACACTCACCAATTGCTACTAAGACCAAATTATGGTGGGCTGTGTACGGAAAACATACAAAGCATAAAGTGGAAAATATAACCATGAAATCAAGCAAAATGTTGATTACGACGACGACCTATATGAACTAGTGAACAGTTTTAATACACTAGAACTAGATAATTGCGGGATCGAAGATAATAAATTGGTTGAGCCATGGGAAAATATGCGCTCTCGCGAAATATTGCAAAAAACAACCAAGCAGACAGGTGATCGGTATCAGAGTAGACTACTCTGGAAGTTCGAAGATATAAAACTTCCAAATAGCATATCGATGGCGTTACCTAGACTCATTCGAGTCTAAACTTATGAAAAATCCAGAACTAGGTTCAAAAGTCAAACACCTTGTCCTTATCCAGACTTATAAGGAAAAGGGGTACATCCGAAAACTAGAACCAGATAGAGACGGTCATGAAAAGTAGATCTTGGTATATACCAATATTTGTAGCGCAAACCTAAATAAACCGAATAAAGTGCGACTGGTGTGGAGGGCGGCAGCCAAAGTCGATGGAGTTTCATTAAATTTCAAACTGATGAAAGGGCCCAATGAACTTGCGCCACTACCAAGTGTCTCATTCAAATTCCTTTAGAGAGATTTAGATACATCACGAAAACCGGATACCTATATCATGAAGGTCAAGACTTTCGGAGCTCCCCATCAATCGCCCATTATATTAAAGATCAAAATGCAGAACAGTTTAAATCGCTATACCCAAGAGCAGTCGAAGCCATCAAGCATCGAAATTATGTCGATAACTGGTTGGACAGTTTTCGAAACATTGACGAGGCAATTCAGACGGTTCTACATGTAAGAAGTAAGAACCATTCATCAACATGCGGGATTCCATATGGGAGGATGGATCAGCAACTCCACCGATTTACTGCAAGCGATTGGAACAGACGTGAAAAAGCAGTCTAATAAAATACGTCATAAAGGTACTATTGGTGATAAAGTTCTTGGGATCATAAAAATCATAACTTTCGGCTCGTATTAAATACAAATCGAATTGATGCATCATTATTAGATGGGAGTAAAACGCCCATTAAATGGGAAATATTAAGAATTCTGATGATCAGTGTTTTTGAACCTTTGGGTCTAATATCAAATCTCCTCATCTATGCCAAGTTGATCTTGCAAGAAGTATGGCGTAGCGGAACTGATTGGGATGAACCGATTATAGACAAGTTGGCAAATTATAGAAAACTTGGATGGGACACCTAGTAAATGTTGATAATTCTCTATTCAGCGGTGGCTTATTTTCGAGCAGCAACATCTAATGGAGTCACTACTGCGCTAGTTTCATCAAAGACTCGCGTAGCCCCGAACAACAAGCTGATCTCCATACCACGTCTCGAACTAATGGCAGCAGTGTGGTGCTCGTTTGGGTTCATCAGTTATAAAATCACATTCCATTAGTATCGGATCGAAGCACTATTGGACAGATTCAAAAACGGTAATTGACGTGTAACCGAATGCCTGGAAAAATCCAAGGAAAACGAGTGGCACTGGCTGGCAGGGAAAGAAAATGTCGCGGATTAGGCCACCAAATGGACTGAGAACTCACCAAACTATGAAATGGGTTCGAGATAGGTTTAAGGCCCAGCCTTTCTAAAAGAACTCCAGATAGAATGGCCAATAGCTCCAAGTAAAAACACCAACCACACCGAGGAATTTCGAATGAACTATCATCGTGTCATATCCGTGGAACCGCCAATAGGTATCAACCCAGACCATTGTTCAACATGGGCAAAGTTACTTCGAGCCCAAGTTAACGTAAATAGAGCACGTCATATGTTTCTGTCGCTGATCAAACGCTCCAAACCAACCACACGGCCAAAGACATACAAAGAGATTCAACATGCCACCATGCAGCTCATCAAGCGAGCTCAATGGGACAAATACCAACAAGAGATAGCGATACTAAATTTGAATAATAATTCTGGTGTGGATCGTGCAAGCGAAATTTTTAAATGCTCCCCGCATCTAGATGAAAACGGAGTTCTTAGAGTTCGCGGATGTACTGATGCAGCAATTTGTATTCCCTTCAACACGAAACGCAAGAAAATGTTGCCTGGTGACCATCGAATCACATATTTACGTATTCACGAATACGATGTTATGTATCAACACCAAAACAACGAAACGGGTCTACGAGATTCCACGATTACGCAATCTATTACGAAGAATCCAGTTCGACTGCTTAGTGTGTAAGCAGCAAAAAGCAAAACCAAAACTACCAGAAATGGCTCCACTACCACCGGCAAGACTTGCGGCATTCTGTCGACCTTTTAGCTATGTCGGCATAGATCTTTTTGGGCCAATCTCTTTTAAGGGTGCTGAAAGAAAATTAAAGCAAGAGTTTATAAAGCTGGACTATGCTCAGGACTGGACTTCATTCCGCCATCGGAACCACACTTTGGAGGTGTATGGGAGCGGATGGTTAGAAGTGTCAAAACGAATCTGTATAAAATCCTAGGTAATACAAAATTAACCGACGAAAAGTATTATGAACACGCGCCCATTAACATATCTGCCTGTAAACGCCGAAAACGAAGCCAACACAGATACCTAATCACTTTCTGCTTGGGGCATCAAGTGGGGCAAAGCCTCTTGCGGAACTTGATCCATCAGCAAAGACTGTTAATAAAAACTGTTCGGTTAGTTCTTATAGTCGATGAACGAAATCCAAGAGCAAATTGGCCGAAAGGTGTGATAACCGATGTTCATTATGGTAAAGGGGATCAAATTCGTTGTTAATAGCGGTGCATCAGCGAACTTCATTTCCGAGAGGTTTGCGCAGATATTAAACGTGGAACGGCATTTATCGGTGACATCTGTAGGAGGAATTCGAGTGCTCCGTCAGAATATTTATGTTGATGATATGATGGCGGGCGCAAATTCAATCAAGGAGCTTTTGGAGATTAGAAAACAAATCACGAAATTGCTGGAGGCGGGAGACTTCTCATTATTCAAATTCTGTTAAAATGAAGAGGCGATCATTCAAACAATTGACACCCAGCAGCGAGAGCAGTTCCTTAAAATCGACGACCATGATGTAGTAAAGGCGCTTGGACTAATTTGGCAACCAACAAGTGATGTTTTTCGGTACTCCTACTACTTCAGATAAAATTACGAAACGAATTGTTCTTTCCGAAATGGCGAGTTTATTTGATCCACTAGGATCATTATGTCCAATTATAATCCGTGCAAAAATTTTCTACCAAGATCTTTGGAAACGAAAATTGGATTTGGACAAGGAGTTAAATACAGAGCTGTCAGCTGGTTGGAACCAATTTCGCACTGACCTGGGCTCACTTGGGACTATTATAATTCCAAGGTTTGTGTGCGGCGACCTCAATGGCACCAGAATCGAGTTACATGCTTTTTCGGATGCGAGTGAAAAAGCATATAATGCCTGCGTATACCTCCGTTCATGTTTCGAGAGCCGACATCCAGTATTTCGATTGCTTTGTTCCAAATCACTGGTGGCACCCACCAAAACTTTTACGATCGCCAAACTGGAGCTGTTGGCTGCCAAATTGCTGGCAGATTTGGTGTGTCGACTAAAGAGCGAGGTTTTGAATGACATCACCATTTCAGCAGAATATTATTGGACCGATTCTTTAATCTGTCTGTGCTGGTTAAATAAGGAGCCCCATAATTGGAACACATTTGTTGCTCATCGCGTATCTAAAATTCAAGAAATAACTAAAATTGTGTGCTGAGGTCACATCCCAGGTGAAATGAACCCTGCAGACATCGGCAATCATGGTGTTATGCCAAGCGAGCTTTCCAATTCTAGTATATGGTTTAACGGCCCTGAGTTGCTATACCAAAATGAGGAAAATTGTCCCTCTCCGCATCAGCCAATTGAAGATGAGGAGGAGCGACGCAATTTGAAAATTGCCCTGATGGGGGACGCTATTCAAGATATTACCGACTCAATGAGCTTCTCCAGCAGCTTCAGAGGTATTCGTCGAAGCTTTGGTTTCGTAATGCGTTTTAAAGAAGCTCAGGTCGAGTATCGATTTTCTCTGCGCCTTCCCTGATGATTACACAAAGCTGTCAAATAATCAGAGTTTCACTCAGCTCTCAATTAAGAACTTTGGCGCCGTTTATTGACGATCAGGATCTTATTCCAGTCGGAGGAAGAATCAAGAAGACTGATATCCCAATTGAAGCTCGTCATCAAATACTTCTTCCTAAAAACCATCGATTTTCCAATTCAATAATTCAATATTTTCATCGTTACAGGACTTTTTATTCGGGTCCACAGACTGTTCTAACGACTATCCGGTCACGATATTGGATTCTAAATGGACTTGTTGCGTATCGCAGTATTATTCGAAAGTGTATTTGGTGTTGTAAAGCATAATTACCAAGGCGGTGCATTTGGAATTGGTAGTCGATTTATCAATGGAGGCATTTGTACGTGCACTTAAACGTTTTATCGCCGATCGGGGGATGGTAACTAACATTTATTCTCATAATGCAAAAAATTTCCTGGGGACCGCCAATCAATTGAATGAAGTGCAGAAGATGCTAGCAAATGACACGAATATCATACAACAAGCTTGCGCCAGCGTTTGCGTGGAGTGGATATTTATACCCCCTCGACCTAGAAGTTAGGATTTGGCGGGCTTTGGGAGGCCTCAATTAAGATTATGAAGCGGCTCATCCGTAATGTAATTGGTGAAGTAGAGATACAGTCGATGATTTGCAGACAATTGTTAAACAGGTGGCAGCTGTACTAAACTCGCGTCCAATAACACCTGTTTCTGCAGACTCGAATGATCTTCAACCGTTGACTCCTGGTCATTTTATTTATGGCGGACCCCCAACTGCACTCCCGGAATTGCCGCTGGATATTCCGGTCAATCGCATCAAATTGCATTAGCATGTCACATGGATCGCATAACAATTCTGGCTACGCTTTCAAAAGGTATATTTGTCCACGCTGCAATCTCGATCTCGCTGGAAAAAGCGCCAGGAGAATCTGCGTGAAGGAATGATGGTGCTTCTTTGCGACGATTTGTCGCCACCCTTGTGCTAGTCGGTTGGACGCATCGTTAAAACACATCCTGACGACCAAGGGATCGTTAGAGTTGTCAGAGTGCGCACGCATCGCGGTGAATATGATCGAGCTATTTGTGGAGTCGCGGTGCTACCAATCGAAGACAACGAACAAAATTAATTCTTTTGGACTGAATTCGTCCAAGGCGGGGAGAGGATATTAATTCGTAATTCAACCGTAATATTTTTCTGAAAATTTATTGTTCACCCTATTATTGGGTAATTTTTCAACACAATATGGTAATACCATATTGTGAAAAAAAATTGTTATTATTATTTGTCGAAGTGTAAAGAAGTGGCTCCCAACGTTGCAGTTATTTATTTCAAGTGCTAATATTATTCGCCCGGATAGTTGATCTGTACATCAACAAGTACATATAATCACCATGAAATGGTTTGTGACACAATTTAAGCTTGTAAAATTGCAAATTAGCTCTCAATTGCAATATACACATCCAACTTTCAGAAAAGCATTGCAATAGAACGTGCTCCTTGATATTTTTATTTTCTAACTACCTAATTTTATTTGTAATCTTAATTATACTCACTTTTCCAACCAATATCGATTTGGTTCCACCATACAACGATATCCATGTAATGTTGAACTGTTCAAACATTCCTTTATGGTCATCCAAAGTGCCTTGCCAAATTGTAATTTATGCAAAAGCGGCACTTTTTCCGTTATCCGGCTTGATGCACTTGAAATCCACATTATTTTATAGGGACACGTCTAACACACTGAATTGAATTTATAAAACTAAGTCCGTTGGTGGAATGTATTTTATTTTCGACTTCACGATTTTAGGAGATACAAATCTTAATTAGAAAATAATTAGATAAATGTTGTTGTTCGAAAAATATGTTTATTGAGTGTAACTAATAATTTAGGATAATGCATAAATAATAAAATATTGATTGGAAAATTCTAATTTGCGTGACTCGCTAATTTGTAGGGGTTGTTGTATTAAAATGTATCGCGTTGCTGGATCGTTCGAATTGAATTAAAATAATAAGATACGTTGCTAGTGATGCAGCCATCTACAATCATAGAAACATAAAATCATATTTATGTTAAGAGAACTTTCAATATAATGTACCTTACCGTGTACAAAACGGTGTAGTCAAATGAAAACAGGCCACACGAAATGACAGGCGTCCGATGTCGTATTTGTTGCGAAAATTCAAATAATCGTGCGATAATTAACTCATCCGATGTCGTATTCATTGCCCAAAATACGTAGCAAGTAAGACGGCCGCCTTCCGAAAAAATATTGCTTCCAAACACTAGAATAAGTATAACTTGACCGCCAATTATTAAATTCCACAAACAGTTGCTTACAAACGAATGTAAATCATTCTCATTGAATTTTATGAACATCCAGTATGTTGCGAATGATGTGAAGACGATGTACACGAAAAACAGTCCAAAACAAAGCATTGCTTTTATACCATACGTAAAATTTACCAAATCTACGATATCGATGAGGTTCTCGTAAATTTTAGAAAATTTATAAACCGCCTCCTGAGATCGATGTGGCAGCACTGAGACAATATCTTCCTCCAGGTTCAAATAGAAATAATTTCTGCAAAAAAGGAATACGATTTTATTTGTCCAAAATACGAGTATGTATGTATATTTTACTTACTGGATACATTTATTCAAGTACTTGAATCGAATGTACACACTAATCAAGAGAAAAATAAAAGTAGCTTGCACCATCAAAATACAGCCGTACGCATTAAATTTAATAAACAAAAGAAACGGATTGAATACATCATTCTCGTAAATTGGCATCTCATCCAGCCACAATGAAAACAAGAAAAGGCCGTACTGCAGTAGCGAAATCCATAATATAATCCTGCGATGACGCGGATAATCCACCGTAATGCCTAAATTTTGAAATTCCCGATCAATAAAATCCATCTTATTGAGCAGCACCCAAATTTTATCACGAGTCCACACTGTGTACACCGCATTGAACGGCATCAAAATAGTTCCGAATACAATCATCGTGGTATTACCTAAATCGAGTAGTATTGATCGTGATTTAAAAATGTTTCCAAAAAAAAATGTCCAAATTTGGACGATTAGTAGGATGATAAAGATTCCGACTTGAATTGCATCTGTTGGCATATTAAAATGTGGTTGATGTTTAAAATCCGCGGGAAATGTGATTGGAATAAAATTTAAGATTTTGATGAACAACCAAATGTTCGATATTGTGGTTAAAATTGATGCCGGTTCTTTTGGCGGCTGTTTTACATCATTTTTCGAACCACTTACTTTTGGTGGTGGTAGGCGAAATTGTTTACTTGGTAGTTTGGTACCCGTTTAAATACGGAGCGCACTATTTTTATTATTTGTTGTAATTTTGACGGCATCACATACAATGGCTGAGTTTCGATGACTAAATGAAATTTCGAAACAATTTGTTTGGTAGATTAGATTGATGATTGTCTTGATAAGATAGCGGAGTGCTTTAATATTTTAAGTTCCTTAAAAGCGTTAATTTGTTTAATTTCTGTTTTTAGTTGAATTTGGATAAATAATTAGGAGCTATCAGTAGAGCAAATTAGACGTATGGTCAAACCGGGGGTTGACACAAAAGAATTGCTGTCTGTAGTGTATTGAGGCAAAAGGCAAATTCGGATGATGTAAAACACACCTCTGTCGGTGATCATACGAGCGGATCTACTGTAGTAATCAAAGTACTTATCAAGCAAACAACACACCTCCTTAGTGCTCGTGGAATTAACGGGATACAATCGGACATATTTCGTAAATGAATCAATAATCACCAACAAGTGTTTTCTTTTAAAGATAACTGAAGGTGAAGGACCAAAGTGATCGAGATGGATGGTATAAAACGGAACAGGCTTCTTTGGTATACTATATAATGCGCGTTCCGTAATGGCCAATTCTCTCGTGCTCCTGGCCTATAAGTTGCTGTTCCATTTCTCGTGGGACATAAAATAATAAGCGATTCTCTTTACTCTTTCTATAAATTATACCATCACACATTTCATAAACAGGAGATTCACTGGTTCTTCGTAAGTCGTAATTGAAAATCAAGATCGGAAGTATGAACGAAAGCCACTATAGGATTCCGACTGAGGGCATCCACATGACTCACCTGAGTGCCATGACGATGTTTGATCTTTTAAATATACTTTTCCAACTCCCATACTAGAATTGACATCTCTTTTATTAAACGTAAGCACTAAAGAGTACAATCGGTTAGTAAACGAGATTCCCTCAAGGTAAACTCGGAAGCGGAGTAGGGCATAAACAATAGCCAACGTTTCTAATTTGTAACTATGATAATTAATTTTATATTTACTAATAGTCTTAGAGAAGTAGGCAACTGGGTGGAATTTCGAATCTTCTTGTTTTTGCATGAGAGCAGCACCAAAACCGATTTTACTTGCATCGGTATGTAGCTCAGTCTCCGAGTTGGATTATACACAGACAACACTGGGGCTGAAGTAAGAGATCGCTTGAGATTTTCAAATGCCTAAATACAACCGTCGCACAGTGGGGCCGATTACCAAAAAGCTGGCCAAAATTAAAAAAACAGAAACTGTTTATTTAGGTTTTGTTTACATTGAGTTAGCTTTAGTAATACCCTAACGTCTTAAAACACTCACAAGAGAGTCCAAATACATTTACTTGCTCTAAAATTTTAGTTGCAACGTAGCTTCACTCAAGCTGCAGTCGTAAAAGAAACTAGTGCAAAAACATACGTAGAATTTTAAAAATACAACCAATTTTAGTCAAATAAAATGGAATCAACTCCTGGAGTATTAGTATTTTAAACAATAAATATTAATTAAACAATGATTGTTTGTTTTTTTAAACTTTATATTTAAAAAAAGTTTTTAATATAAAAGTTATATTGTTCTGTAGTGTTCGGTCATCAAATGCATAAGAGGTTGCAGTTAATAGTATTACCTATAAAATAAAATAAAAATCAGCTGCCCCTAGCTGCTCCTCGATTTGTTATGGACATTTTAAAATAAATAATTGTTGGTTTTACTAAATGAACAAAACGAGAAAGAAATCAAAATTTCATAAAATTTAGGTTATTTGACGAATAAGGGAGGTTAATAAGGGATGAAGGGGATGCAATTTTGTAAATGTGACTAGAGATTCGTAATCGGTGACTCAAAAACCATGAAAATGGCATGCATCTTGACTGTAATATGATATATACGGTATTTTATGCAAAGGGATTGTCAATAAGGGATGAAGTGGGTGATATTTTGTAAATATGACTAAAAATTCAAAATCAGTGACTTAAACACCCATAGAAATGACATGCATCCTAATTGTAATGTGGTATATAGGGCGTTTTACCCCATTTTTTGTAGGGTTTGTCAGTAAGGGGTGAAGCGGGTGAAATTTTACAAGTATGACTAGAGATTCGTGATCAGCGGCCCTAAAAACCCCCCAGTAGAGAATTTCAGAATTTTGGCCAGCTTTTCGGAAATCGGCCCCAATGTGCGTCGTTAAAATTAAACACAGTATTTTTCTGAAGGAGGCGATGCAATGGAGCAGCAATTCGAGCAAATCCAGCTATGAGTCGATGGAAGAAAGAGCACAATCCAATGAATAAATATAATTCACGGGCATTGGCAGGTACCTGGTATTGACGAACTGCATTCAGTTTATTGGTATCCGGTCTGATTCCTTTACCAGACACAACAAATCCTAAATACTCAATAGTACTGTAGGCGAATTTACATTTACCTAATTGCAACTCTAACTCATGCACAGCAATGCATCGTAACAATTACCCAAATAATTTCAGATGATCATCGATGGTTTCGCTGGCTATCAAAATGTCTTCCAGATAAACAACTATTTGCCCACTACCAATAAATTTCCTAAGGATCTTATTTATAAACCGCTGGCAGAAGGCGCATTCTTAAGGCAAAAAGGCTTTTCTGAAAATTGAATTTTCTGCGAAATGTGTAGAAATGTGCGAGCGATCCAAATGACCGTTGGCATGACGATTACAGGCATCAACCCCTATTGATAGAGGTATCAATCAACGATATCGGAGCACAATTGCAGATTTTCGATTTTTGTGGCTCTGAATTTGTGTTCAGTTGATTTTCAAGAAAATTGAATTTTCTGCGAAATGTGTAGAAACGTGCGAGCGATTCAAATGACCGTTGGCATGATGATTACAGGTCTCAACGCCTATCGATAGTGGTATCAATCAACGAAATCGGAGAACAATTGCAGATTTTCGATTTTTCTGGCTCTAAATTTGTGGGCTATAGTTCAGTTGATTTTCAAGAAAGTTGAATTTTCTGCGAAATGTGTAGAAATGTGATTACAGGTCTCAACGCCTATTGATAGAGGTATCAATCAACGAAATCGGAGAACAATTGCAGATTTTCGATTTTTCTGGCTCTGAATTTGTGGGCTATAGTTCAGTTGATTTTCAAGAAAATTGAATTTTCTACAAAATGTGTAAAAATGTGCAAGCGATCCAAATGGCCGTTGGCATGATGATTACAGGTCTCAACGCCTATTGATAGAGGTATCAATCAACGAAATCGGAGCACAATTGCAGATTTTCGATTTTTCTGGCTCTAAATTTGTGGGCTATAGTTCAGTTGATTTTCAAGAAAATTGAATTTTCTGCGAAATGTGTAGAAATTTGATTACAGGTCTCAACGCCTATTGATAGAGGTATCAATCAACGAAATCGGAGCACAATTGCAGATTTTCGATTTTTCTGGCTCTAAATTTGTGGGCTATAGTTCAGTTGATTTTCAAGAAAATTGAATTTTCTACGAAATGTGTAAAAATGTACAAGCGACCCAAATGGCCGTTGGCATGACGATCACAGGTCTCAACCCCTATTGATAGAGGTATCAATCAACGAAATTGCAGATTTTTGATTTTTCTGGCTCTGAATTTGTGGGCTATAGTTCAGTTGATTTTCACTAAACATGAATTTTCTGCGAAACGTGTAGAAATGTGCGAGCGATCCAAATGACCGTTAGCATGATGATTACAGGTCTCAACCCCTATTGATAGAGGTATCAATCAACGAAATCGGAGCACAATTGCAGATTTTCGATTTTTCTGGATCTGAATTTATGGGCTTTAGTTCAGTTGATTTTCAATTTTCTACGAAATGTGTAAAAATGTACAAGCGATCCAAATGGCCGTTGGCATGACGATTACAGGTCTCAACCCCTATTGATAGAGGTATCAATCAACGAAATCGGAGCACAATTGCAGATTTTCGATTTTTCTGGCTCTGAATTTATGGGCTTTAGTTCAGTTGATTTTCAATTTTCTACGAAATGTGTAAAAATGTACAAGCGATCCAAATGGCCGTTGGCATGACGATTACAGGTCTCAACCCCTATTGATAGAGGTATCAATCAACGAAATCGGAGCACAAATGCAGATTTTCGATTTTTCTGGCTCTAAATCTGTGGGCTATAGTTCAGTTGGTTTTCAATAAAATTGACTTTTCTGCGATATCTGTAGAAATGTGCGAGCGATCCAAATGACCGTTGGCATGACGATTACAGGTCTCAACCCCTATTGATAGAGGTATCAATCAACGAAATCGGAGCACAATTGCAGATTTTCGATTTTTCTGGCTCTAAATTTGTGGGCTATAGTTCAGTTGATTTTCAAGAAAATTGAATTTTCTGCGAAATGTATAGAAATGTGATTACATGTCTCAACGCCTATTGATAGAGGTATCAATCAACGAAATCGGAGCACAAGTGCAGATTTTCGATTTTTCTGGCTCTGAATTTATGGGCTTTAGTTCAGTTGATTTTCAAGAAAATTGAATTTTCTACGAAATGTGTAAAAATGTACAAGCGATCCAAATGGCCGTTGGCATGATGATTACAGGTCTCAACGCCTATTGATAGAGGTATCAATCAACGAAATCGGAGCACAATTGCAGATTTTCGATTTTTCTGGCTCTAAATTTGTGGGCTATAGTTCAGTTGATTTTCAAGAAAATTGAGTTTTCTGCTAAATGTGTAGAAATGTAGGAGCAGTCCAAATGACCGTTGGCATGATGATTACAGGTCTCAACGCCAATTGAAAGAGGTATCAATCAACGAAATCGGAGCACAATTGCAGATTTTCGATTTTTCTGGCTCTGAATTTATGCTAGAGCCCATGAGGCGTAGGGACCTGTAATCATCATGCCAACGGCCATTTGGATCGCTTGTACATTTTTACACATTTTGTAGAAAATTCAATTTTCTTGAAAATCAACTGAACTATAGCCCACAAATTCAGAGCCAGAAAAATCGAAAATCTGCAATTGTGCTCCGATTTCGTTGATTGATACCTCTATCAATAGGGGTTGAGACCTGTAATCGTCATGCCAACGGTCATTTGGATCGCTCGCACATTTCTACACGTTTCGCAGAAAATTCATGTTTATTGAAAATTCTTGGAAATCGGAGCACAATTGCAGATTTTCGATTTTTCTGGCTCTAAATTTGTAGGCTATAGTTCAGTTGATTTTCAAGAAAATTGAATTTTCTGCGAAATGTGTAGAAATGTGATTACATGTCTCAACGCCTATTGATAGAGGTATCAATCAACGAAATCGGAGCACAATTGCAGATTTTCGATTTTTCTGGCTCTGAATTTATTGGCTTTAGTTCAGTTGATTTTCAAGAAAATTGAATTTTCTACGAAATGTGTAAAAATGTACAAGTGATCCAAATGGCCGTTGGCATGACGATTACAGGTCCCTACGCCTATTGAAAGAGGTATCAATCAACGAAATCGGAGCACAATTGCAGATTTTCGATTTTTTTGGCTCTGAATTTGTGGGCTATAGTTCAGTTGATTTTCAAGAAAATTGAATTTTCTGCGAAATGTGTAGAAATGTGCGAGCGATCCAAATGACCGTTGGCATGACGATTACAGGTCTCAACGCCTATTGAAAGAGGTATCAATCAACGAAATCGGAGCACAATTGCAGATTTCCGATTTTTCTGGCTCTGATTTTATGGGCTATAGTTCAGTTGATTTTCAAGAAAATTGAATTTTCTACGAAATGTGTAGAAATGTACAAGCGATCCAAATGGCCGTTGGCATGACGATTACAGGTCTGAACCCCAATTGATAGAGGTATCAATCAACGAAATCGGAGCACAATTGCAGATTTTCGATATTTCTGGCTCTGAATTTGTGGGCTATAGTTCAGTTGATTTTCAATAAAATTGAATTTTCTACGAAATGTGTAGAAATGTACAAGCGATCCAAATGGCCGTTGGCATGACGATTACAGGTCTCAACCCCAATTGATAGAGGTATCAATCAACGAAATCGGAGCACAATTGCAGATTTACGATTTTTCTGGCTATGAATTTGTGGGCTATAATCAAAGATAATATTATAATAGAGATAGTTCAATCAGTGCAAAATATAAAAATAAATCTAGGGTACCTCCATCATACCGAAGGGAGCCTCCAGTTTAAATAAAATTTATAAAAACATTTTTTTGCTTACTGTATACACGTTTACAACAAAATAATTTCGTTTTTGCTGTTTCCTTTTCTACATTTCTATACTCACACACAATCAATGTGCAACATAAATAATAAAATAGCATATTGTTTCAATGGTGTTGTATTTTTCTTGGCTTGCTTTAACTATAAAATATAAAAGGCTTGTCTAACAAGCAAATTGAAATTATTTTGTGGGTATATTTTAAGAATATTGCTCATGCAATAGAACTTTATTGGATAACAAAATCGCATCCGTGCAAATACTTAAGAAACGTTTACAGTGAGTTGATTTTGTTGCGGTAGGAGTATTTTATTGCGCTTGCACAAGGTGTTGATCATTTGTGAAAAAGCTGGGATAAAGTTTATGATTCTAAAGTGCTAAACGGTTAAGGTAGCATTAATATTAAAATAAATCTGGCCCTAATGGTGTTCCACAATTTATTTTGAGTGTTCCGTGTTGTGAAGCAATGGCTTGTAAAAACAGTTCATTTTTATTATTAAAGCTGGTTTTGGGCTTTTCCAATCCTTATAAATAAAATAAAAACACAAATTTATAATATTCCTAAATGATTTTATTCTCTTTTGAATGATATAACAACAAATGCTGATCCGTTTTGATAGAAAACACAAACAACAATGATATTTTCTATTGTTGTAGAATTGTTAACCGTGAATTACGAGAGAACTTTGTTTGTTGTTTAAGACTGTTTAGCATCCATTGGCAATGCTTTTTTATAAGAACTTTAATCATAAAATTCAAAATTTTTAAACGATGTTCTAAGCAGCTATTATTTGAAGAATAATATTCAGCGTATTGTGGAGCGTTATTGGCTAATTCGATACAACTATCCATTATAGTTTGTTTAATATGCCTCTCGTGGTATCGTTTTTGAAATATGCGGCGAAAATTCTCAATCTGCATTTTACATAGCAAAAAGAAGTCTTCTTTTGGGCAATTTAGTGATCCAAAACTATTATCATTATAATAATTTTTGTTGTATAAAAAATATTCATTGTCCAACTGGATGTTATTTTTAGACGACATATTTTCCAAACATATTAAGCAATCGATTTTACCAATTACTACAAAAATAACATAACCAACAAAATATTTCATGGAATTTTCTCCAATTGCTGTAGTACATAAAACGATTCCCCAAATTCGCATAATTCTTCGCTTTGTTCTTCTGATATTTCTGGTAAAATAGTGCCTTTCCGCTGATCCTCTTCTTGAAACTCGGTACTTAAAAAATCATCTCAGTCTGCTTCACAGTTAGAAAAATTGGATTTAAATTGTAATTTGGACGATATTATTTGTGACAGGATATTATTAAATTGAAAAACGGATGGGTTTTTATTGTTACCGCTTTTATATCGAACCTGAGCAAACAAATTTTCGATTGGGTCTTAATTTAATCGATTCGTTAAAATGTAGTTAACGTTTAGATTTGGATTTCTAAAAAATTCAGTTCCCAATAGTATTGCCGCATTAATGGTTTGCACTATACCATCAATGCAATAGATAGATTTAGCTCCTTTAAATGTTGTATTTTTAAAATAAATTAAATAGCTGTTTAATGTTTGAAAAATTTTGTTATTTTCCGCCAAAGCACATCGATAAGGGTTGGAATTAAAGAGTGTTTTGCTATTTAAACAATCGAATAAATTATTAGAAACTTCAGTAAATTTTGCTGTTGATATAGTTAATTCAGGATCGGGATATATTTTTAAATCCACTGCGGTTTTAATTCTAGCCACGATACTCTTACTAAAGCTTTGGGTGGCGTATCGAACACGCATTTTTTTCAAATGTATTTGGATATATGTGCTTTGATGTTAGTTTAGGACAAAGTTTTGTGGTCGCATTTTTTTCCCAATTATACAATTTTTGAATCACACTCCAACAAACTAAACCATCCGGACTATCATATTTTGTACCTTTTAATAAATTATTTCGTAAACTTTTTATTAAATGACAAATATCATATAGGCAATAAATTTTTCTATCATTATATACAAAATAAAGGTGCTCGGAGGTAACGTTCAAGTTTTTAAAACATTTTCTATTGTTGCTACCCTGATCGCAAATTATTGCAGCAACATTTAAGCCCACAGTTTCACAAATTCTTACATTTTCATATACAATTTTTTGAAGGTTTGAACCAGAAATATTGGTTTTTGTGGAATAATAATTTAAGATAAATTTCCATTGTGAGCATATGCTTCTGACCATAAAAACACAAACGGATTGCGCAAATGAACGCGTTCTAAAAGCACCAAAATCTTGAACACCTTGAATTTCATCATGAACTTCGTTGTATGTTAAATTTTGCCTAATTTTATCATCAAGATATCCAACTGCTGATATGAGTCCTTTTAACAGTATTTCATTTGATCCAGGCCTCAAATTTTTTATTAGTCTCCATCTATTTATCGATGATTTAGACGGTAAATTAAATTTTAAACAATTTCTCATAAAAAAATAAGTTGCTGGAGATTTAAAATAAAGGGTCTGTGCTAGTTGCTTTTGTAAATCGGTAAATACATTTTTCCTGTTAGTTGGTGCAACCATCATTTCCACAAATGATTTAGCCGTAGGTTCCAGGTCAGTTCTCTCTAGAAGTATATCATTCCATTTTTTGTTATTTTTCACTAATAAAATTTGAATTTTTCGTTTTAGAGTGAACACTTTGGAAGTAAGATACTTAATTTTAATTGATTTTTTAGTTAATCTTGATTTAAGATTTTCTATTTCTTGTAATAATTCGCGATTTTGTTTTTTATATTGATCAACGGTTTTAATTGTTCGCTTACTTTCAGCTGTCGACGCTTTATTAAGAACCATTGACTCTAAATTGACAATCTCTGATTGCGGATTATCCAAAGGTAGATGAAGAGATGGAATAGCTGTGTTTATTAGTCTCTTTTTTCCGATAAACTTGGGATCAAAATGGGCACTACATATTCGTTTTTTATGTAAATTATCAAGTACAAATGGTTTAGGTATTATGCGACATGCAATTAACCATTCCTTTGCTTGAACGACATTTTTAGGGAAACGAAATAATTTTAATTTAGAATTTCGTCTCGAGTTATGGCAATTACTCACTATACAATTCAAGCCCGATACTGATTGATTCATTTTTGTTTAAATATTTGCAGAGACTAAGCGTACTTCACAACACAAAAAAGATTTAAAACTAAAATGGAAATGCAATGGAAATGTCAATGCAAATACACAAAATAAAAGTAAATTAGTTTGTATAGGTTTTAAAAGTAAACATGAAAAAATAGAAAAAGTTTCGAATTGAAAATACACAAGCAGAATTAAAGTAGGTGTGTATATGTATTATATTGTACAGTAAACTAGAAAAATGCGTTTCTTCTTTTTAGTTTTACATTTTCTATAAAAATATCTACATACAGTAAAATTCTGCTTTGAAGGAGTCATCTTATTATAATATCATCTTTGCTATAATTCAGTTGATTTTCAAGAAAATTGAATTTTCTGCGAAATGTGTAGAAATGTAGGAGCAGTCCAAATGACCGTTGGCATGATGATTACAGGTCTCAACACCAATTGATAGAGGTATCAATCAACGAAATCGGAGCACAATTGCAGATTTACGATTTTTCTGGCTATGAATTTGTGGGCTATAGTTCAGTTGATTTTCAAGAAAATTGAATTTTCTACAAAATGTGTAAAAATGTACAAGCGATCCAAATGGCTGTTGGCATGATGATTACAGGTCTCAACGCCTATTGGTAGAGGTATCAATCAACGAAATCGGAGCACAATTGCAGATTTTCGATTTTTCTGGCTCTAAATTTGTGGGCTATAGTTCAGTTGATTTTCAAGAAAATTGAGTTTTCTGCTAAATGTGTAGAAATGTAGGAGCAGTCCAAATGACCGTTGGCATGATGATTACAGGTCTCAACGCCAATTCAAAAATGTACAAGCGATCCAAATGGCCGTTGGCATGATGATTACAGGTCTCAACCCCAATTGATAGAGGTATCAATCAACGAAATCGGAGCACAATTGCAGATTTTCGATTTTTCTGGCTCTAAATCTGTGGGCTATAGTTCAGTTGATTTTCAATAAAATTGAATTTTCTGCTAAATGTGTAGAAATGTAGGAGCAGTCCAAATGAACGTTGGCATGACGATTACAGGTCTCAACGCCTATTGAAAGAGGTATCAATCAACGAAATCGGAGCACAATTGCAGATTTTCGATTTTTCTGGCTCTACATCTGTGGGCTATAGTTCAGTTGATTTTCAAGAAAATAGAATTTTCTGCTAAATGTGTAGAAATGTAGGAGCAGTCCAAATGACCGTTGGCATGATGATTACAGGTCTCAACGCCTATTGAAAGAGGTATCAATCAACGAAATCGGAGCACAATTGCAGATTTTCGATTTTTCTGGCTCTAAATCTGTGGGCTATAGTTCAGTTGATTTTCAAGAAAATAGAATTTTCTGCTAAATGTGTAGAAATGTAGGAGCAGTCCAAATGAACGTTGGCATGACGATTACAGGTCTCAACGCCTATTGAAAGAGGTATCAATCAACGAAATCGGAGCACAATTGCAGATTTTCGATTTTTCTGGCTCTAAATCTGTGGGCTATAGTTCAGTTGATTTTCAAGAAAATAGAATTTTCTGCTAAATGTGTAGAAATGTAGGAGCAGTCCAAATGACCGTTGGCATGATGATTACAGGTCTCAACGCCAAAAATCGGAGCACAATTGCAGATTTACGATTTTTCTGGCTATGAATTTGTGGGCTATAATTCAGTTGATTTTCAAGAAAATTGAATTTTCTGCGAAATGTGTAGAAATGTAGGAGCAGTCGAAATGACCGTTGGCATGATGATTACAGGTCTCAACGCCAATTGATAGAGGTATCAATCAACGAAATCGGAGCACAATTGCAGATTTACGATTTTTCTGGCTATGAATTTGTGGGCTATAGTTCAGTTGATTTTCAAGAAAATTGAATTTTCTACGAAATGTGTAAAAATGTACAAGCGATCCAAATGGCCGTTGGCATGATGATTACAGGTCCCTACGCCTATTGATAGAGGTATCAATCAACGAAATCGGAGCACAATTGCAGATTTTCGATTTTTCTGGCTCTGAATTTGTGGGCTATAGTTCAGTTGATTTTCAAGAAAATTGAATTTTCTACAAAATGTGTAAAAATGTACAAGCGATCCAAATGGCTGTTGGCATGATGATTACAGGTCTCAACGCCTATTGGTAGAGGTATCAATCAACGAAATCGGAGCACAATTGCAGATTTTCGATTTTTCTGGCTCTAAATTTGTGGGCTATAGTTCAGTTGATTTTCAAGAAAATTGAGTTTTCTGCTAAATGTGTAGAAATGTAGGAGCAGTCCAAATGACCGTTGGCATGATGATTACAGGTCTCAACGCCAATTCAAAAATGTACAAGCGATCCAAATGGCCGTTGGCATGATGATTACAGGTCTCAACCCCAATTGATAGAGGTATCAATCAACGAAATCGGAGCACAATTGCAGATTTTCGATTTTTCTGGCTCTAAATCTGTGGGCTATAGTTCAGTTGATTTTCAATAAAATTGAATTTTCTGCTAAATGTGTAGAAATGTAGGAGCAGTCCAAATGAACGTTGGCATGACGATTACAGGTCTCAACGCCTATTGAAAGAGGTATCAATCAACGAAATCGGAGCACAATTGCAGATTTTCGATTTTTCTGGCTCTAAATCTGTGGGCTATAGTTCAGTTGATTTTCAAGAAAATAGAATTTTCTGCTAAATGTGTAGAAATGTAGGAGCAGTCCAAATGACCGTTGGCATGATGATTACAGGTCTCAACGCCTATTGAAAGAGGTATCAATCAACGAAATCGGAGCACAATTGCAGATTTTCGATTTTTCTGGCTCTAAATCTGTGGGCTATAGTTCAGTTGATTTTCAAGAAAATAGAATTTTCTGCTAAATGTGTAGAAATGTAGGAGCAGTCCAAATGAACGTTGGCATGACGATTACAGGTCTCAACGCCTATTGAAAGAGGTATCAATCAACGAAATCGGAGCACAATTGCAGATTTTCGATTTTTCTGGCTCTAAATCTGTGGGCTATAGTTCAGTTGATTTTCAAGAAAATAGAATTTTCTGCTAAATGTGTAGAAATGTAGGAGCAGTCCAAATGACCGTTGGCATGATGATTACAGGTCTCAACGCCAAAAATCGGAGCACAATTGCAGATTTACGATTTTTCTGGCTATGAATTTGTGGGCTATAATTCAGTTGATTTTCAAGAAAATTGAATTTTCTGCGAAATGTGTAGAAATGTAGGAGCAGTCGAAATGACCGTTGGCATGATGATTACAGGTCTCAACGCCAATTGATAGAGGTATCAATCAACGAAATCGGAGCACAATTGCAGATTTACGATTTTTCTGGCTATGAATTTGTGGGCTATAGTTCAGTTGATTTTCAAGAAAATTGAATTTTCTACAAAATGTGTAAAAATGTACAAGCGATCCAAATGGCCGTTGGCATGATGATTACAGGTCCCTACGCCTATTGATAGAGGTATCAATCAACGAAATCGGAGCACAATTGCAGATTTTCGATTTTTCTGGCTCTGAATTTGTGGGCTATAGTTCAGTTGATTTTCAAGAAAATTGAATTTTCTACAAAATGTGTAAAAATGTACAAGCGATCCAAATGGCTGTTGGCATGATGATTACAGGTCTCAACGCCTATTGGTAGAGGTATCAATCAACGAAATCGGAGCACAATTGCAGATTTTCGATTTTTCTGGCTCTAAATTTGTGGGCTATAGTTCAGTTGATTTTCAAGAAAATTGAGTTTTCTGCTAAATGTGTAGAAATGTAGGAGCAGTCCAAATGACCGTTGGCATGATGATTACAGGTCTCAACGCCAATTCAAAAATGTACAAGCGATCCAAATGGCCGTTGGCATGATGATTACAGGTCTCAACCCCAATTGATAGAGGTATCAATCAACGAAATCGGAGCACAATTGCAGATTTTCGATTTTTCTGGCTCTAAATCTGTGGGCTATAGTTCAGTTGATTTTCAATAAAATTGAATTGTCTGCTAAATGTGTAGAAATGTAGGAGCAGTCCAAATGAACGTTGGCATGACGATTACAGGTCTCAACGCCTATTGAAAGAGGTATCAATCAACGAAATCGGAGCACAATTGCAGATTTTCGATTTTTCTGGCTCTAAATCTGTGGGCTATAGTTCAGTTGATTTTCAAGAAAATAGAATTTTCTGCTAAATGTGTAGAAATGTAGGAGCAGTCCAAATGACCGTTGGCATGATGATTACAGGTCTCAACGCCAAAAATCGGAGCACAATTGCAGATTTTCGATTTTTCTGGCTGTGAATTTGTGGGCTATAATTCAGTTGATTTTCAAGAAAATTGAATTTTCTGCGAAATGTGTAGAAATGTAGGAGCAGTCCAAATGACCGTTGGCATGATGATTACAGGTCTCAACGCCAATTGATAGAGGTATCAATCAACGAAATCGGAGCACAATTGCAGATTTACGATTTTTCTGGCTATGAATTTGTGGGCTATAGTTCAGTTGATTTTCAAGAAAATTGAATTTTCTACAAAATGTGTAAAAATGTACAAGCGATCCAAATGGCCGTTGGCATGATGATTACAGGTCCCTACGCCTATTGATAGAGGTATCAATCAACGAAATCGGAGCACAATTGCAGATTTTCGATTTTTCTGGCCCTGAATTTGTGGGCTATAGTTCAGTTGATTTTCAAGAAAATTGAATTTTCTACAAAATGTGTAAAAATGTACAAGCGATCCAAATGGCTGTTGGCATGATGATTACAGGTCTCAACGCCTATTGGTAGAGGTATCAATCAACGAAATCGGAGCACAATTGCAGATTTTCGATTTTTCTGGCTCTAAATTTGTGGGCTATAGTTCAGTTGATTTTCAAGAAAATTGAGTTTTCTGCTAAATGTGTAGAAATGTAGGAGCAGTCCAAATGACCGTTGGCATGATGATTACAGGTCTCAACGCCAATTGAAAGAGGTATCAATCAACGAAATCGGAGCACAATTGCAGATTTTCGATTTTTCTGGCTCTGAATTTGTGGGCTATAGTTCAGTTGGTTTTCAATAAAATTGAATTTTTTGCGATATGTGTAGAAATGTGCGAGCGATCCAAATGACCGTTGGCATGACGATTACAGGTCTCAACCCCAATTGATAGAGGTATCAATCAACGAAATCGGAGCACAATTGCAGATTTTCGATTTTTCTGGCTCTAAATCTGTGGGCTATAGTTCAGTTGGTTTTCAATAAAATTGAATTTTTTGCGATATGTGTAGAAATGTGCGAGCGATCCAAATGACCGTTGGCATGACGATTACAGGTCTCAACCCCTATTGATAGAGGTATCAATCAACGAAATCGGAGCACAATTGCAGATTTTCGATTTTTCTGGCTCTGAATTTATGGGCTTTAGTTCAGTTGATTTTCAAGAAAATTGAATTTTCTACGAAATGTGTAAAAATGTACAAGTGATCCAAATGGCCGTTGGCATGACGATTACAGGTCTCAATCCCTATTGATCGAGGTATCAATCAACGAAATCGGAGCACAATTGCAGATTTTCGATTTTTCTGGCTCTAAATCTGTGGGCTATAGTTCAGTTGGTTTTCAATAAAATTGAATTTTTTGCGATATGTGTAGAAATGTGCGAGCGATCCAAATGACCGTTGGCATGACGATTACAGGTCTCAACCCCTATTGATAGAGGTATCAATCAACGAAATCGGAGCACAATTGCAGATTTTCGATTTTTCTGGCTCTAAATCTGTGGGCTATAGTTCAGTTGGTTTTCAATAAAATTGAATTTTTTGCGATATGTGTAGAAATGTGCGAGCGATCCAAATGACCGTTGGCATGACGATTACAGGTCTCAACCCCTATTGATAGAGGTATCAATCAACGAAATCGGAGCACAATTGCAGATTTTCGATTTTTCTGGCTCTGAATTTATGGGCTTTAGTTCAGTTGATTTTCAAGAAAATTGAATTTTCTACGAAATGTGTAAAAATGTACAAGCGATCCAAATGGCCGTTGGCATGACGATCACAGGTCTCAACCCCTATTGATAGAGGTATCAATCAACGAAATCGGAGCACACTTGCAGATTTTCGATTTTTCTGGCTCTAAATTTGTGGGCTATAGTTCAGTTGATTTTCAAGAAAATTGAATTTTCTGCGAAATGTGTAGAAAATGTGATTACATGTCTCAACGCCTATTGATAGAGGTATCAATCAACGAAATCGGAGCACAATTGCAGATTTTCGATTTTTCTGGCTCTGAATTTATGGGCTTTAGTTCAGTTGATTTTCAAGAAAATTGAATTTTCTACGAAATGTGTAAAAATGTACAAGTGATCCAAATGGCCGTTGGCATGACGATTACAGGTACCTACGCCTATTGAAAGAGGTATCAATCAACGAAATCGGAGCACAATTGCAGATTTTCGATTTTTTTTGGCTCTGAATTTGTGGGCTATAGTTCAGTTGATTTTCAAGAAAATTGAATTTTCTGCGAAATGTGTAGAAATGTGCGAGGCGATCCAAATGACCGTTGGCATGACGATTACAGGTCTCAACCCCTATTGATAGAGGTATCAATTAACGATATCGGAGCACAATTGCAGATTTTCGATTTTTCTGGCTCTAAATCTGTGGGCTATAGTTCAGTTGATTTTCAAGAAAATTGAATTTTCTGCTAAATGTGTAGAAATGTAGGAGCAGTCCAAATGAACGTTGGAATGACGATTACAGGTCTCAACGCCTATTGAAAGAGGTATCAATCAACGAAATCGGAGCACAATTGCAGATTTACGATTTTTCTGGCTCTAAATTTGTGGGCTATAGTTCAGTTGATTTTCAAGAAAATTGAATTTTCTGCGAAATGTTGTAGAAATGTAGGAGCAGTCCAAATGACCCTTAGCATGATGATTACAGGTCTCAACGCCAATTGATAGAGGTATCAATCAACGAAATCGGAGCACAATTGCAGATTTTTGATTTTTTCTGGCTCTAAACCTGTGGGCTATAGTTCAGTTGATTTTCAAGAAAATTGAATTTTCTGCGAAATGTGTAGAAATGTGATTACAGGTTTCTACCCCTATTGATAGAGGTATCAATCAACGAAATCGGAGCACAATTGCAGATTTTCGATTTTTCTGGCTCTGATTTTGTGGCTATAGTTCAGTTGATTTTCAAGAAAATTGAATTTTCTACGAAATGTGTAGAAATGTGCGAGCGATCCAAATGACCGTTGGCATGACGATTACAGGTCTCAACCCCTATTGATAGAGGTATCAATCAACGAAATCGGAGCACAATTGCAGATTTTCGATTTTTCTGGCTCTAAATTTGTGGGCTATAATTCAGTTGATTTTCAAGAAAATTGAATTTTCTGCTAAATGTGTAGAAATGTAGGAGCAGTCCAAATGACCGTTGGCATGATGATTACAGGTCTCAACGCCTATTGAAAGAGGTATCAATCAACGAAATCGGAGCACAATTGCAGATTTTCGATTTTTCTGGCTCTAAATTTGTGGGCTATAGTTCAGTTGATTTTCAAGAAAATTGCGTTTTTCTGCTAAATATGTAGAAATGTAGGAGCAGTCCAAATGACCGTTGGCATGATGATTACAGGTCTCAGCGCCAATTGAAAGAGGTATCAATCAACGAAATCGGAGCACAATTGCAGATTTACGATTTTTCTGGCTCTAAATTTGTGGGCTATAGTTCAGTTGATTTTCAAGAAAATTGCGTTTTCTGCTAAATATGTAGAAATGTAGGAGCAGTCCAAATGACCGTTGGCATGATGATTACAGGTCTCAGCGCCAATTGAAAGAGGTATCAATCAACGAAATCGGAGCACAATTGCAGATTTACGATTTTTCTGGCTCTAAATTTGTGGGCTATAGTTCAGTTGATTTTCAAGAAAATTGCGTTTTCTGCTAAATATGTAGAAATGTAGGAGCAGTCCAAATGACCGTTGGCATGATGATTACAGGTCTCAGCGCCAATTGAAAGAGGTATCAATCAACGAAATCGGAGCACAATTGCAGATTTACGATTTTTCTGGCTCTAAATTTGTGGGCTATAGTTCAGTTGATTTTCAAGAAAATTGAATTTTCTGCGAAATGTGTAGAAATGTAGGAGCAGTCCAAATGACCCTTGGCATGATGATTACAGGTCTCAACGCCAATTGATAGAGGTATCAATCAACGAAATCGGAGCACAATTGCAGATTTTCGATTTTTCTGGCTCTGATTTTGTGGGCTATAGTTCAGTTGATTTTCAAGAAAATTGAATTTTCTACGAAATGTGTAGAAATGTGCGAGCGATCCAAATGACCGTTGGCATGACGATTACAGGTCTCAACCCCTATTGATAGAGGTATCAATCAACGAAATCGGAGCACAATTGCAGATTTTCGATTTTTCTGGCTCTGAATTTGTGGGCTATAGTTCAGTTGATTTTCAAGAAAATTGAATTTTCTACGAAATGTGTGGAAATGTGCGAGCGATCCAAATGACCGTTGGCATGACGATTACAGGTCTCAACCCCTATTGATAGAGGTATCAATCAACGAAATCGGAGCACAATTGCAGATTTTCGATTTTTCTGGCTCTGATTTTGTGGGCTATAGTTCAGTTGATTTTCAAGAAAATTGAATTTTCTGCTAAATGTGTAGAAATGTGATTACAGGTCTCAACGCCTATTGAAAGAGGTATCAATCAACGAAATCGGAGCACAATTGCAGATTTCCGATTTTTCTGGCTCTGATTTTATGGGCTATAGTTCAGTTGATTTTCAAGAAAATTGAATTTTCTACGAAATGTGTAGAAATGTACAAGCGATCTAAATGGCCGTTGCAATGACGATTACAGGTCTCAACCCCAATTGATAGAGGTATCAATCAACGAAATCGGAGCACAATTGCAGATTTTCGATTTTTCTGGCTCTATATCTGTGGGCTATAGTTCAGTTGATTTTCAAGAAAATTGAATTTTCTGCTAAATGTGTAGAAATGTAGGAGCAGTCCAAATGACCGTTGGAATGACGATTACAGGTCTCAACGCCTATTGAAAGAGGTATCAATCAACGAAATCGGAGCACAATTGCAGATTTTCGATTTTTCTGGCTCTGATTTTGTGGGCTATAGTTCAGTTGATTTTCAAGAAAATTGAATTTTCTACGAAATGTGTAGAAATGTGCGAGCGATCCAAATGACCGTTGGCATGACGATTACAGGTCTCAACCCCTATTGATAGAGGTATCAATTAACGATATCGGAGCACAATTGCAGATTTTCGATTTTTCTGGCTCTAAATCTGTGGGCTATAGTTCAGTTGATTTTCAAGAAAATTGAATTTTCTGCTAAATGTGTAGAAATGTAGGAGCAGTCCAAATGAACGTTGGAATGACGATTACAGGTCTCAACGCCTATTGAAAGAGGTATCAATCAACGAAATCGGAGCACAATTGCAGATTTTCGATTTTTCTGGCTCTGAATTTGTGGGCTATAGTTCAGTTGATTTTCTGAAAATTAAATTTTCTGCGAAATGTGTAGAAATGTAGGAGCAGTCCAAATGACCGTTGGCATGATGATTACAGGTCTCAACCCCAATTGAAAGAGGCATCAATCAACGAAATCGGAGCACAATTGCAGATTTTCGATTTTTCTGGCTCTGATTTTGTGGGCTATAGTTCAGTTGATTTTCAAGAAAATTGAATTTTCTGCTAAATGTGTAGAAATGTGATTACAGGTCTCAACGCCTATTGAAAGAGGTATCAATCAACGAAATCGGAGCACAATTGCAGATTTCCGATTTTTCTGGCTCTGATTTTATGGGCTATAGTTCAGTTGATTTTCAAGAAAATTGAATTTTCTACGAAATGTGTAGAAATGTACAAGCGATCTAAATGGCCGTTGGAATGACGATTACAGGTCTCAACCCCAATTGATAGAGGTATCAATCAACGAAATCGGAGCACAATTGCAGATTTTCGATTTTTCTGGCTCTATATCTGTGGGCTATAGTTCAGTTGATTTTCAAGAAAATTGAATTTTCTGCTAAATGTGTAGAAATGTAGGAGCAGTCCAAATGACCGTTGGAATGACGATTACAGGTCTCAACGCCTATTGAAAGAGGTATCAATCAACGAAATCGGAGCACAATTGCAGATTTTCGATTTTTCTGGCTCTAAATTTGTGGGCTATAGTTCAGTTGATTTTCAAGAAAATTGAATTTTCTGCTAAATGTGTAGAAATGTAGGAGCAGTCCAAATGACCGTTGGCATGATGATTACAGGTCTCACCGCCAATTGAAAGAGGTATCAATCAACGAAATCGGAGCACAATTGCAGATTTTCGATTTTTCTGGCTCTAAATTTGTGGGCTATTTTATGCTACCTTCGGGTTTACAGCCTTGAAAATAAAACTCTTTCTTTTACGACGACGTTTCGATATATATTATATCTTCTTCAGGTCTGTATACATACATATATAAAACAACCACAAAAATATTTTTTAATAAGACAATTTATAGAAAATTTCATGCAATGCTTAATTTTGAACCTACCGTTAAATGATAATTTTCCCCCCAAATATTCCAAAAAGCAAAATGTCACACAAACACTTCAGATTGTATTACTTTATATAAAGTATGTATATAGTTATATAAAAATAAATCCGTAAATGTTTGTGTATATCTTCCAAAATATTTTCGTAGAATCAAAACATTCAAATAATTTTTGTCCGAAACTTTTTTTAGGCTAACTACATTCGAATTTAATTGCAAAATCACTCTTTCGGCAGCTAATCCACTGAGGAAAAAGATTTTCAGTCAATTGAAAGATAGCACACCGGAGTTACTCCGATCTAACGTAGTGTATTTGGTTCCGTGTGGCGCCTGTGGTCTTAAGTATGTGGGAACTACGAAACAACTGTTGAAGAATCGACTAAGTCAACATAAATCTGACTGTAAGGTACCAATAAGGAATCCTCTAGCCACCACACTGTGCCAACATTCCCATATTACGGGGCACAAATTTAATTTGAATCAAGCGAAAATTCTTGAATATGAAAAATTTTATAAAAACCGTTTGTTTTTGGAAATGGCTCATATTGTCGGCAAGCAGGAAACTTTGGTGAACAAGAAAACTGACACGGATGACCTCAGCAAAGTTTATTCTGGTATTATTAATACAATTTCCAAATTAGTATGTGAAAATCCATAACTCTAAATTCTATAATCCACTAACCAAAATAATATTTCGAATGTAGTTAGCCTAAAAAAAGTTTCGGACAAAAATTATTTGAATGTTTTGATTCTACGAAAATATTTTGGAAGATATACACAAACATTTACGGATTTATTTTTATATAACTATATACATACTTTATATAAAGTAATACAATCTGAAGTGTTTGTGTGACATTTTGCTTTTTGGAATATTTGGGGGGAAAATTATCATTTAACGGTAGGTTCAAAATTAAGCATTGCATGAAATTTTCTATAAATTGTATTATTAAAAAATATTTTTGTGGTTGTTTTATATATGTATGTATACAGACCTGAAGAAGATATAATATATATCGAAACGTCGTCGTAAAAGAAAGAGTTTTATTTTCAAGGCTGTAAACCCGAAGGTAGCATAAAATATAATATATCCAGCCGTTAGGAGATTTTTGTGGGCTATAGTTCAGTTGATTTTCAAGAAAATTGCGTTTTCTGCTAAATATGTAGAAATGTAGGAGCAGTCCAAATGACCGTTGGCATGATGATTACAGGTCTCAGCGCCAATTGAAAGAGGTATCAATCAACGAAATCGGAGCACAATTGCAGATTTACGATTTTTCTGGCTATGAATTTGTGGGCTATAGTTCAGTTGATTTTCAAGAAAATTGAATTTTCTGCGAAATGTGTAGAAATGTAGGAGCAGTCCAAATGACCCTTGGCATGATGATTACAGGTCTCAACGCCAATTGATAGAGGTATCAATCAACGAAATCGGAGCACAATTGCAAATTTTTGATTTTTCTGGCTCTAAACCTGTGGGCTATAGTTCAGTTGATTTTCAAGAAAATTGAATTTTCTGCGAAATATGTAGAAATGTCATTACAGGTTTCTACCCCTATTGATAGAGGTATCAATCAACGAAATCGGAGCACAATTGCAGATTTTCGATTTTTCTGGCTCTGATTTTGTGGGCTATAGTTCAGTTGATTTTCAAGAAAATTGAATTTTCTACGAAATGTGTAGAAATGTGCGAGCGATCCAAATGACCGTTGGCATGACGATTACAGGTCTCAACCCCTATTGATAGAGGTATCAATCAACGAAATCGGAGCACAATTGCAGATTTTCGATTTTTCTGGCTCTAAATTTGTGGGCTATAATTCAGTTGATTTTCAAGAAAATTGAATTTTCTGCTAAATGTGTAGAAATGTAGGAGCAGTCCAAATGACCGTTGGCATGATGATTACAGGTCTCAACGCCTATTGAAAGAGGTATCAATCAACGAAATCGGAGCACAATTGCAGATTTTCGATTTTTCTGGCTCTAAATTTGTGGGCTATAGTTCAGTTGATTTTCAAGAAAATTGCGTTTTCTGCTAAATATGTAGAAATGTAGGAGCAGTCCAAATGACCGTTGGCATGATGATTACAGGTCTCAGCGCCAATTGAAAGAGGTATCAATCAACGAAATCGGAGCACAATTGCAGATTTACGATTTTTCTGGCTCTAAATTTGTGGGCTATAGTTCAGTTGATTTTCAAGAAAATTGCGTTTTCTGCTAAATATGTAGAAATGTAGGAGCAGTCCAAATGACCGTTGGCATGATGATTACAGGTCTCAGCGCCAATTGAAAGAGGTATCAATCAACGAAATCGGAGCACAATTGCAGATTTACGATTTTTCTGGCTCTAAATTTGTGGGCTATAGTTCAGTTGATTTTCAAGAAAATTGCGTTTTCTGCTAAATATGTAGAAATGTAGGAGCAGTCCAAATGACCGTTGGCATGATGATTACAGGTCTCAGCGCCAATTGAAAGAGGTATCAATCAACGAAATCGGAGCACAATTGCAGATTTACGATTTTTCTGGCTCTAAATTTGTGGGCTATAGTTCAGTTGATTTTTCAAGAAAATTGATTTTCTGCGAAATGTGTAGAAATGTAGGAGCAGTCCAAACTGACCCTTGGCATGATGATTACAGGTCTCAACGCCAATTGATAGAGGTATCAATCAACGAAATCGGAGCACAATTGCAGATTTTTGATTTTTCTGGCTCTAAACCTGTGGGCTATAGTTCAGTTGATTTTCAAGAAAATTGAATTTTCTGCGAAATGTGTAGAAATGTGATTACAGGTTTCTACGCCTATTGATAGAGGTATCAATCAACGAAATCGGAGCACAATTGCAAATTTTTGATTTTTCTGGCTCTAAACCTGTGGGCTATAGTTCAGTTGATTTTCAAGAAAATTGAATTTTCTGCGAAATGTGTAGAAATGTGATTACAGGTTTCTACCCCTATTGATAGAGGTATCAATCAACGAAATCGGAGCACAATTGCAGATTTTCGATTTTTCTGGCTCTGATTTTGTGGGCTATAGTTCAGTTGATTTTCAAGAAAATTGAATTTTCTACGAAATGTGTAGAAATGTGCGAGCGATCCAAATGACCGTTGGCATGACGATTACAGGTCTCAACCCCTATTGATAGAGGTATCAATCAACGAAATCGGAGCACAATTGCAGATTTTCGATTTTTTCTGGCTCTAAATTTGTGGGCTATAGTTCAGTTGATTTTCAAGAAAATTGCGTTTTCTGCTAAATATGTAGAAATGTAGGAGCAGTCCAAATGACCGTTGGCATGATGATTACAGGTCTCAGCGCCAATTGAAAGAGGTATCAATCAACGAAATCGGAGCACAATTGCAGATTTACGATTTTTCTGGCTCTAAATTTGTGGGCTATAGTTCAGTTGATTTTCAAGAAAATTGCGTTTTCTGCTAAATATGTAGAAATGTAGGAGCAGTCCAAATGACCGTTGGCATGATGATTACAGGTCTCAGCGCCAATTGAAAGAGGTATCAATCAACGAAATCGGAGCACAATTGCAGATTTACGATTTTTCTGGCTCTAAATTTGTGGGCTATAGTTCAGTTGATTTTCAAGAAAATTGAATTTTCTGCGAAATGTGTAGAAATGTAGGAGCAGTCCAAATGACCCTTAGCATGATGATTACAGGTCTCAACGCCAATTGATAGAGGTATCAATCAACGAAATCGGAGCACAATTGCAGATTTTCGATTTTTCTGGCTCTGATTTTGTGGGCTATAGTTCATTTGATTTTCAAGAAAATTGAATTTTCTACGAAATGTGTAGAAATGTGCGAGCGATCCAAATGACCGTTGGCATGACGATTACAGGTCTCAACCCCTATTGATAGAGGTATCAATCAACGAAATCGGAGCACAATTGCAGATTTTCGATTTTTCTGGCTCTGAATTTGTGGGCTATAGTTCAGTTGATTTTCAAGAAAATTGAATTTTCTGCGAAATGTGTAGAAATGTGCGAGCGATCCAAATGACCGTTGGCATGACGATTACAGGTCTCAACCCCTATTGATAGAGGTATCAATCAACGAAATCGGAGCACAATTGCAGATTTTCGATTTTTCTGGCTCTGAATTTGTGGGCTATAGTTCAGTTGATTTTCAAGAAAATTGAATTTTCTACGAAATGTGTAGAAATGTGCGAGCGATCCAAATGGCCGTTGGCATGACGATTACAGGTCTGAACCCAAATTGATAGAGGTATCAATCAACGAAATCGGAGCACAATTGCAGATTTAAGATTTTTCTGGCTCTAAATTTGTGGGCTATAGTTCAGTTGATTTTCAAGAAAACTGAATTTTCTGCGAAATGTGTAAAAATGAACGAGCGATCCAAATGGCCGTTGGCATGACGATTACAGGTCTCAACCCCTATTGATAGAGGTATCAATCAACGAAATCGGAGCACAATTGCAGATTTTCGATTTTTCTGGCTCTGAATTTGTGGGCTATAGTTCAGTTGATTTTCAAGAAAACTGAATTTTCTGCGAAATGTGTAAAAATGAACGAGCGATCCAAATGGCCGTTGGCATGACGATTACAGGTCTCAACCCCTATTGATAGAGGTATCAATCAACGAAATCGGAGCACAATTGCAGATTTTCGATTTTTCTGGCTCTGAATTTGTGGGCTATAGTTCAGTTGATTTTCAAGAAAATTGAATTTTCTGCGAAATGTGTAGAAATGTGCGAGCGATCCAAATGACCGTTGGCATGACGATTACAGGTCTCAACCCCTATTGATAGAGGTATCAATTAACGATATCGGAGCACAATTGCAGATTTTCGATTTTTCTGGCTCTGAATTTGTGGGCTATAGTTCAGTTGATTTTCAAGAAAATTGAGTTTTCTGCTAAATGTGTAGAAATGTAGGAGCAGTCCAAATGACCGTTGGCATGACGATTACAGGTCTCAACCCCAATTGATAGAGGTATCAATCAACGAAATCGGAGCACAATTGCAGATTTTCGATTTTTCTGGCTCTGAATTTGTGGGCTATAGTTCAGTTGATTTTCAAGAAAATTGAATTTTCTGCGAAATGTGTAGAAATGTGCGAGCGATCCAAATGACCGTCGGCATGACGATTACAGGTCTCAACCCCTATTGATAGAGGTATCAATTAACGATATCGGAGCACAATTGCAGATTTTCGATTTTTCTGGCTCTGAATTTGTGGGCTATAGTTCAGTTGATTTTCAAGAAAATTGAATTTTCTACGAAATGTGTAGAAATGTGCGAGCGATCCAAATGGCCGTTGGCATGACGATTACAGGTCTGAACCCAAATTGATAGAGGTATCAATCAACGAAATCGGAGCACAATTGCAGATTTAAGATTTTTCTGGCTCTAAATTTGTGGGCTATAGTTCAGTTGATTTTCAAGAAAACTGAATTTTCTGCGAAATGTGTAAAAATGAACGAGCGATCCAAATGGCCGTTGGCATGACGATTACAGGTCTCAACCCCTATTGATAGAGGTATCAATCAACGAAATCGGAGCACAATTGCAGATTTTCGATTTTTCTGGCTCTGAATTTGTGGGCTATAGTTCAGTTGATTTTCAAGAAAACTGAATTTTCTGCGAAATGTGTAAAAATGAACGAGCGATCCAAATGGCCGTTGGCATGACGATTACAGGTCTCAACCCCTATTGATAGAGGTATCAATCAACGAAATCGGAGCACAATTGCAGATTTTCGATTTTTCTGGCTCTGAATTTGTGGGCTATAGTTCAGTTGATTTTCAAGAAAATTGAATTTTCTGCGAAATGTGTAGAAATGTGCGAGCGATCCAAATGACCGTTGGCATGACGATTACAGGTCTCAACCCCTATTGATAGAGGTATCAATTAACGATATCGGAGCACAATTGCAGATTTTCGATTTTTCTGGCTCTGAATTTGTGGGCTATAGTTCAGTTGATTTTCAAGAAAATTGAGTTTTCTGCTAAATGTGTAGAAATGTAGGAGCAGTCCAAATGACCGTTGGCATGACGATTACAGGTCTCAACCCCAATTGATAGAGGTATCAATCAACGAAATCGGAGCACAATTGCAGATTTTCGATTTTTCTGGCTCTAAATCTGTGGGCTATAGTTCAGTTGATTTTCAAGAAAATTGCGTTTTCTGCTAAATATGTAGAAATGTAGGAGCAGTCCAAATGACCGTTGGCATGATGATTACAGGTCTCAGCGCCAATTGAAAGAGGTATCAATCAACGAAATCGGAGCACAATTGCAGATTTACGATTTTTCTGGCTCTAAATTTGTGGGCTATAGTTCAGTTGATTTTCAAGAAAATTGCGTTTTCTGCTAAATATGTAGAAATGTAGGAGCAGTCCAAATGACCGTTGGCATGATGATTACAGGTCTCAGCGCCAATTGAAAGAGGTATCAATCAACGAAATCGGAGCACAATTGCAGATTTACGATTTTTCTGGCTCTAAATTTGTGGGCTATAGTTCAGTTGATTTTCAAGAAAATTGAATTTTCTGCGAAATGTGTAGAAATGTAGGAGCAGTCCAAATGACCCTTAGCATGATGATTACAGGTCTCAACGCCAATTGATAGAGGTATCAATCAACGAAATCGGAGCACAATTGCAGATTTTCGATTTTTCTGGCTCTGATTTTGTGGGCTATAGTTCATTTGATTTTCAAGAAAATTGAATTTTCTACGAAATGTGTAGAAATGTGCGAGCGATCCAAATGACCGTTGGCATGACGATTACAGGTCTCAACCCCTATTGATAGAGGTATCAATCAACGAAATCGGAGCACAATTGCAGATTTTCGATTTTTCTGGCTCTGAATTTGTGGGCTATAGTTCAGTTGATTTTCAAGAAAATTGAATTTTCTACGAAATGTGTGGAAATGTGCGAGCGATCCAAATGACCGTTGGCATGACGATTACAGGTCTCAACCCCTATTGATAGAGGTATCAATCAACGAAATCGGAGCACAATTGCAGATTTTCGATTTTTCTGGCTCTGAATTTGTGGGCTATAGTTCAGTTGATTTTCAAGAAAATTGAATTTTCTGCGAAATGTGTAGAAATGTGCGAGCGATCCAAATGACCGTCGGCATGACGATTACAGGTCTCAACCCCTATTGATAGAGGTATCAATTAACGATATCGGAGCACAATTGCAGATTTTCGATTTTTCTGGCTCTGAATTTGTGGGCTATAGTTCAGTTGATTTTCAAGAAAATTGAATTTTCTACGAAATGTGTAGAAATGTGCGAGCGATCCAAATGGCCGTTGGCATGACGATTACAGGTCTGAACCCAAATTGATAGAGGTATCAATCAACGAAATCGGAGCACAATTGCAGATTTAAGATTTTTCTGGCTCTAAATTTGTGGGCTATAGTTCAGTTGATTTTCAAGAAAACTGAATTTTCTGCGAAATGTGTAAAAATGAACGAGCGATCCAAATGGCCGTTGGCATGACGATTACAGGTCTCAACCCCTATTGATAGAGGTATCAATCAACGAAATCGGAGCACAATTGCAGATTTTCGATTTTTCTGGCTCTGAATTTGTGGGCTATAGTTCAGTTGATTTTCAAGAAAACTGAATTTTCTGCGAAATGTGTAAAAATGAACGAGCGATCCAAATGGCCGTTGGCATGACGATTACAGGTCTCAACCCCTATTGATAGAGGTATCAATCAACGAAATCGGAGCACAATTGCAGATTTTCGATTTTTCTGGCTCTGAATTTGTGGGCTATAGTTCAGTTGATTTTCAAGAAAATTGAATTTTCTGCGAAATGTGTAGAAATGTGCGAGCGATCCAAATGACCGTTGGCATGACGATTACAGGTCTCAACCCCTATTGATAGAGGTATCAATTAACGATATCGGAGCACAATTGCAGATTTTCGATTTTTCTGGCTCTGAATTTGTGGGCTATAGTTCAGTTGATTTTCAAGAAAATTGAGTTTTCTGCTAAATGTGTAGAAATGTAGGAGCAGTCCAAATGACCGTTGGCATGACGATTACAGGTCTCAACCCCAATTGATAGAGGTATCAATCAACGAAATCGGAGCACAATTGCAGATTTTCGATTTTTCTGGCTCTGAATTTGTGGGCTATAGTTCAGTTGATTTTCAAGAAAATTGAATTTTCTGCGAAATGTGTAGAAATGTGCGAGCGATCCAAATGACCGTTGGCATGACGATTACAGGTCTCAACCCCTATTGATAGAGGTATCAATTAACGATATCGGAGCACAATTGCAGATTTTCGATTTTTCTGGCTCTGAATTTGTGGGCTATAGTTCAGTTGATTTTCAAGAAAATTGAGTTTTCTGCTAAATGTGTAGAAATGTAGGAGCAGTCCAAATGACCGTTGGCATGACGATTACAGGTCTCAACCCCAATTGATAGAGGTATCAATCAACGAAATCGGAGCACAATTGCAGATTTTCGATTTTTCTGGCTCTAAATCTGTGGGCTATAGTTCAGTTGATTTTCAAGAAAATTGAATTTTCTGCTAAATATGTAGAAATGTAGGAGCAGTCCAAATGAACGTTGGAATGACGATTACAGGTCTCAACGCCTATTGAAAGAGGTATCAATCAACGAAATCGGAGCACAATTGCAGATTTACGATTTTTCTGGCTCTGAATTTGTGGGCTATAGTTCAGTTGATTTTCAAGAAAATTGAATTTTCTGCTAAATGTGTAGAAATGTAGGAGCAGTCCAAATGACCGTTGGAATGACGATTACAGGTCTCAACCCCTATTGATAGAGGTATCAATTAACGATATCGGAGCACAATTGCAGATTTTCGATTTTTCTGGCTCTGAATTTGTGGGCTATAGTTCAGTTGATTTTCAAGAAAATTGAATTTTCTGCGAAATGTGTAGAAATGTGCGAGCGATCCAAATGACCGTTGGCATGACGATTACAGGTCTCAACCCCTATTGATAGAGGTATCAATTAACGATATCGGAGCACAATTGCAGATTTTCGATTTTTCTGGCTCTGAATTTGTGGGCTATAGTTCAGTTGATTTTCAAGAAAATTGAGTTTTCTGCTAAATGTGTAGAAATGTAGGAGCAGTCCAAATGACCGTTGGCATGACGATTACAGGTCTCAACCCCAATTGATAGAGGTATCAATCAACGAAATCGGAGCACAATTGCAGATTTTCGATTTTTCTGGCTCTAAATCTGTGGGCTATAGTTCAGTTGATTTTCAAGAAAATTGAATTTTCTGCGAAATGTGTAGAAATGTGCGAGCGATCCAAATGACCGTTGGCATGACGATTACAGGTCTCAACCCCTATTGATAGAGGTATCAATTAACGATATCGGAGCACAATTGCAGATTTTCGATTTTTCTGGCTCTGAATTTGTGGGCTATAGTTCAGTTGATTTTCAAGAAAATTGAGTTTTCTGCTAAATGTGTAGAAATGTAGGAGCAGTCCAAATGAACGTTGGAATGACGATTACAGGTCTCAACGCCTATTGAAAGAGGTATCAATCAACGAAATCGGAGCACAATTGCAGATTTACGATTTTTCTGGCTCTGAATTTGTGGGCTATAGTTCAGTTGATTTTCAAGAAAATTGAATTTTCTGCTAAATGTGTAGAAATGTAGGGGCAGTCCAAATGACCGTTGGCATGACGATTACAGGTCTCAACCCCTATTGATAGAGGTATCAATTAACGATATCGGAGCACAATTGCAGATTTTCGATTTTTCTGGCTCTGAATTTGTGGGCTATAGTTCAGTTGATTTTCAAGAAAATTGAGTTTTCTGCTAAATGTGTAGAAATGTAGGAGCAGTCCAAATGACCGTTGGCATGACGATTACAGGTCTCAACCCCAATTGATAGAGGTATCAATCAACGAAATCGGAGCACAATTGCAGATTTTCGATTTTTCTGGCTCTGAATTTGTGGGCTATAGTTCAGTTGATTTTCAAGAAAATTGAATTTTCTACGAAATGTGTAGAAATGTAGGAGCAGTCCAAATGAACGTTGGAATGACGATTACAGGTCTCAACGACTATTGAAAGAGGTATCAATCAACGAAATCGGAGCACAATTGCAGATTTTCGATTTTTCTGGCTCTGATTTTATGGGCTATAGTTCAGTTGATTTTCAAGAAAATTGAATTTTCTGCGAAATGTGTAGAAATGTGCGAGCGATCCAAATGACCGTTGGCATGACGATTACAGGTCTCAACCCCTATTGATAGAGGTATCAATTAACGATATCGGACAGCACATAGCACAATTGCAGATTTTCGATTTTTCTGGCTCTGATTTTATGGGCTATAGTTCAGTTGATTTTCAAGAAAATTGAATTTTCTACGAAATGTGTAGAAATGTACAAGCGATCCAAATGGCCGTTGGCATGACGATTACAGGTCTCAACCCCAATTGATAGAGGTATCAATCAACGAAATCGGAGCACAATTGCAGATTTTCGATTTTTCTGGCTCTAAATTTGTGGGCTATAGTTCAGTTGATTTTCAAGAAAATTGAATTTTCTGCTAAATGTGTAGAAATGTAGGAGCAGTCCAAATGAACGTTGGAATGACGATTACAGGTCTCAACGCCTATTGAAAGAGGTATCAATCAACGAAATCGGAGCACAATTGCAGATTTACGATTTTTCTGGCTCTGAATTTGTGGGCTATAGTTCAGTTGATTTTCAAGAAAATTGAATTTTCTGCTAAATGTGTAGAAATGTAGGAGCAGTCCAAATGAACGTTGGAATGACGATTACAGGTCTCAACGCCTATTGATAGAGGTATCAATCAACGAAATCGGAGCACAATTGCAGATTTTCGATTTTTCTGGCTCTGATTTTATGGGCTATAGTTCAGTTGATTTTCAAGAAAATTGAATTTTCTACGAAATGTGTAGAAATGTACAAGCGATCCAAATGGCCGTTGGCATGACGATTACAGGTCTCAACCCCAATTGATAGAGGTATCAATCAACGAAATCGGAGCACAATTGCAGATTTACGATTTTTCTGGCTCTAAATTTGTGGGCTATAGTTCAGTTGATTTTCAAGAAAATTGAATTTTCTGCTAAATGTGTAGAAATGTAGGAGCAGTCCAAATGAACGTTGGAATGACGATTACAGGTCTCAACGCCTATTGAAAGAGGTATCAATCAACGAAATCGGAGCACAATTGCAGATTTACGATTTTTCTGGCTCTGAATTTGTGGGCTATAGTTCAGTTGATTTTCAAGAAAATTGAATTTTCTGCTAAATGTGTAGAAATGTAGGAGCAGTCCAAATGAACGTTGGAATGACGATTACAGGTCTCAACGCCTATTGATAGAGGTATCAATCAACGAAATCGGAGCACAATTGCAGATTTTCGATTTTTCTGGCTCTGATTTTATGGGCTATAGTTCAGTTGATTTTCAAGAAAATTGAATTTTCTGCGAAATGTGTAGAAATGTGCGAGCGATCCAAATGACCGTTGGCATGACGATTACAGGTCTCAACCCCTATTGATAGAGGTATCAATTAACGATATCGGAGCACAATTGCAGATTTTCGATTTTTCTGGCTCTGAATTTGTGGGCTATAGTTCAGTTGATTTTCAAGAAAATTGAGTTTTCTGCTAAATGTGTAGAAATGTAGGAGCAGTCCAAATGACCGTTGGCATGACGATTACAGGTCTCAACCCCAATTGATAGAGGTATCAATCAACGAAATCGGAGCACAATTGCAGATTTTCGATTTTTCTGGCTCTGAATTTGTGGGCTATAGTTCAGTTGATTTTCAAGAAAATTGAATTTTCTACGAAATGTGTAGAAATGTAGGAGCAGTCCAAATGAACGTTGGAATGACGATTACAGGTCTCAACGACTATTGAAAGAGGTATCAATCAACGAAATCGGAGCACAATTGCAGATTTTCGATTTTTCTGGCTCTGATTTTATGGGCTATAGTTCAGTTGATTTTCAAGAAAATTGAATTTTCTGCGAAATGTGTAGAAATGTGCGAGCGATCCAAATGACCGTTGGCATGACGATTACAGGTCTCAACCCCTATTGATAGAGGTATCAATTAACGATATCGGACAGCACATAGCACAATTGCAGATTTTCGATTTTTCTGGCTCTGATTTTATGGGCTATAGTTCAGTTGATTTTCAAGAAAATTGAATTTTCTACGAAATGTGTAGAAATGTACAAGCGATCCAAATGGCCGTTGGCATGACGATTACAGGTCTCAACCCCAATTGATAGAGGTATCAATCAACGAAATCGGAGCACAATTGCAGATTTTCGATTTTTCTGGCTCTAAATTTGTGGGCTATAGTTCAGTTGATTTTCAAGAAAATTGAATTTTCTGCTAAATGTGTAGAAATGTAGGAGCAGTCCAAATGAACGTTGGAATGACGATTACAGGTCTCAACGCCTATTGAAAGAGGTATCAATCAACGAAATCGGAGCACAATTGCAGATTTACGATTTTTCTGGCTCTGAATTTGTGGGCTATAGTTCAGTTGATTTTCAAGAAAATTGAATTTTCTGCTAAATGTGTAGAAATGTAGGAGCAGTCCAAATGAACGTTGGAATGACGATTACAGGTCTCAACCCCTATTGATAGAGGTATCAATTAACGATATCGGAGCACAATTGCAGATTTTCGATTTTTCTGGCTCTGAATTTGTGGGCTATAGTTCAGTTGATTTTCAAGAAAATTGAGTTTTCTGCTAAATGTGTAGAAATGTAGGAGCAGTCCAAATGACCGTTGGCATGACGATTACAGGTCTCAACCCCAATTGATAGAGGTATCAATCAACGAAATCGGAGCACAATTGCAGATTTTCGATTTTTCTGGCTCTGAATTTGTGGGCTATAGTTCAGTTGATTTTCAAGAAAATTGAATTTTCTACGAAATGTGTAGAAATGTAGGAGCAGTCCAAATGAACGTTGGAATGACGATTACAGGTCTCAACGACTATTGAAAGAGGTATCAATCAACGAAATCGGAGCACAATTGCAGATTTTCGATTTTTCTGGCTCTGATTTTATGGGCTATAGTTCAGTTGATTTTCAAGAAAATTGAATTTTCTGCGAAATGTGTAGAAATGTGCGAGCGATCCAAATGACCGTTGGCATGCGATTACAGGTCTCAACCCCTATTGATAGAGGTATCAATTAACGATATCGGACAGCACATAGCACAATTGCAGATTTTCGATTTTTCTGGCTCTGATTTTATGGGCTATAGTTCAGTTGATTTTCAAGAAAATTGAATTTTCTACGAAATGTGTAGAAATGTACAAGCGATCCAAATGGCCGTTGGCATGACGATTACAGGTCTCAACCCCAATTGATAGAGGTATCAATCAACGAAATCGGAGCACAATTGCAGATTTTCGATTTTTCTGGCTCTAAATTTGTGGGCTATAGTTCAGTTGATTTTCAAGAAAATTGAATTTTCTGCTAAATGTGTAGAAATGTAGGAGCAGTCCAAATGAACGTTGGAATGACGATTACAGGTCTCAACGCCTATTGAAAGAGGTATCAATCAACGAAATCGGAGCACAATTGCAGATTTACGATTTTTCTGGCTCTGAATTTGTGGGCTATAGTTCAGTTGATTTTCAAGAAAATTGAATTTTCTGCTAAATGTGTAGAAATGTAGGAGCAGTCCAAATGAACGTTGGAATGACGATTACAGGTCTCAACGCCTATTGATAGAGGTATCAATCAACGAAATCGGAGCACAATTGCAGATTTTCGATTTTTCTGGCTCTGATTTTATGGGCTATAGTTCAGTTGATTTTCAAGAAAATTGAATTTTCTACGAAATGTGTAGAAATGTACAAGCGATCCAAATGGCCGTTGGCATGACGATTACAGGTCTCAACCCCAATTGATAGAGGTATCAATCAACGAAATCGGAGCACAATTGCAGATTTTCGATTTTTCTGGCTCTAAATTTGTGGGCTATAGTTCAGTTGATTTTCAAGAAAATTGAATTTTCTGCTAAATGTGTAGAAATGTAGGAGCAGTCCAAATGAACGTTGGAATGACGATTACAGGTCTCAACGCCTATTGAAAGAGGTATCAATCAACGAAATCGGAGCACAATTGCAGATTTACGATTTTTCTGGCTCTGAATTTGTGGGCTATAGTTCAGTTGATTTTCAAGAAAATTGAATTTTCTGCTAAATGTGTAGAAATGTAGGAGCAGTCCAAATGAACGTTGGAATGACGATTACAGGTCTCAACGCCTATTGATAGAGGTATCAATCAACGAAATCGGAGCACAATTGCAGATTTTCGATTTTTCTGGCTCTGATTTTATGGGCTATAGTTCAGTTGATTTTCAAGAAAATTGAATTTTCTGCGAAATGTGCGAGCGATCCAAATGACCGTTGGCATGACGATTACAGGTCTCAACCCCTATTGATAGAGGTATCAATTAACGATATCGGAGCACAATTGCAGATTTTCGATTTTTCTGGCTCTGAATTTGTGGGCTATAGTTCAGTTGATTTTCAAGAAAATTGAGTTTTCTGCTAAATGTGTAGAAATGTAGGAGCAGTCCAAATGACCGTTGGCATGACGATTACAGGTCTCAACCCCAATTGATAGAGGTATCAATCAACGAAATCGGAGCACAATTGCAGATTTTCGATTTTTCTGGCTCTGAATTTGTGGGCTATAGTTCAGTTGATTTTCAAGAAAATTGAATTTTCTACGAAATGTGTAGAAATGTAGGAGCAGTCCAAATGAACGTTGGAATGACGATTACAGGTCTCAACGACTATTGAAAGAGGTATCAATCAACGAAATCGGAGCACAATTGCAGATTTTCGATTTTTCTGGCTCTGATTTTATGGGCTATAGTTCAGTTGATTTTCAAGAAAATTGAATTTTCTGCGAAATGTGTAGAAATGTGCGAGCGATCCAAATGACCGTTGGCATGACGATTACAGGTCTCAACCCCTATTGATAGAGGTATCAATTAACGATATCGGACAGCACATAGCACAATTGCAGATTTTCGATTTTTCTGGCTCTGATTTTATGGGCTATAGTTCAGTTGATTTTCAAGAAAATTGAATTTTCTACGAAATGTGTAGAAATGTACAAGCGATCCAAATGGCCGTTGGCATGACGATTACAGGTCTCAACCCCAATTGATAGAGGTATCAATCAACGAAATCGGAGCACAATTGCAGATTTTCGATTTTTCTGGCTCTAAATTTGTGGGCTATAGTTCAGTTGATTTTCAAGAAAATTGAATTTTCTGCTAAATGTGTAGAAATGTAGGAGCAGTCCAAATGAACGTTGGAATGACGATTACAGGTCTCAACGCCTATTGAAAGAGGTATCAATCAACGAAATCGGAGCACAATTGCAGATTTACGATTTTTCTGGCTCTGAATTTGTGGGCTATAGTTCAGTTGATTTTCAAGAAAATTGAATTTTCTGCTAAATGTGTAGAAATGTAGGAGCAGTCCAAATGAACGTTGGAATGACGATTACAGGTCTCAACGCCTATTGATAGAGGTATCAATCAACGAAATCGGAGCACAATTGCAGATTTACGATTTTTCTGGCTCTGAATTTGTGGGCTATAGTTCAGTTGATTTTCAAGAAAATTGAATTTTCTGCTAAATGTGTAGAAATGTAGGGGCAGTCCAAATGACCGTTGGCATGACGATTACAGGTCTCAACCCCTATTGATAGAGGTATCAATTAACGATATCGGAGCACAATTGCAGATTTTCGATTTTTCTGGCTCTGAATTTGTGGGCTATAGTTCAGTTGATTTTCAAGAAAATTGAGTTTTCTGCTAAATGTGTAGAAATGTAGGAGCAGTCCAAATGACCGTTGGCATGACGATTACAGGTCTCAACCCCAATTGATAGAGGTATCAATCAACGAAATCGGAGCACAATTGCAGATTTTCGATTTTTCTGGCTCTGAATTTGTGGGCTATAGTTCAGTTGATTTTCAAGAAAATTGAATTTTCTACGAAATGTGTAGAAATGTAGGAGCAGTCCAAATGAACGTTGGAATGATGATTACAGGTCTCAACGACTATTGAAAGAGGTATCAATCAACGAAATCGGAGCACAATTGCAGATTTTCGATTTTTCTGGCTCTGATTTTATGGGCTATAGTTCAGTTGATTTTCAAGAAAATTGAATTTTCTGCGAAATGTGTAGAAATGTGCGAGCGATCCAAATGACCGTTGGCATGACGATTACAGGTCTCAACCCCTATTGATAGAGGTATCAATTAACGATATCGGACAGCACATAGCACAATTGCAGATTTTCGATTTTTCTGGCTCTGATTTTATGGGCTATAGTTCAGTTGATTTTCAAGAAAATTGAATTTTCTACGAAATGTGTAGAAATGTACAAGCGATCCAAATGGCCGTTGGCATGACGATTACAGGTCTCAACCCCAATTGATAGAGGTATCAATCAACGAAATCGGAGCACAATTGCAGATTTTCGATTTTTCTGGCTCTAAATTTGTGGGCTATAGTTCAGTTGATTTTCAAGAAAATTGAATTTTCTGCTAAATGTGTAGAAATGTAGGAGCAGTCCAAATGAACGTTGGAATGACGATTACAGGTCTCAACGCCTATTGAAAGAGGTATCAATCAACGAAATCGGAGCACAATTGCAGATTTACGATTTTTCTGGCTCTGAATTTGTGGGCTATAGTTCAGTTGATTTTCAAGAAAATTGAATTTTCTGCTAAATGTGTAGAAATGTAGGAGCAGTCCAAATGAACGTTGGAATGACGATTACAGGTCTCAACGCCTATTGATAGAGGTATCAATCAACGAAATCGGAGCACAATTGCAGATTTTCGATTTTTCTGGCTCTGATTTTATGGGCTATAGTTCAGTTGATTTTCAAGAAAATTGAATTTTCTACGAAATGTGTAGAAATGTACAAGCGATCCAAATGGCCGTTGGCATGACGATTACAGGTCTCAACCCCAATTGATAGAGGTATCAATCAACGAAATCGGAGCACAATTGCAGATTTACGATTTTTCTGGCTCTAAATTTGTGGGCTATAGTTCAGTTGATTTTCAAGAAAATTGAATTTTCTGCTAAATGTGTAGAAATGTAGGAGCAGTCCAAATGAACGTTGGAATGACGATTACAGGTCTCAACGCCTATTGAAAGAGGTATCAATCAACGAAATCGGAGCACAATTGCAGATTTACGATTTTTCTGGCTCTGAATTTGTGGGCTATAGTTCAGTTGATTTTCAAGAAAATTGAATTTTCTGCTAAATGTGTAGAAATGTAGGAGCAGTCCAAATGAACGTTGGAATGACGATTACAGGTCTCAACGCCTATTGATAGAGGTATCAATCAACGAAATCGGAGCACAATTGCAGATTTTCGATTTTTCTGGCTCTGATTTTATGGGCTATAGTTCAGTTGATTTTCAAGAAAATTGAATTTTCTGCGAAATGTGTAGAAATGTGCGAGCGATCCAAATGACCGTTGGCATGACGATTACAGGTCTCAACCCCTATTGATAGAGGTATCAATTAACGATATCGGAGCACAATTGCAGATTTTCGATTTTTCTGGCTCTGAATTTGTGGGCTATAGTTCAGTTGATTTTCAAGAAAATTGAGTTTTCTGCTAAATGTGTAGAAATGTAGGAGCAGTCCAAATGACCGTTGGCATGACGATTACAGGTCTCAACCCCAATTGATAGAGGTATCAATCAACGAAATCGGAGCACAATTGCAGATTTTCGATTTTTCTGGCTCTGAATTTGTGGGCTATAGTTCAGTTGATTTTCAAGAAAATTGAATTTTCTACGAAATGTGTAGAAATGTAGGAGCAGTCCAAATGAACGTTGGAATGACGATTACAGGTCTCAACGACTATTGAAAGAGGTATCAATCAACGAAATCGGAGCACAATTGCAGATTTTCGATTTTTCTGGCTCTGATTTTATGGGCTATAGTTCAGTTGATTTTCAAGAAAATTGAATTTTCTGCGAAATGTGTAGAAATGTGCGAGCGATCCAAATGACCGTTGGCATGACGATTACAGGTCTCAACCCCTATTGATAGAGGTATCAATTAACGATATCGGACAGCACATAGCACAATTGCAGATTTTCGATTTTTCTGGCTCTGATTTTATGGGCTATAGTTCAGTTGATTTTCAAGAAAATTGAATTTTCTACGAAATGTGTAGAAATGTACAAGCGATCCAAATGGCCGTTGGCATGACGATTACAGGTCTCAACCCCAATTGATAGAGGTATCAATCAACGAAATCGGAGCACAATTGCAGATTTTCGATTTTTCTGGCTCTAAATTTGTGGGCTATAGTTCAGTTGATTTTCAAGAAAATTGAATTTTCTGCTAAATGTGTAGAAATGTAGGAGCAGTCCAAATGAACGTTGGAATGACGATTACAGGTCTCAACGCCTATTGAAAGAGGTATCAATCAACGAAATCGGAGCACAATTGCAGATTTACGATTTTTCTGGCTCTGAATTTGTGGGCTATAGTTCAGTTGATTTTCAAGAAAATTGAATTTTCTGCTAAATGTGTAGAAATGTAGGAGCAGTCCAAATGAACGTTGGAATGACGATTACAGGTCTCAACGCCTATTGATAGAGGTATCAATCAACGAAATCGGAGCACAATTGCAGATTTTCGATTTTTCTGGCTCTGATTTTATGGGCTATAGTTCAGTTGATTTTCAAGAAAATTGAATTTTCTGCGAAATGTGCGAGCGATCCAAATGACCGTTGGCATGACGATTACAGGTCTCAACCCCTATTGATAGAGGTATCAATTAACGATATCGGAGCACAATTGCAGATTTTCGATTTTTCTGGCTCTGAATTTGTGGGCTATAGTTCAGTTGATTTTCAATAAAATTGAGTTTTCTGCTAAATGTGTAGAAATGTAAGAGCAGTCTAAATGACCGTTGGCATGACGATTACAGGTCTCAACCCCAATTGATAGAGGTATCAATCAACGAAATCGGAGCACAATTGCAGATTTTCGATTTTTCTGGCTCTAAATCTGTGGGCTATAGTTCAGTTGATTTTCAAGAAAATTGAATTTTCTGCTAAATGTGTAGAAATGTAGGAGCAGTCCAAATGAACGTTGGAATGACGATTACAGGTCTCAACGCCTATTGATAGAGGTATCAATCAACGAAATCGGAGCACAATTGCAGATTTTCGATTTTTCTGGCTCTGAATTTGTGGGCTATAGTTCAGTTGATTTTCAAGAAAATTGAATTTTCTACGAAATGTGTAGAAATGTACAAGCGATCCAAATGGCCGTTGGCATGACGATTACAGGTCTCAACCCCAATTGATAGAGGTATCAATCAACGAAATCGGTGCACAATTGCAGATTTTCGATTTTTCTGGCTCTAAATCTGTGGGCTATAGTTCAGTTGATTTTCAAGAAAATTGAATTTTCTGCTAAATGTGTAGAAATGTAGGAGCAGTCCAAATGAACGTTGGAATGACGATTACAGGTCTCAACGCCTATTGAAAGAGGTATCAATCAACGAAATCGGAGCACAATTGCAGATTTACGATTTTTCTGGCTCTGAATTTGTGGGCTATAGTTCAGTTGATTTTCAAGAAAATTGAATTTTCTGCTAAATGTGTAGAAATGTAGGAGCAGTCCAAATGAACGTTGGAATGACGATTACAGGTCTCAACGCCTATTGAAAGAGGTATCAATCAACGAAATCGGAGCACAATTGCAGATTTTCGATTTTTCTGGCTCTGATTTTATGGGCTATATATAGTTCAGTTGATTTTCAAGAAAATTGAATTTTCTGCGAAATGTGTAGAAATGTGCGAGTGATCCAAATGACCGTTGACATGACGATTACAGGTCTCAACCCCTATTGATAGAGGTATCAATTAACGATATCGGAGCACAATTGCAGATTTTCGATTTTTCTGGCTCTGAATTTGTGGGCTATAGTTCAGTTGATTTTCAAGAAAATTGAGTTTTCTGCTAAATGTGTAGAAATGTAGGAGCAGTCCAAATGACCGTTGGCATGACGATTACAGGTCTCAACCCCAATTGATAGAGGTATCAATCAACGAAATCGGAGCACAATTGCAGATTTTTGATTTTTCTGGCTCTGAATTTGTGGGCTATAGTTCAGTTGATTTTCAAGAAAATTGAATTTTCTGCTAAATGTGTAGAAATGTAGGAGCAGTCCAAATGACCGTTGGAATGACGATTACAGGTCTCAACCCCTATTGATAGAGGTATCAATTAACGATATCGGAGCACAATTGCAGATTTTCGATTTTTCTGGCTCTGAATTTGTGGGCTATAGTTCAGTTGATTTTCAAGAAAATTGAGTTTTCTGCTAAATGTGTAGAAATGTAGGAGCAGTCCAAATGACCGTTGGCATGACGATTACAGGTCTCAACCCCAATTGATAGAGGTATCAATCAACGAAATCGGAGCACAATTGCAGATTTTCGATTTTTCTGGCTCTGATTTTATGGGCTATAGTTCAGTTGATTTTCAAGAAAATTGAATTTTCTGCGAAATGTGTAGAAATGTACAAGCGATCCAAATGGCCGTTGGCATGACGATTACAGGTCTCAACCCCAATTGATAGAGGTATCAATCAACGAAATCGGTGCACAATTGCAGATTTTCGATTTTTCTGGCTCTAAATCTGTGGGCTATAGTTCAGTTGATTTTCAAGAAAATTGAATTTTCTGCTAAATGTGTAGAAATGTAGGAGCAGTCCAAATGAACGTTGGAATGACGATTACAGGTCTCAACGCCTATTGAAAGAGGTATCAATCAACGAAATCGGAGCACAATTGCAGATTTACGATTTTTCTGGCTCTGAATTTGTGGGCTATAGTTCAGTTGATTTTCAAGAAAATTGAGTTTTCTGCTAAATGTGTAGAAATGTAGGAGCAGTCCAAATGAACGTTGGAATGACGATTACAGGTCTCAACGCCTATTGAAAGAGGTATCAATCAACGATATCGGAGCACAATTGCAGATTTTCGATTTTTCTGGCTCTGAATTTGTGGGCTATAGTTCAGTTGATTTTCAAGAAAATTGAATTTTCTACGAAATGTGTAGAAATGTACAAGCGATCCAAATGGCCGTTGGCATGACGATTACAGGTCTCAACCCCAATTGAAAGATGTATCAATCAACGAAATCGGAGCACAATTGCAGATTTTCGATTTTTCTGGCTCTGATTTTATGGGCTATAGTTCAGTTGATTTTCAAGAAAATTGAATTTTCTGCGAAATGTGTAGAAATGTACAAGCGATCCAAATGGCCGTTGGCATGACGATTACAGGTCTCAACCCCAATTGATAGAGGTATCAATCAACGAAATCGGTGCACAATTGCAGATTTTCGATTTTTCTGGCTCTGAATCTGTGGGCTATAGTTCAGTTGATTTTCAAGAAAATTGAATTTTCTGCTAAATGTGTAGAAATGTAGGAGCAGTCCAAATGAACGTTGGAATGACGATTACAGGTCTCAACGCCTATTGAAAGAGGTATCAATCAACGAAATCGGAGCACAATTGCAGATTTACGATTTTTCTGGCTCTGAATTTGTGGGCTATAGTTCAGTTGATTTTCAAGAAAATTGAATTTTCTGCTAAATGTGTAGAAATGTAGGAGCAGTCCAAATGAACGTTGGAATGACGATTACAGGTCTCAACGCCTATTGAAAGAGGTATCAATCAACGAAATCGGAGCACAATTGCAGATTTACGATTTTTCTGGCTCTGAATTTGTGGGCTATAGTTCAGTTGATTTTCAAGAAAATTGAATTTTCTGCGAAATGTGTAGAAATGTGCGAGCGATCCAAATGACCGTTGGCATGACGATTACAGGTCTCAACCCCTATTGATAGAGGTATCAATTAACGATATCGGAGCACAATTGCAGATTTTCGATTTTTCTGGCTCTGAATTTGTGGGCTATAGTTCAGTTGATTTTCAATAAAATTGAGTTTTCTGCTAAATGTGTAGAAATGTAGGAGCAGTCCAAATGACCGTTGGCATGACGATTACAGGTCTCAACCCCAATTGATAGAGGTATCAATCAACGAAATCGGAGCACAATTGCAGATTTTCGATTTTTCTGGCTCTAAATCTGTGGGCTATAGTTCAGTTGATTTTCAAGAAAATTGAATTTTCTACGAAATGTGTAGAAATGTACAAGCGATCCAAATGGCCGTTGGCATGACGATTACAGGTCTCAACCCCTATTGATAGAGGTATCAATTAACGATATCGGACAGCACATAGCACAATTGCAGATTTTCGATTTTTCTGGCTCTGATTTTATGGGCTATAATTCAGTTGATTTTCAAGAAAATTGAATTTTCTACGAAATGTGTAGAAATGTACAAGCGATCCAAATGGCCGTTGGCATGACGATTACAGGTCTCAACCCCAATTGATAGAGGTATCAATCAACGAAATCGGAGCACAATTGCAGATTTTCGATTTTTCTGGCTCTAAATCTGTGGGCTATAGTTCAGTTGATTTTCAAGAAAATTGAATTTTCTACGAAATGTGTAGAAATGTACAAGCGATCCAAATGGCCGTTGGCATGACGATTACAGGTCTCAACCCCTATTGATAGAGGTATCAATTAACGATATCGGACAGCACATAGCACAATTGCAGATTTTCGATTTTTCTGGCTCTGATTTTATGGGCTATAATTCAGTTGATTTTCAAGAAAATTGAATTTTCTACGAAATGTGTAGAAATGTACAAGCGATCCAAATGGCCGTTGGCATGACGATTACAGGTCTCAACCCCAATTGATAGAGGTATCAATCAACGAAATCGGAGCACAATTGCAGATTTTCGATTTTTCTGGCTCTAAATCTGTGGGCTATAGTTCAGTTGATTTTCAAGAAAATTGAATTTTCTGCTAAATGTGTAGAAATGTAGGAGCAGTCCAAATGAACGTTGGAATGACGATTACAGGTCTCAACGCCTATTGAAAGAGGTATCAATCAACGAAATCGGAGCACAATTGCAGATTTACGATTTTTCTGGCTCTGAATTTGTGGGCTATAGTTCAGTTGATTTTCAAGAAAATTGAATTTTCTGCTAAATGTGTAGAAATGTAGGAGCAGTCCAAATGAACGTTGGAATGACGATTACAGGTCTCAACGCCTATTGAAAGAGGTATCAATCAACGAAATCGGAGCACAATTGCAGATTTACGATTTTTCTGGCTCTGAATTTGTGGGCTATAGTTCAGTTGATTTTCAAGAAAATTGAATTTTCTGCGAAATGTGTAGAAATGTGCGAGCGATCCAAATGACCGTTGGCATGACGATTACAGGTCTCAACCCCTATTGATAGAGGTATCAATTAACGATATCGGAGCACAATTGCAGATTTTCGATTTTTCTGGCTCTGAATTTGTGGGCTATAGTTCAGTTGATTTTCAATAAAATTGAGTTTTCTGCTAAATGTGTAGAAATGTAGGAGCAGTCCAAATGACCGTTGGCATGACGATTACAGGTCTCAACCCCAATTGATAGAGGTATCAATCAACGAAATCGGAGCACAATTGCAGATTTTCGATTTTTCTGGCTCTAAATCTGTGGGCTATAGTTCAGTTGATTTTCAAGAAAATTGAATTTTCTACGAAATGTGTAGAAATGTACAAGCGATCCAAATGGCCGTTGGCATGACGATTACAGGTCTCAACCCCTATTGATAGAGGTATCAATTAACGATATCGGACAGCACATAGCACAATTGCAGATTTTCGATTTTTCTGGCTCTGATTTTATGGGCTATAATTCAGTTGATTTTCAAGAAAATTGAATTTTCTACGAAATGTGTAGAAATGTACAAGCGATCCAAATGGCCGTTGGCATGACGATTACAGGTCTCAACCCCAATTGATAGAGGTATCAATCAACGAAATCGGAGCACAATTGCAGATTTTCGATTTTTCTGGCTCTAAATCTGTGGGCTATAGTTCAGTTGATTTTCAAGAAAATTGAATTTTCTGCTAAATGTGTAGAAATGTAGGAGCAGTCCAAATGAACGTTGGAATGACGATTACAGGTCTCAACGCCTATTGAAAGAGGTATCAATCAACGAAATCGGAGCACAATTGCAGATTTACGATTTTTCTGGCTCTGAATTTGTGGGCTATAGTTCAGTTGATTTTCAAGAAAATTGAATTTTCTGCGAAATGTGTAGAAATGTGCGAGCGATCCAAATGACCGTTGGCATGACGATTACAGGTCTCAACCCCTATTGATAGAGGTATCAATTAACGATATCGGAGCACAATTGCAGATTTTCGATTTTTCTGGCTCTGAATTTGTGGGCTATAGTTCAGTTGATTTTCAATAAAATTGAGTTTTCTGCTAAATGTGTAGAAATGTAGGAGCAGTCCAAATGAACGTTGGAATGACGATTACAGGTCTCAACGCCTATTGATAGAGGTATCAATCAACGAAATCGGAGCACAATTGCAGATTTTCGATTTTTCTGGCTCTGAATTTGTGGGCTATAGTTCAGTTGATTTTCAAGAAAATTGAATTTTCTACGAAATGTGTAGAAATGTACAAGCGATCCAAATGGCCGTTGGCATGACGATTACAGGTCTCAATCCCAATTGATAGAGGTATCAATCAACGAAATCGGTGCACAATTGCAGATTTTCGATTTTTCTGGCTCTAAATCTGTGGGCTATAGTTCAGTTGATTTTCAAGAAAATTGAATTTTCTGCTAAATGTGTAGAAATGTAGGAGTAGTCCAAATGAACGTTGGCATGACGATTACAGGTCTCAACCCCTATTGATAGAGGTATCAATTAACGATATCGGAGCACAATTGCAGATTTTCGATTTTTCTGGCTCTGAATTTGTGGGCTATAGTTCAGTTGATTTTCAAGAAAATTGAGTTTTCTGCTAAATGTGTAGAAATGTAGGAGCAGTCCAAATGACCGTTGGCATGACGATTACAGGTCTCAACCCCAATTGATAGAGGTATCAATCAACGAAATCGGAGCACAATTGCAGATTTTCGATTTTTCTGGCTCTAAATCTGTGGGCTATAGTTCAGTTGATTTTCAAGAAAATTGAATTTTCTGCTAAATGTGTAGAAATATAGGAGCAGTCCAAATGAACGTTGGAATGACGATTACAGGTCTCAACGCCTATTGATAGAGGTATCAATCAACGAAATCGGAGCACAATTGCAGATTTTCGATTTTTCTGGCTCTGAATTTGTGGGCTATAGTTCAGTTGATTTTCAAGAAAATTGAATTTTCTGCGAAATGTGTTGAAATGTACAAGCGATCCAAATGGCCGTTGGCATGACGATTACAGGTCTCAACCCCAATTGATAGAGGTATCAATCAACGAAATCGGAGCACAATTGCAGATTTTCGATTTTTCTGGCTCTAAATCTGTGGGCTATAGTTCAGTTGATTTTCAAGAAAATTGAATTTTCTGCGAAATGTGTAGAAATGTAGGAGCAGTCCAAATGACCGTTGGAATGACGATTACAGGTCTCAACGCCAATTGAAAGAGGTATCAATCAACGAAATCGGAGCACAATTGCAGATTTTCGATTTTTCTGGCTCTGCATTTGTGGGCTATAGTTCAGTTGATTTTCAAGAAAATTGAATTTTCTGCTAAATGTGTAGAAATGTAGGAGCAGTCCAAATGACCGTTGGAATGAGGATTACAGGTCTCAACGCCTATTGAAAGAGGTATCAATCAACGAAATCGGAGCACAATTGCAGATTTTCGATTTTTCTGGCTCTAAATTTGTGGGCTATAGTTCAGTTGATTTTCAAGAAAATTGAATTTTCTGCTAAATGTGTAGAAATGTAGGAGCAGTCCAAATGACCGTTGGAATGAGGATTACAGGTCTCAACGCCTATTGAAAGAGGTATCAATCAACGAAATCGGAGCACAATTGCAGATTTTCGATTTTTCTGGCTCTGAATTTGTGGGCTATAGTTCAGTTGATTTTCAAGAAAATTGAATTTTCTACTAAATGTGTAGAAATGTAGGAGCAGTCCAAATGACCCTTGGCATGATGATTACAGGTCTCAACGCCAATTGATAGAGGTATCAATCAACGAAATCGGAGCACAATTGCAGATTTTTGATTTTTCTGGCTCTAAACCTGTGGGCTATAGTTCAGTTGATTTTCAAGAAAATTGAATTTTCTGCGAAATGTGTAGAAATGTGATTACAGGTCTCAACCCCTATTGATAGAGGTATCAATCATCGAAATCGGAGCACAATTGCAGATTTTCGATTTTTCTGGCTCTAAATCTGTGGGCTATAGTTCAGTTGATTTTCAATAAAATTGAATTTTCTACGAAATGTGTAGAAATGTACAAGCGATCCAAATGGCCGTTGGCATGACGATTACAGGTCTCAACCCCAATTGATAGAGGTATCAATCAACGATATCGGAGCACAATTGCAGATTTTCGATTTTTCTGGCTCTGAATTTGTGGGCTATAGTTCAGTTGATTTTCAAGAAAATTGAGTTTTCTGCTAAATGTGTAGAAATGTAGGAGCAGTCCAAATGACCGTTGGCATGACGATTACAGGTCTCAACCCCAATTGATAGAGGTATCAATCAACGAAATCGGAGCACAATTGCAGATTTTCGATTTTTCTGGCTCTAAATCTGTGGGCTATAGTTCAGTTGATTTTCAAGAAAATTGAATTTTCTGCTAAATGTGTAGAAATGTAGGAGCAGTCCAAATGAACGTTGGAATGACGATTACAGGTCTCAACGCCTATTGAAAGAGGTATCAATCAACGAAATCGGAGCACAATTGCAGATTTACGATTTTTCTGGCTCTGAATTTGTGGGCTATAGTTCAGTTGATTTTCAAGAAAATTGAATTTTCTGCGAAATGTGTAGAAATGTGCGAGCGATCCAAATGACCGTTGGCATGACGATTACAGGTCTCAACCCCTATTGATAGAGGTATCAATTAACGATATCGGAGCACAATTGCAGATTTTCGATTTTTCTGGCTCTGAATTTGTGGGCTATAGTTCAGTTGATTTTCAATAAAATTGAGTTTTCTGCTAAATGTGTAGAAATGTAGGAGCAGTCCAAATGACCGTTGGCATGACGATTACAGGTCTCAACCCCAATTGATAGAGGTATCAATCAACGAAATCGGAGCACAATTGCAGATTTTCGATTTTTCTGGCTCTAAATCTGTGGGCTATAGTTCAGTTGATTTTCAAGAAAATTGAATTTTCTACGAAATGTGTAGAAATGTACAAGCGATCCAAATGGCCGTTGGCATGACGATTACAGGTCTCAACCCCTATTGATAGAGGTATCAATTAACGATATCGGACAGCACATAGCACAATTGCAGATTTTCGATTTTTCTGGCTCTGATTTTATGGGCTATAATTCAGTTGATTTTCAAGAAAATTGAATTTTCTACGAAATGTGTAGAAATGTACAAGCGATCCAAATGGCCGTTGGCATGACGATTACAGGTCTCAACCCCAATTGATAGAGGTATCAATCAACGAAATCGGAGCACAATTGCAGATTTTCGATTTTTCTGGCTCTAAATCTGTGGGCTATAGTTCAGTTGATTTTCAAGAAAATTGAATTTTCTGCTAAATGTGTAGAAATGTAGGAGCAGTCCAAATGAACGTTGGAATGACGATTACAGGTCTCAACGCCTATTGAAAGAGGTATCAATCAACGAAATCGGAGCACAATTGCAGATTTACGATTTTTCTGGCTCTGAATTTGTGGGCTATAGTTCAGTTGATTTTCAAGAAAATTGAATTTTCTGCGAAATGTGTAGAAATGTGCGAGCGATCCAAATGACCGTTGGCATGACGATTACAGGTCTCAACCCCTATTGATAGAGGTATCAATTAACGATATCGGAGCACAATTGCAGATTTTCGATTTTTCTGGCTCTGAATTTGTGGGCTATAGTTCAGTTGATTTTCAATAAAATTGAGTTTTCTGCTAAATGTGTAGAAATGTAGGAGCAGTCCAAATGAACGTTGGAATGACGATTACAGGTCTCAACGCCTATTGATAGAGGTATCAATCAACGAAATCGGAGCACAATTGCAGATTTTCGATTTTTCTGGCTCTGAATTTGTGGGCTATAGTTCAGTTGATTTTCAAGAAAATTGAATTTTCTACGAAATGTGTAGAAATGTACAAGCGATCCAAATGGCCGTTGGCATGACGATTACAGGTCTCAATCCCAATTGATAGAGGTATCAATCAACGAAATCGGTGCACAATTGCAGATTTTCGATTTTTCTGGCTCTAAATCTGTGGGCTATAGTTCAGTTGATTTTCAAGAAAATTGAATTTTCTGCTAAATGTGTAGAAATGTAGGAGTAGTCCAAATGAACGTTGGCATGACGATTACAGGTCTCAACCCCTATTGATAGAGGTATCAATTAACGATATCGGAGCACAATTGCAGATTTTCGATTTTTCTGGCTCTGAATTTGTGGGCTATAGTTCAGTTGATTTTCAAGAAAATTGAGTTTTCTGCTAAATGTGTAGAAATGTAGGAGCAGTCCAAATGACCGTTGGCATGACGATTACAGGTCTCAACCCCAATTGATAGAGGTATCAATCAACGAAATCGGAGCACAATTGCAGATTTTCGATTTTTCTGGCTCTAAATCTGTGGGCTATAGTTCAGTTGATTTTCAAGAAAATTGAATTTTCTGCTAAATGTGTAGAAATATAGGAGCAGTCCAAATGAACGTTGGAATGACGATTACAGGTCTCAACGCCTATTGATAGAGGTATCAATCAACGAAATCGGAGCACAATTGCAGATTTTCGATTTTTCTGGCTCTGAATTTGTGGGCTATAGTTCAGTTGATTTTCAAGAAAATTGAATTTTCTGCGAAATGTGTTGAAATGTACAAGCGATCCAAATGGCCGTTGGCATGACGATTACAGGTCTCAACCCCAATTGATAGAGGTATCAATCAACGAAATCGGAGCACAATTGCAGATTTTCGATTTTTCTGGCTCTGCATTTGTGGGCTATAGTTCAGTTGATTTTCAAGAAAATTGAATTTTCTGCTAAATGTGTAGAAATGTAGGAGCAGTCCAAATGACCGTTGGAATGAGGATTACAGGTCTCAACGCCTATTGAAAGAGGTATCAATCAACGAAATCGGAGCACAATTGCAGATTTTCGATTTTTCTGGCTCTAAATTTGTGGGCTATAGTTCAGTTGATTTTCAAGAAAATTGAATTTTCTGCTAAATGTGTAGAAATGTAGGAGCAGTCCAAATGACCGTTGGAATGAGGATTACAGGTCTCAACGCCTATTGAAAGAGGTATCAATCAACGAAATCGGAGCACAATTGCAGATTTTCGATTTTTCTGGCTCTGAATTTGTGGGCTATAGTTCAGTTGATTTTCAAGAAAATTGAATTTTCTACTAAATGTGTAGAAATGTAGGAGCAGTCCAAATGACCCTTGGCATGATGATTACAGGTCTCAACGCCAATTGATAGAGGTATCAATCAACGAAATCGGAGCACAATTGCAGATTTTTGATTTTTCTGGCTCTAAACCTGTGGGCTATAGTTCAGTTGATTTTCAAGAAAATTGAATTTTCTGCGAAATGTGTAGAAATGTGATTACAGGTCTCAACCCCTATTGATAGAGGTATCAATCAACGAAATCGGAGCACAATTGCAGATTTTCGATTTTTCTGGCTCTAAATCTGTGGGCTATAGTTCAGTTGATTTTCAATAAAATTGAATTTTCTACGAAATGTGTAGAAATGTACAAGCGATCCAAATGGCCGTTGGCATGACGATTACAGGTCTCAACCCCAATTGATAGAGGTATCAATCAACGAAATCGGAGCACAATTGCAGATTTTCGATTTTTCTGGCTCTGAATTTGTGGGCTATAGTTCAGTTGATTTTCAAGAAAATTGAATTTTCTGCTAAATGTGTAGAAATGTAGGAGCAGTCCAAATGACCGTTGGAATGACGATTACAGGTCTCAACGCCTATTGAAAGAGGTATCAATCAACGAAATCGGAGCACAATTGCAGATTTTCGATTTTTCTGGCTCTGAATTTGTGGGCTATAGTTCAGTTGATTTTCAATAAAATTGAATTTTCTGCGATATGTGTAGAAATGTACAAGCGATCCAAATGGCCGTTGGCATGACGATTACAGGTCTCAACCCCAATTGATAGAGGTATCAATCAACGAAATCGGAGCACAATTGCAGATTTTCGATTTTTCTGGCTCTAAATCTGTGGGCTATAGTTCAGTTGATTTTCAAGAAAATTGAATTTTCTGCGAAATGTGTAGAAATGTAGGAGCAGTCCAAATGACCGTTGGCATGATGATTACAGGTCTCAACGCCAATTGAAAGAGGTATCAATCAACGAAATCGGAGCACAATTGCAGATTTTCGATTTTTCTGGCTCTGCATTTGTGGGCTATAGTTCAGTTGATTTTCAAGAAAATTGAATTTTCTGCTAAATGTGTAGAAATGTAGGAGCAGTCCAAATGACCGTTGGAATGACGATTACAGGTCTCAACGCCTATTGAAAGAGGTATCAATCAACGAAATCGGAGCACAATTGCAGATTTGCGATTTTTCTGGCTCTGATTTTATGGGCTATAGTTCAGTTGATTTTCAAGAAAATTGAATTTTCTACGAAATGTGTAGAAATGTACAAGCGATCCAAATGGCCGTTGGCATGACGATTATAGGTCTCAACCCCAATTGATAGAGGTATCAATCAACGAAATCGGAGCACAATTGCAGATTTTCGATTTTTCTGGCTCTGAATTTGTGGGCTATAGTTCAGTTGATTTTCAAGAAAATTGAATTTTCTGCTAAATGTGTAGAAATGTAGGAGCAGTCCAAATGACCGTTGGAATGACGATTACAGGTCTCAACGCCTATTGAAAGAGGTATCAATCAACGAAATCGGAGCACAATTGCAGATTTTCGATTTTTCTGGCTCTGAATTTGTGGGCTATAGTTCAGTTGATTTTCAATAAAATTGAATTTTCTACGATATGTGTAGAAATGTACAAGCGATCCAAATGGCCGTTGGCATGACGATTACAGGTCTCAACCCCAATTGATAGAGGTATCAATCAACGAAATCGGAGCACAATTGCAGATTTTCGATTTTTCTGGCTCTAAATCTGTGGGCTATAGTTCAGTTGATTTTCAAGAAAATTGAATTTTCTGCGAAATGTGTAGAAATGTAGGAGCAGTCCAAATGACCGTTGGCATGATGATTACAGGTCTCAACGCCAATTGAAAGAGGTATCAATCAACGAAATCGGAGCACAATTGCAGATTTACGATTTTTCTGGCTCTGCATTTGTGGGCTATAGTTCAGTTGATTTTCAAGAAAATTGAATTTTCTGCGAAATGTGTAGAAATGTAGGAGCAGTCCAAATGACCGTTGGAATGACGATTACAGGTCTCAACGCCTATTGAAAGAGGTATCAATCAACGAAATCGGAGCACAATTGCAGATTTTCGATTTTTCTGGCTCTAAATTTGTGGGCTATAGTTCAGTTGATTTTCAAGAAAATTGAATTTTCTGCTAAATGTGTAGAAATGTAGGAGCAGTCCAAATGACCGTTGGCATGATGATTACAGGTCTCAACGCCAATTGAAAGAGGTATCAATCAACGAAATCGGAGCACAATTGCAGATTTTCGATTTTTCTGGCTCTGAATTTGTGGGCTATAGTTCAGTTGATTTTCAAGAAAATTGAATTTTCTGCGAAATGTGTAGAAATGTAGGAGCAGTCCAAATGACCGTTGGAATGAGGATTACAGGTCTCAACGCCTATTGAAAGAGGTATCAATCAACGAAATCGGAGCACAATTGCAGATTTTCGATTTTTCTGGCTCTGCATTTGTGGGCTATAGTTCAGTTGATTTTCAAGAAAATTGAATTTTCTGCTAAATGTGTAGAAATGTAGGAGCAGTCCAAATGACCGTTGGAATGACGATTACAGGTCTCAACGCCTATTGAAAGAGGTATCAATCAACGAAATCGGAGCACAATTGCAGATTTTCGATTTTTCTGGCTCTAAATTTGTGGGCTATAGTTCAGTTGATTTTCAAGAAAATTGAATTTTCTGCTAAATGTGTAGAAATGTAGGAGCAGTCCAAATGACCGTTGGAATGACGATTACAGGTCTCAACGCCTATTGAAAGAGGTATCAATCAACGAAATCGGAGCACAATTGCAGATTTTCGATTTTTCTGGCTCTAAATTTGTGGGCTATAGTTCAGTTGATTTTCAATAAAATTGAATTTTCTACGAAATGTGTAGAAATGTACAAGCGATCCAAATGGCCGTTGGCATGACGATTACAGGTCTCAACCCCAATTGATAGAGGTATCAATCAACGAAATCGGAGCACAATTGCAGATTTTCGATTTTTCTGGCTCTGAATTTGTGGGCTATAGTTCAGTTGATTTTCAAGAAAATTGAATTTTCTGCTAAATGTGTAGAAATGTAGGAGCAGTCCAAATGACCGTTGGAATGACGATTACAGGTCTCAACGCCTATTGAAAGAGGTATCAATCAACGAAATCGGAGCACAATTGCAGATTTTCGATTTTTCTGGCTCTAAATTTGTGGGCTATAGTTCAGTTGATTTTCAATAAAATTGAATTTTCTGCGAAATGTGTCAAAATGTACGAGCGATCCAAATGACCGTTGGCATGATGATTACAGGTCTCAACGCCAATTGAAAGAGGTATCAATCAACGAAATCGGAGCACAATTGCAGATTTTCGATTTTTCTGGCTCTGAATTTGTGGGCTATAGTTCAGTTGATTTTCAAGAAAATTGAATTTTCTGCGAAATGTGTAGAAATGTAGGAGCAGTCCAAATGACCGTTGGAATGACGATTACAGGTCTCAACGCCTATTGAAAGAGGTATCAATCAACGAAATCGGAGCACAATTGCAGATTTTCGATTTTTCTGGCTCTGAATTTGTGGGCTATAGTTCAGTTGATTTTCAAGAAAATTGAATTTTCTACTAAATGTGTAGAAATGTAGGAGCAGTCCAAATGACCGTTGGAATGACGATTACAGGTCTCAACGCCTATTGAAAGAGGTATCAATCAACGAAATCGGAGCACAATTGCAGATTTTCGATTTTTCTGGCTCTGAATTTGTGGGCTATAGTTCAGTTGATTTTCAAGAAAATTGAATTTTCTGCGAAATGTGTAGAAATGTAGGAGCAGTCCAAATGACCGTTGGAATGACGATTACAGGTCTCAACGCCTATTGAAAGAGGTATCAATCAACGAAATCGGAGCACAATTGCAGATTTTCGATTTTTCTGGCTCTGAATTTGTGGGCTATAGTTCAGTTGATTTTCAAGAAAATTGAATTTTCTACTAAATGTGTAGAAATGTAGGAGCAGTCCAAATGACCGTTGGAATGACGATTACAGGTCTCAACGCCTATTGAAAGAGGTATCAATCAACGAAATCGGAGCACAATTGCAGATTTTCGATTTTTCTGGCTCTAAATCTGTGGGCTATAGTTCAGTTGATTTTCAAGAAAATTGAATTTTCTGCGAAATGTGTAGAAATGTAGGAGCAGTCCAAATGACCCTTGGCATGATGATTACAGGTCTCAACGCCAATTGATAGAGGTATCAATCAACGAAATCGGAGCACAATTGCAGATTTTTGATTTTTCTGGCTCTAAACCTGTGGGCTATAGTTCAGTTGATTTTCAAGAAAATTGAATTTTCTGCGAAATGTGTAGAAATGTGATTACAGGTCTCAACCCCTATTGATAGAGGTATCAATCAACGAAATCGGAGCACAATTGCAGATTTTCGATTTTTCTGGCTCTGATTTTGTGGGCTATAATTCAGTTGATTTTCAAGAAAATTGAATTTTCTGCGAAATGTGTAGAAATGTAGGAGCAGTCCAAATGGCCGTTGGCATGACGATTACAGGTCTGAACCCCAATTGATAGAGGTATCAATCAACGAAATCGGAGCACAATTGCAGATTTTCGATTTTTCTGGCTCTAAATCTGTGGGCTATAGTTCAGTTGATTTTCAAGAAAATTGAATTTTCTACGAAATGTGTAGAAATGTACAAGCGATCCAAATAGCCGTTGGCATGAAGATTACAGGTCTCAACCCCTATTGATAGAGGTATCAATCAACGAAATCGGAGCACAATTGCAGATTTTCGATTTTTCTGGCTCTGATTTTGTGGGCTATAATTCAGTTGATTTTCAAGAAAATTGAATTTTCTGCGAAATGTGTAGAAATGTAGGAGCAGTCCAAATGACCCTTGGCATGATGATTACAGGTCTCAACGCCAATTGATAGAGGTATCAATCAACGAAATCGGAGCACAATTGCAGATTTTCGATTTTTCTGGCTCTAAATCTGTGGGCTATAGTTCAGTTGATTTTCAATGAAATTGAATTTTCTACGAAATGTGTAGAAATGTACAAGCGATCCAAATAGCCGTTGGCATGAAGATTACAGGTCTCAACCCCTATTGATAGAGGTATCAATCAACGAAATCGGAGCACAATTGCAGATTTTCGATTTTTCTGGCTCTGATTTTGTGGGCTATAATTCAGTTGATTTTCAAGAAAATTGAATTTTCTGCGAAATGTGTAGAAATGTAGGAGCAGTCCAAATGGCCGTTGGCATGACGATTACAGGTCTGAACCCCAATTGATAGAGGTATCAATCAACGAAATCGGAGCACAATTGCAGATTTTCGATTTTTCTGGCTCTAAATCTGTGGGCTATAGTTCAGTTGATTTTCAAGAAAATTGAATTTTCTACGAAATGTGTAGAAATGTACAAGCGATCCAAATGGCCGTTGGCATGACGATTACAGGTCTCAACCCCAATTGATAGAGGTATCAATCAACGAAATCGGAGCACAATTGCAGATTTTCGATTTTTCTGGCTATGAATTTGTGGGCTATAATTCAGTTGATTTTCAATAAAATTGAATTTTCTGCGAAATGTGTAGAAATGTAGGAGCAGTCCAAATGACCGTTGGCATGACGATTACAGGTCTCAACGCCTATTGAAAGAGGTATCAATCAACGAAATCGGAGCACAATTGCATATTTTCGATTTTTCTGGCTCTGAATTTGTGGGCTATAGTTCAGTTGATTTTCAATAAAATTGAATTTTCTACGAAATGTGTAGAAATGTACAAGCGATCCAAATGGCCGTTGGCATGACGATTACAGGTCTCAACCCCAATTGATAGAGGTATCAATCAACGAAATCGGAGCACAATTGCAGATTTTCGATTTTTCTGGCTCTAAATCTGTGGGCTATAGTTCAGTTGATTTTCAAGAAAATTGAATTTTCTGCTAAATGTGTAGAAATGTAGGAGCAGTCCAAATGACCGTTGGAATGACGATTACAGGTCTCAACGCCTATTGAAAGAGGTATCAATCAACGAAATTGGAGCATAGTTGCAGATTTTCGATTTTTCTGGCTCTAAATTTGTGGGCTATAGTTCAGTTGATTTTCAATAAAATTGAATTTTCTACGAAATGTGTAGAAATGTACAAGCGATCCAAATGGCCGTTGGCATGACGATTACAGGTCTCAACCCCAATTGATAGAGGTATCAATCAACGAAATCGGAGCACAACTGCAGATTTTCGATTTTTCTGGCTCTGAATTTGTGGGCTATAGTTCAGTTGATTTTCAAGAAAATTGAATTTTCTGCTAAATGTGTAGAAATGTAGGAGCAGTCCAAATGACCGTTGGCATGATGATTACAGGTCTCAACGCCTATTGAAAGAGGTATCAATCAACGAAATCGAAGCACAATTGCAGATTTTCGATTTTTCTGGCTCTGAATTTGTGGGCTATAGTTCAGTTGATTTTCAAGAAAATTGCGTTTTCTGCTAAATGTGTAGAAATGTAGGAGCAGTCCAAATGACCGTTGGCATGATGATTACAGGTCTCAACGCCAATTGAAAGAGGTATCAATCAACGAAATCGGAGCACAATTGCAGATTTTCGATTTTTCTGGCTCTGCATTTGTGGGCTATAGTTCAGTTGATTTTCAAGAAAATTGAATTTTCTACGAAATGTGTAGAAATGTACAAGCGATCCAAATGACCCTTGGCATGAAGATTACAGGTCTCAACCCCTATTGATAGAGGTATCAATCAACGAAATCGGAGCACAATTGCAGATTTACGATTTTTCTGGCTATGAATTTGTGGGCTATAGTTCAGTTGATTTTCAAGAAAATTGAATTTTCTGCGAAATGTGTAGAAATGTGCGAGCGATCCAAATGACCGTTGGCATGACGATTACAGGTCTCAACGCTTATTGATAGAGGTATCAATCAACAAAATCGGAGCACAATTGCAGATTTTCGATTTTTCTGGCTCTAAATCTGTGGGCTAGTTCAGTTGATTTTCAAGAAAATTGAATTTTCTGCGAAATGTGTAGAAATGTGCGAGCGATCCAAATGACCGTTTTCATGACGATTACAGGTCTCAACGCCTATTGATAGATGTATCAATCAACGAAATCGGAGCACAATTGCAGATTTTCGATTTTTCTGGCTCTGAATTTGTGGGCTATAGTTCAGTTGATTTTCAAGAAAATTGAGTTTTCTGCTAAATGTGTAGAAATGTAGGAGCAGTCCAAATGGCCGTTGGCATGATGATTACAGGTCTCAACGCCAATTGAAAGAGGTATCAATCAACGAAATCGGAGCACAATTGCAGATTTTCGATTTTTCTGGCTCTGAATTTGTGGGCTATAGTTCAGTTGATTTTCAATAAAATTAAGTTTTCTGCGAAATGTGTAGAAATGTGCGAGCGATCCAAATGACCGTTTTCATGACGATTACAGGTCTCAACGCCTATTGATAGAGGTATCAATTAACGATATCGGAGCACAATTGCAGATTTTCGATTTTTCTGGCTCTGAATTTGTGGGCTATAGTTCAGTTGATTTTCAAGAAAATTGAATTTTCTGCGAAATGTGTAGAAATGTGCGAGCGATCCAAATGACCGTTGGCATGACGATTACAGGTCTCAACGCTTATTGATAGAGGTATCAATCAACGAAATCGGAGCACAATTGCAGATTTTCGATTTTTCTGGCTCTAAATCTGTGGGCTAGTTCAGTTGATTTTCAAGAAAATTAAATTTTCTGCGAAATGTGTAGAAAGGTGCGAGCGATCCAAATGACCGTTGGCATGACGATTACAGGTCTCAACGCCTATTGATAGAGGTATCAATCAACGAAATCGGAGCACAATTGCAGATTTTCGATTTTTCTGGCTCTGATTTTGTGGGCTATAGTTCAGTTGATTTTCAAGAAAATTGAATTTTCTGCGAAATGTGTAGAAATGTGCGAGCGATCCAAATGACCGTTGGCATGACGATTACAGGTCTCAACGCTTATTGATAGAGGTATCAATCAACGAAATCGGAGCACAATTGCAGATTTTCGATTTTTCTGGCTCTAAATCTGTGGGCTATAGTTCAGTTGATTTTCAAGAAAATTGAATTTTCTGCTAAATGTGTAGAAATGTAGGAGCAGTCCAAATGGCCGTTGGCATGACGATTACAGGTCTCAACCCCAATTGATAGAGGTATCAATTAACGATATCGGAGCACAATTGCAGATTTTCGATTTTTCTGGCTCTAAATTTGTGGGCTATAGTTCAGTTGATTTTCAAGAAAATTGAGTTTTCTGCTAAATGTGTAGAAATGTAGGAGCAGTCCAAATGACCGTTGGAATGACGATTACAGGTCTCAACGCCTATTGATAGAGGTATCAATCAACGAAATCGGAGCACAATTGCAGATTTTCGATTTTTCTGGCTCTGAATTTGTGGGCTATAGTTCAGTTGATTTTCAATAAAATTGAATTTTCTACGAAATGTGTAGAAATGTACAAGCGATCCAAATGGCCGTTGGCATGACGATTACAGGTCTCAACGCCTATTGATAGAGGTATCAATTAACGATATCGGAGCACAATTGCAGATTTTCGATTTTTCTGGCTCTGAATTTGTGGGCTATAGTTCAGTTGATTTTCAATGAAATTAAATTTTCTGCGAAATGTGTAGAAATGTGCGAGCGATCCAAATGACCGTTGGCATGACGATTACAGGTCTCAACGCCTATTGATAGAGGTATCAATCAACGAAATCGGAGCACAATTGCAGATTTTCGATTTTTCTGGCTCTGAATTTGTGGGCTATAGTTCAGTTGATTTTCAAGAAAATTGAGTTTTCTGCTAAATGTGTAGAAATGTAGGAGCAGTCCAAATGGCCGTTGGCATGATGATTACAGGTCTCAACGCCAATTGAAAGAGGTATCAATCAACGAAATCGGAGCACAATTGCAGATTTTCGATTTTTCTGGCTCTGATTTTGTGGGCTATAGTTCAGTTGATTTTCAATAAAACTGAATTTTCTACGAAATGTGTAGAAATATACAAGCGATCCAAATGGCCGTTGGCATGACGATATCAGGTCTAAACCCCAATTGATAGAGGTATCAATCAACGAAATCGGAGCACAATTGCAGATTTTCGATTTTTCTGGCTCTAAATCTGTGGGCTATAGTTCAATTGATTTTCAAGAAAATTGAATTTTCTGCTAAATGTGTAGAAATGTGCGAGCGATCCAAATGACCGTTGGCATGATGATTACAGGTCTCAACGCGTATTGATAGAGGTATCAATCAACGAAATCGGAGCACAATTGCAGATTTTTGATTTTTCTGGCTCTAAATCTGTGGGCTATAGTTCAGTTGATTTTCAAGAAAATTCAATTTTCTGCGAACTGTGTAGAAATGTAGGAGCAGTCCAAATGACCGTTGGCATGACGATTACAGGTCTCAACGCCTATTGAAAGAGGTATCAATCAACGAAATCGGAGCACAATTGCAGATTTTTGATTTTTCTGGCTCTGAATTTGTGGGCTATAGTTCAGTTGATTTTCAAGAAAATTGAGTTTTCTGCTAAATGTGTAGAAATGTAGGAGCAGTCCAAATGACCGTTGGAATGACGATTACAGGTCTCAACGCCTATTGAAAGAGGTATCAATCAACGAAATCGGAGCACAATTGCAGATTTTTAATTTTTCTGGCTCTGAATCTGTGGGCTATAGTTCAGTTCAATTGAATTTTCTACGAAATGTGTAGAAATGTGCGAGCGATCCAAATGACCGTTGGCATGACGATTACAGGTCTCAACGCCTATTGATAGAGGTATCAATTAACGATATCGGAGCACAATTGCAGATTTTCGATTTTTCTGGCTCTGAATCTGTGGGCTATAGTTCAGTTGATTTTCAAGAAAATTGAGTTTTCTGCTAAATGTGTAGAAATGTGCGAGCGATCCAAATAACCGTTGGCATGATGATTACAGGTCTCAACGCCTATTGATAGAGGTATCAATTAACGATATCGGAGCACAATTGCAGATTTTCGATTTTTCTGGCTCTGAATCTGTGGGCTATAGTTCAGTTGATTTTCAAGAAAATTGAATTTTCTGCGAAATGTGTAGAAATGTGGGAGCAGTCCAAATGACAGTTGGAATGATGATTACAGGTCTCAACGCCAATTGAAAGAGGTATCAATCAACGAAATCGGAGCACAATTGCAGATTTTTAATTTTTCTGGCTCTAAATCTGTGGGCTATAGTTCAGTTGATTTTCAAGAAAATTGAATTTTCTGCGAAATGTGTAGAAATGTGCGAGCGATCCAAATGACCGTTGGCATGACGATTACAGGTCTCAACCCCTATTGAGCACAATTGCAGATTTTCGATTTTTCTGGCTCTGAATTTGTGGGCTATAGTTCAGTTGATTTTCAAGAAAATTGAGTTTTCTGCTAAATGTGTAGAAATGTAGGAGCAGTCCAAATGGCCGTTGGCATGATGATTACAGGTCTCAACGCCAATTGAAAGAGGTATCAATCAACGAAATCGGAGCACAATTGCAGATTTTCGATTTTTCTGGCTCTAAATCTGTGTGCTATAGTTCAGTTGATTTTCAAGAAAATTGAATTTTCTGCGAAATGTGTAGAAATGTGCGAGCGATCCAAATGACCGTTGGCATGACGATTACAGGTCTCAACCCCTATTGATAGAGGTATCAATCAACGAAATCGGAGCACAATTGCAGATTTTCGATTTTTCTGGCTCTGAATCTGTGGGCTATAGTTCAATTGATTTTCAAGAAAATTGAATTTTCTGCTAAATGTGTAGAAATGTAGAAGCGATCCAAATGGCCGTTGGCATGATGATTACAGGTCTCAACCCCAATTGATAGAGGTATCAATCAACGAAATCGGAGCACAATTGCAGATTTTCGATTTTTCTGGCTCTAAATTTGTGGGCTATAGTTCAGTTGATTTTCAAGAAAATTGAGTTTTCTGCTAAATGTGTAGAAATGTACAAGCGATCCAAATGGCCGTTGGCATGACGATTACAGGTCTCAACCCCAATTGATAGAGGTATCAATCAACGAAATCGGAGCACAATTGCAGATTTTCGATTTTTCTGGCTCTGAATTTGTGGGCTATAGTTCAGTTGATTTTCAAGAAAATTGAATTTTCTGCGAAATGTGTAGAAATGTGGGAGCAGTCCAAATGACAGTTGGAATGATGATTACAGGTCTCAACGCCAATTGAAAGAGGTATCAATCAACGAAATCGGAGCACAATTGCAGATTTTTAATTTTTCTGGCTCTAAATCTGTGGGCTATAGTTCAGTTGATTTTCAAGAAAATTGAATTTTCTGCGAAATGTGTAGAAATGTGCGAGCGATCCAAATGACCGTTGGCATGACGATTACAGGTCTCAACCCCTATTGAGCACAATTGCAGATTTTCGATTTTTCTGGCTCTGAATTTGTGGGCTATAGTTCAGTTGATTTTCAAGAAAATTGAGTTTTCTGCTAAATGTGTAGAAATGTAGGAGCAGTCCAAATGGCCGTTCTCATGATGATTACAGGTCTCAACGCCAATTGAAAGAGGTATCAATCAACGAAATCGGAGCACAATTGCAGATTTTTAATTTTTCTGGCTCTAAATCTGTGGGCTATAGTTCAGTTGATTTTCAAGAAAATTGAATTTTCTGCGAAATGTGTAGAAATGTGCGAGCGATCCAAATGACCGTTGGCATGACGATTACAGGTCTCAACCCCTATTGAGCACAATTGCAGATTTTCGATTTTTCTGGCTCTGAATTTGTGGGCTATAGTTCAGTTGATTTTCAAGAAAATTGAGTTTTCTGCTAAATGTGTAGAAATGTAGGAGCAGTCCAAATGGCCGTTGGCATGATGATTACAGGTCTCAACGCCAATTGAAAGAGGTATCAATCAACGAAATCGGAGCACAATTGCAGATTTTTAATTTTTCTGGCTCTAAATCTGTGGGCTATAGTTCAGTTGATTTTCAAGAAAATTGAATTTTCTGCGAAATGTGTAGAAATGTGCGAGCGATCCAAATGACCGTTGGCATGACGATTACAGGTCTCAACCCCTATTGAGCACAATTGCAGATTTTCGATTTTTCTGGCTCTGAATTTGTGGGCTATAGTTCAGTTGATTTTCAAGAAAATTGAGTTTTCTGCTAAATGTGTAGAAATGTAGGAGCAGTCCAAATGGCCGTTGGCATGATGATTACAGGTCTCAACGCCAATTGAAAGAGGTATCAATCAACGAAATCGGAGCACAATTGCAGATTTTTAATTTTTCTGGCTCTAAATCTGTGGGCTATAGTTCAGTTGATTTTCAAGAAAATTGAATTTTCTGCGAAATGTGTAGAAATGTGCGAGCGATCCAAATGACCGTTGGCATGACGATTACAGGTCTCAACCCCTATTGAGCACAATTGCAGATTTTCGATTTTTCTGGCTCTGAATTTGTGGGCTATAGTTCAGTTGATTTTCAAGAAAATTGAGTTTTCTGCTAAATGTGTAGAAATGTAGGAGCAGTCCAAATGGCCGTTGGCATGATGATTACAGGTCTCAACGCCAATTGAAAGAGGTATCAATCAACGAAATCGGAGCACAATTGCAGATTTTCGATTTTTCTGGCTCTAAATCTGTGGGCTATAGTTCAGTTGATTTTCAAGAAAATTGAATTTTCTGCGAAATGTGTAGAAATGTGCGAGCGATCCAAATGACCGTTGGCATGACGATTACAGGTCTCAACCCCTATTGATAGAGGTATCAATCAACGAAATCGGAGCACAATTGCAGATTTTCGATTTTTCTGGCTCTGAATTTGTGGGCTATAGTTCAGTTGATTTTCAAGAAAATTGAGTTTTCTGCTAAATGTGTAGAAATGTACAAGCGATCCAAATGGCCATTGGCATGACGATTACAGGTCTAAACCCCTATTGATAGAGGTATCAATCAACAAAATCGGAGCACAATTGCAGATTTTTGATTTTTCTGGCTCTAAATCTGTGGGCTATAGTTCAGTTGATTTTCAAGAAAATTGAATTTTCTACGAAATGTGTAGAAATATAGGAGCGATCCAAATGACCGTTGGCATGAGATTACAGGTCTCAACGCCTATTGATAGAGGTATCAATCAACGAAATCGGAGCACAATTGCAGATTTTCGATTTTTCTGGCTCTGAATCTGTGGGCTATAGTTCAATTGATTTTCAAGAAAATTGAATTTTCTGCTAAATGTGTAGAAATGTAGAAGCGATCCAAATGGCCGTTGGCATGATGATTACAGGTCTCAACCCCAATTGATAGAGGTATCAATCAACGAAATCGGAGCACAATTGCAGATTTTCGATTTTTCTGGCTCTAAATTTGTGGGCTATAGTTCAGTTGATTTTCAAGAAAATTGAGTTTTCTGCTAAATGTGTAGAAATGTACAAGCGATCCAAATGGCCGTTGGCATGACGATTACAGGTCTCAACCCCAATTGATAGAGGTATCAATCAACGAAATCGGAGCACAATTGCAGATTTTCGATTTTTCTGGCTCTGAATTTGTGGGCTATAGTTCAGTTGATTTTCAAGAAAATTGAATTTTCTGCTAAATGTGTAGAAATGTAGGAGCAGTCCAAATGACCGTTGGAATGACGATTACAGGTCTCAACGCCTATTGAAAGAGGTATCAATCAACGAAATCGGAGCACAATTGCAGATTTTCGATTTTTCTGGCTCTAAATCTGTGGGCTATAGTTCAGTTGATTTTCAAGAAAATTGAATTTTCTGCGAAATGTGTAGAAATGTGCGAGCGTTCCAAATGACCGTTGGCATGACGATTACAGGTCTCAACCCCTATTGATAGAGGTATCAATCAACGAAATCGGAGCACAATTGCAGATTTTCGATTTTTCTGGCTCTGAATTTGTGGGCTATAGTTCAGTTGATTTTCAAGAAAATTGAGTTTTCTGCTAAATGTGTAGAAATGTGCGAGCGATCCAAATGACCGTTGGCATGACGATTACAGGTCTCAACGCCTATTGATAGAGGTATCAATCAACAAAATCGGAGCACAATTGCAGATTTTCGATTTTTCTGGCTCTAAATCTGTGGGCTATAGTTCAGTTGATTTTCAAGAAAATTGAATTTTCTGCGAAATGTGTAGAAATGTGCGAGCGATCCAAATGACCGTTGGCATGACGATTACAGGTCTCAACCCCTATTGATAGAGGTATCGATCAACGAAATCGGAGCACAATTGCAGATTTTCGATTTTTCTGGCTCTGAATTTGTGGGCTATAGTTCAGTTGATTTTCAATAAAATTGAGTTTTCTGCTAAATGTGTAGAAATGTGCGAGCGATCCAAATGACCGTTGGCATGACGATTACAGGTCTCAACGCCTATTGATAGAGGTATCAATCAACGAAATCGGAGCACAATTGCAGATTTTCGATTTTTCTGGCTCTAAATCTGTGGGCTATAGTTCAGTTGATTTTCAAGAAAATTGAATTTTCTGCGAAATGTGTAGAAATGTGCGAGCGATCCAAATGACCGTTGGCATGACGATTACAGGTCTCAACCCCTATTGAAAGAGGTATCAATCAACGAAATCGGAGCACAATTGCAGATTTTCGATTTTTCTGGCTCTGAATTTGTGGGCTATAGTTCAGTTGATTTTCAATAAAATTGAGTTTTCTGCTAAATGTGTAGAAATGTGCGAGCGATCCAAATGACCGTTGGCATGACGATTACAGGTCTCAACGCCTATTGATAGAGGTATCAATCAACGAAATCGGAGCACAATTGCAGATTTTCGATTTTTCTGGCTCTAAATCTGTGGGCTATAGTTCAGTTGATTTTCAAGAAAATTGAATTTTCTGCGAAATGTGTAGAAATGTGCGAGCGATCCAAATGACCGTTGGCATGACGATTACAGGTCTCAACCCCTATTGATAGAGGTATCGATCAACGAAATCGGAGCACAATTGCAGATTTTCGATTTTTCTGGCTCTGAATTTGTGGGCTATAGTTCAGTTGATTTTCAATAAAATTGAGTTTTCTGCTAAATGTGTAGAAATGTGCGAGCGATCCAAATGACCGTTGGCATGACGATTACAGGTCTCAACGCCTATTGATAGAGGTATCAATCAACGAAATCGGAGCACAATTGCAGATTTTCGATTTTTCTGGCTCTAAATCTGTGGGCTATAGTTCAGTTGATTTTCAAGAAAATTGAATTTTCTGCGAAATGTGTAGAAATGTGCGAGCGATCCAAATGACCGTTGGCATGACGATTACAGGTCTCAACCCCTATTGATAGAGGTATCAATCAACGAAATCGGAGCACAATTGCAGATTTTCGATTTTTCTGGCTCTAAATCTGTGGGCTATAGTTCAATTGATTTTCAAGAAAATTGAATTTTCTGCTAAATGAAATGATCCAAATGACCGTTGGCATGACGATTACAGGTCTCAACCCCTATTGAAAGAGGTATCAATCAACGAAATCGGAGCACAATTGCAGATTTTCGATTTTTCTGGCTCTGAATTTGTGGGCTATAGTTCAGTTGATTTTCAAGAAAATTGAATTTTCTGCGAAATGTGTAGAAATGTGCGAGCGATCGAAATGACCGTTGGCATGACGATTACAGGTCTCAACCCCTGTTGATAGAGGTATCAATCAACGAAATCGGAGCACAATTGCAGATTTTCGATTTTTCTGGCTCTGAATTTGTGGGCTATAGTTCAGTTGATTTTCAAGAAAATTGAATTTTCTGCGAAATATGTAGAAATGTGCGAGCGATCCAAATGACCGTTGGCATGACGATTACAGGTCTCAACCCCTATTGATAGAGGTATCAATCAACGAAATCGGAGCACAATTGCAGATTTTCGATTTTTCAGGCTCTGAATTTGTGGGCTATAGTTCAGTTGATTTTCAAGAAAATTGAATTTTCTGCGAAATGTGTAGAAATGTGCGAGCGATCGAAATGACCGTTGGCATGACGATTACAGGTCTCAACCCCTGTTGATAGAGGTATCAATCAACGAAATCGGAGCACAATTGCAGATTTTCGATTTTTCTGGCTCTGAATTTGTGGGCTATAGTTCAGTTGATTTTCAAGAAAATTGAATTTTCTGCGAAATATGTAGAAATGTGCGAGCGATCCAAATGACCGTTGGCATGACGATTACAGGTCTCAACCCCTATTGATAGAGGTATCAATCAACGAAATCGGAGCACAATTGCAGATTTTCGATTTTTCTGGCTCTGAATTTGTGGGCTATAGTTCAGTTGATTTTCAAGAAAATTGAATTTTCTGCGAAATGTGTAGAAATGTGCGAGCGATCCAAATGACCGTTGGCATGACGATTACAGGTCTCAACCCCTATTGATAGAGGTATCAATCAACGAAATCGGAGCACAATTGCAGATTTTCGATTTTTCTGGCTCTAAATTTGTGGGCTATAGTTCAATTGATTTTCAAGAAAATTGAATTTTCTGCGAAATGTGTAGAAATGTGCGAGCGATCCAAATGACCGTTGGCATGACGATTACAGGTCTCAACCCCTATTGATAGAGGTATCAATCAACGAAATCGGAGCATCTTTGCAGATTTTCGATTTTTCTGGCTCTGAATTTGTGGGCTATAGTTCAGTTGATTTTCAAGAAAATTGAATTTTCTGCGAAATGTGTAGAAATGTGCGAGCGATCCAAATGCCCGTTGGCATGACGATTACAGGTCTCAACCCCTATTGATAGAGGTATCAATCAACGAAATCGGAGCACAATTGCAGATTTTCGATTTTTCTGGCTCTAAATCTGTGGGCTATAGTTCAATTGATTTTCAAGAAAATTGAATTTTCTGCTAAATGAAATGATCCAAATGACCGTTGGCATGACGATTACAGGTCTCAACCCCTATTGAAAGAGGTATCAATCAACGAAATCGGAGCACAATTGCAGATTTTCGATTTTTCTGGCTCTGAATTTGTGGGCTATAGTTCAGTTGATTTTCAAGAAAATTGAATTTTCTGCTAAATGAAATGATCCAAATGACCGTTGGCATGACGATTACAGGTCTCAACGCCAATTGAAAGAGGTATCAATCAACGAAATCGGAGCACAATTGCAGATTTTCGATTTTTCTGGCTCTAAATCTGTGGGCTATAGTTCAATTGATTTTCAAGAAAATTGAATTTTCTGCTAAATGAAATGATCCAAATGACCGTTGGCATGACGATTACAGGTCTCAACCCCTATTGAAAGAGGTATCAATCAACGAAATCGGAGCACAATTGCAGATTTTCGATTTTTCTGGCTCTGAATTTGTGGGCTATAGTTCAGTTGATTTTCAAGAAAATTGAATTTTCTGCGAAATGTGTAGAAATGTGCGAGCGATCGAAATGACCGTTGGCATGACGATTACAGGTCTCAACCCCTGTTGATAGAGGTATCAATCAACGAAATCGGAGCACAATTGCAGATTTTCGATTTTTCTGGCTCTGAATTTGTGGGCTATAGTTCAGTTGATTTTCAAGAAAATTGAATTTTCTGCGAAATATGTAGAAATGTGCGAGCGATCCAAATGACCGTTGGCATGACGATTACAGGTCTCAACCCCTATTGATAGAGGTATCAATCAACGAAATCGGAGCACAATTGCAGATTTTCGATTTTTCTGGCTCTGAATTTGTGGGCTATAGTTCAGTTGATTTTCAAGAAAATTGAATTTTCTGCGAAATGTGTAGAAATGTGCGAGCGATCCAAATGACCGTTGGCATGACGATTACAGGTCTCAACCCCTATTGATAGAGGTATCAATCAACGAAATCGGAGCACAATTGCAGATTTTCGATTTTTCTGGCTCTGAATTTGTGGGCTATAGTTCAGTTGATTTTCAAGAAAATTGAATTTTCTGCGAAATGTGTAGAAATGTGCGAGCGATCGAAATGACCGTTGGCATGACGATTACAGGTCTCAACCCCTGTTGATAGAGGTATCAATCAACGAAATCGGAGCACAATTGCAGATTTTCGATTTTTCTGGCTCTGAATTTGTGGGCTATAGTTCAGTTGATTTTCAAGAAAATTGAATTTTCTGCGAAATATGTAGAAATGTGCGAGCGATCCAAATGACCGTTGGCATGACGATTACAGGTCTCAACCCCTATTGATAGAGGTATCAATCAACGAAATCGGAGCACAATTGCAGATTTTCGATTTTTCAGGCTCTAAATTTGTGGGCTATAGTTCAATTGATTTTCAAGAAAATTGAATTTTCTGCGAAATGTGTAGAAATGTGCGAGCGATCCAAATGACCGTTGGCATGACGATTACAGGTCTCAACCCCTATTGATAGAGGTATCAATCAACGAAATCGGAGCATCTTTGCAGATTTTCGATTTTTCTGGCTCTGAATTTGTGGGCTATAGTTCAGTTGATTTTCAAGAAAATTGAATTTTCTGCGAAATGTGTAGAAATGTGCGAGCGATCCAAATGCCCGTTGGCATGACGATTACAGGTCTCAACCCCTATTGATAGAGGTATCAATCAACGAAATCGGAGCACAATTGCAGATTTTCGATTTTTCAGGCTCTGAATTTGTGGGCTATAGTTCAGTTGATTTTCAAGAAAATTGAATTTTCTGCGAAATGTGTAGAAATGTGCGAGCGATCCAAATGACCGTTGGCATGACGATTACAGGTCTCAACCCCTGTCGATAGAGGTATCAATCAACGAAATCGGAGCACAATTGCAGATTTTCGATGTTTCAGGCTCTGAATTTGTGGGCTATAGTTCAGTTGATTTTCAAGAAAATTGAATTTTCTGCGAAATATGTAGAAATGTGCGAGCGATCCAAATGACCGTTGGCATGACGATTACAGGTCTCAACCCCTATTGATAGAGGTATCAATCAACGAAATCGGAGCACAATTGCAGATTATCGATTTTTCAGGCTCTAAATTTGTGGGCTATAGTTCAATTGATTTTCAAGAAAATTGAATTTTCTGCGAAATGTGTAGAAATGTGCGAGCGATCCAAATGACCGTTGGAATGACGATTACAGGTCTCAACCCCTATTGATAGAGGTATCAATCAACGAAATCGGAGCATCTTTGCAGATTTTCGATTTTTCTGGCTCTAAATTTGTGGGCTATAGTTCAGTTGATTTTCAAGAAAATTGAATTTTCTGCGAAATGTGTAGAAATGTAGGAGCGATCCAAATGACCGTTGGCATGACGATTACAGGTCTCAACGCCTATTGATAGAGGTATCAATCAACGAAATCGGAGCACAATTGCAGATTTTCGATTTTTCTGGCTCTAAATCTGTGGGCTATAGTTCAGTTGATTTTCAAGAAAATTGAATTTTCTGCGAAATGTGTAAAAATGTACAAGCGATCCAAATGGCCGTTGGCATGACGATTACAGGTCTCAACCCCTATTGATAGAGGTATCAATCAACGAAATCGGAGAACAATTGCAGATTTTCGATTTTTCTGGCTCTAAAATTGTGGGCTGTTCAGTTGATTTTCAAGAAAATTGAATTTTCTGCGAAATGTGTAAAAATGTACGAGCGATCCAAATGGCCGTTGGCATGACGATTACAGGTCTCAACCCCTATTGATAGAGGTATCAATCAACGAAATCGGAGCACAATTGCAGATTTTCGATTTTTCTGGCTCTGAAATTGTGGGCCGTTGGCATGACGATTACAGGTCTCAACCCCTATTGATAGAGGTATCAATCAACGAAATCGGAGCACAATTGCAGATTTTCGATTTTTCTGGCTCTAAATTTGTGGGCTATAGTTCAGTTGTTTTTCAAGAAAATTGAATTTTCTGCGAAATGTGTAGAAATGTGCGAGCGATCCAAATGACCGTTGGCATGACGATTACAGGTCTCAACGCCTATTGATAGAGGTATCAATCAACGAAATCGGAGCACAATTGCAGATTTTTGATTTTTATGGCTCTAAATCTGTGGGCTATAGTTCAGTTGATTTTCAAGAAAATTGAATTTTCTGCGAAATGTGTAGAAATGTGATTACAGGTCTCAACGCCTATTGATAGAGGTATCAATCAACGAAATCGGAGCACAATTGCAGATTTTCGATTTTTCTGGCTCTAAAATTGTGGGCTGTTCAGTTGATTTTCAAGAAAATTGAATTTTCTGCGAAATGTGTAAAAATGTACGAGCGATCCAAATGGCCGTTGGCATGACGATTACAGGTCTCAACCCCTATTGATAGAGGTATCAATCAACGAAATCGGAGCACAATTGCAGATTTTCGATTTTTCTGGCTCTGAAATTGTGGGCCGTTGGCATGACGATTACAGGTCTCAACCCCTATTGATAGAGGTATCAATCAACGAAATCGGAGCACAATTGCAGATTTTCGATTTTTCTGGCTCTGAATTTGTGGGCTATAGTTCAGTTGATTTTCAAGAAAATTGAATTTTCTGCGAAATGTGTAAAAATGTACAAGCGATCCAAATGGCCATTGGCATGACGATTACAGGTCTCAACCCCTATTGAAAGAGGTATCAATCAACGAAATCGGAGCACAATTGCAGATTTTCGATTTTTCTGGCTCTAAAATTGTGGGCTATAGTTCAGTTGATTTTCAATAAAATTGAATTTTCTGCGAAATGTGTAAAAATGTACAAGCGATCCAAATGGCCGTTGGCATGACGATTACAGGTCTCAACCCCTATTGACAGAGGTATCAATCAACGAAATCGGAGCTCAATTGCAGATTTTCGATTTTTCTGGCTCTGATTTTGTGGGCAATAGTTCAATTGATTTTCAAGAAAATTGAATTTTCTGCGAAATGTGTAGAAATGTGCGAGCGATCCAACTGACCGTTGGCATGACGATTACAGGTCTCAACGCCTATTGATAAAGGTATCATTCAACGAAATCGGAGCTCAATTGCAGATTTTCGATTTTTCTGGCTCTAAATCTGTGCGCTATAGTTCAGTTGATTTTCAAGAAAATTGAATTTTCTGCTAAATGTGTAGAAATGTAGAAGCAGTCCAAATGTCCGTTGGAATGACGATTACAGGTCTCAACGCCTATTGAAAGGGGTATCAATCAACAAAATCGGAACACAATTGCAGATTTTCGATTTTTCTGGCTCTGATTTTGTGGGCTATAGTTCAGTTGATTTTCAAGATAATTGAATTTTCTACGAAATGTGTAGAAATGTACAAGCGATCCAAATGGCCGTTGGCATGACGATTACAGGTCTCAACCCCTATTGATAGAGGTATCAATCAACGAAATCGGAGCACAATTGCAGATTTTCGATTTTTCTGGCTCTGAAATTGTGGGCTATAGTTCAGTTGATTTTCAAGAAAATTGAATTTTCTGCTAAATGTGTAGAAATGTAGAAGCAGTCCAAATGACCGTTGGAATGACGATTACAGGTCTCAACGCCTATTGATAGAGGTATCAATCAACGAAATCGGAGCACAATTGCAGATTTTCGATTTTTCTGGCTCTGAAATTGTGGGCTATAGTTCAGTTGATTTTCAAGAAAATTGAATTTTCTGCGAAATGTGTAAAAATGTACAAGCGATCCAAATGGCCGTTGGCATGACGATTACAGGTCTCAACGCCTATTGATAGAGGTATCAATCAACGAAATCGGAGCACAATTGCAGATTTTCGATTTTTCTGGCTCTGAAATTGTGGGCTATAGTTCAGTTGATTTTCAAGAAAATTGAATTTTCTGCGAAATGTGTAGAAATGTGCGAGCGATCCAACTGACCGTTGGCATAACGATTACAGGTCTCAACGCCTATTGATAAAGGTATCAATCAACGAAATCGGAGCACAATTGCAGATTTTCGATTTTTCTGGCTCTAAATCTGTGGGCTATAGTTCAGTTGATTTTCAAGAAAATTGAATTTTCTGCTAAATGTGTAGAAATGTAGAAGCAGTCCAAATGTCCGTTGGAATGACGATTACAGGTCTCAACGCCTATTGAAAGGGGTATCAATCAACGAAATCGGAACACAATTGCAGATTTTCGATTTTTCTGGCTCTGATTTTGTGGGCTATAGTTCAGTTGATTTTCAAGATAATTGAATTTTCTACGAAATGTGTAGAAATGTACAAGCGATCCAAATGGCCGTTGGCATGACGATTACAGGTCTCAACGCCTATTGATAGAGGTATCAATCAACGAAATCGGAGCACAATTGCAGATTTTTGATTTTTCTGGCTCTGAAATTGTGGGCTATAGTTCAGTTGATTTTCAAGAAAATTGAATTTTCTGCTAAATGTGTAGAAATGTAGAAGCAGTCCAAATGACCGTTGGAATGACGATTACAGGTCTCAACGCCTATTGATAGAGGTATCAATCAACGAAATCGGAGCACAATTGCAGATTTTCGATTTTTCTGGCTCTGAAATTGTGGGCTATAGTTCAGTTGATTTTCAAGAAAATTGAATTTTCTGCGAAATGTGTAAAAATGTACAAGCGATCCAAATGACCGTTGGCATGACGATTACAGGTCTCAACGCCTATTGATAGAGGTATCAATCAACGAAATCGGAGCACAATTGCAGATTTTCGATTTTTCTGGCTCTGAATCTGTGGGCTATAGTTCAATTGATTTTCAAGAAAATTGAATTTTCTGCTAAATGTGTAGAAATGTAGAAGCAGTCCAAATGACCGTTGGAATGACGATTACAGGTCTCAACGCCTATTGATAGAGGTATCAATCAACGAAATCGGAGCACAATTGCAGATTTTCGATTTTTCTGGCTCTGAAATTGTGGGCTATAGTTCAGTTGATTTTCAAGAAAATTGAATTTTCTGCGAAATGTGTAAAAATGTACAAGCGATCCAAATGGCCGTTGGCATGACGATTACAGGTCTCAACCCCAATTGATAGAGGTATCAATCAACGAAATCGGAGCACAGTTGCAGATTTTCGATTTTTCTGGCTCTAAAATTGTGGGCTATAGTTCAGTTGATTTTCAAGAAAATTGAATTTTCTGCGAAATGTGTAAAAATGTACAAGCGATCCAAATGGCCGTTGGCATGACGATTACAGGTCTCAACCCCTATTGACAGAGGTATCAATCAACGAAATCGGAGCTCAATTGCAGATTTTCGATTTTTCTGGCTCTGATTTTGTGGGCAATAGTTCAATTGATTTTCAAGAAAATTGAATTTTCTGCGAAATGTGTAGAAATGTGCGAGCGATCCAACTGACCGTTGGCATGACGATTACAGGTCTCAACGCCTATTGATAAAGGTATCATTCAACGAAATCGGAGCACAATTGCAGATTTTCGATTTTTCTGGCTCTAAATCTGTGCGCTATAGTTCAGTTGATTTTCAATAAAATTGAATTTTCTGCGAAATGTGTGAAAATTTACGATCGATCCAAATGGCCGTTGGCATGACGATTACAGGTCTCAACCCCTATTGATAGAGGTATCAATCAACGAAATCGGAGCACAATTGCAGATTTTTGATTTTTCTGGCTCTGAAATTGTGGGCTATAGTTCAGTTGATTTTCAAGAAAATTGAATTTTCTGCGAAATGTGTAGAAATGTGCGAGCGATCCAACTGACCGTTGGCATAACGATTACAGGTCTCAACGCCTATTGATAAAGGTATCAATCAACGAAATCGGAGCACAATTGCAGATTTTCGATTTTTCTGGCTCTAAATCTGTGGGCTATAGTTCAGTTGATTTTCAAGAAAATTGAATTTTCTGCTAAATGTGTAGAAATGTAGAAGCAGTCCAAATGTCCGTTGAAATGACGATTACAGGTCTCAACGCCTATTGAAAGGGGTATCAATCAACGAAATCGGAACACAATTGCAGATTTTCGATTTTTCTGGCTCTGATTTTGTGGGCTATAGTTCAGTTGATTTTCAAGATAATTGAATTTTCTACGAAATGTGTAGAAATGTACAAGCGATCCAAATGGCCGTTGGCATGACGATTACAGGTCTCAACCCCTATTGATAGAGGTATCAATCAACGAAATCGGAGCACAATTGCAGATTTTCGATTTTTCTGGCTCTAAATCTGTGGGCTATAGTTCAGTTGATTTTCAAGAAAATTGAATTTTCTGCGAAATGTGTAGAAATGTACAAGCGATCCAAATGGCCGTTGGCATGACGATTACAGGTCTCAACCCCTGTTGACAGAGGTATCAATCAACGAAATCGGAGCTCAATTGCAGATTTTCGATTTTTCTGGCTCTGATTTTGTGGGCTATAGTTCAGTTGATTTTCAATAAAATTGAATTTTCTGCGATATGTGTAGAAATGTGCGAGCGATCCAAATGACCGTTGGCATGACGATTACAGATCTCAACCCCTATTGATAGAGGTATCAATCAACGAAATCGGAGCACAATTGCAGATTTTCGATTTTTCTGGCTCTAAATTTGTGGGCTATAGTTCAGTTGATTTTCAATAAAATTAAATTTTCTGCGAAATGTGTAAAAATGTACGAGCGATCCAAATGGCCATTGGCATGACGATTACAGGTCTAAACCCCTATTGATAGAGGTATCAATCAACGAAATCGGAGCACAATTGCAGATTTTCGATTTTTCTGGCTCTGAATTTATGGGCTATAGTTCAGTTGATTTTCAAGAAAATTGAATTTTCTGCGAAATGTGTAAAAATGTACGAGCGATCCAAATGGCCATTGGCATGACGATTACAGGTCTCAACGCCTATTGATAGAGGTATCAATCAACGAAATCGGAGCACAATTGCAGATTTTCGACAAGCATTTCATATTTCGGAACTTTATCCAAAAGTCATTTTAGAATATCATTTTCGTCGCGCATGCCAATTTTTTACTCCGTGTTCATGTGAATTTAAACACTGGATCTTGATGAGAAAATTCATTTAAAATATTTTTGTTATAACAGGCAAACATAAACATGGTGAAGGTGTATCACAATATTTGTTTCCCCTCAAATAATATAAGAGGAGGAGCTTATATTATTTGAGGGGAAACCTCTGGTTCAATACTCGACTAAGCAAAAGTATCGATGGATCGCGCTACTAAGTTATGTGCGCCTGTTACAAATCCAATATTTCACATTATGTTTTATTGCATTTTCTACACCTTTTGAAATACAAAATGTAATTCGGATTTAACGGGCAGAATTTACAAAGAAATCAGATTTTTTATCTGATGAACAGGTGAACTATCTCGAAAGCAGTTAAAAAAGGCCAACAACGGGGATCGAACTCGAGACCTTACAGCGATGATATTAGTTTTGGACTGGTTACTTGCAATATAAGCATACGCCACTCGTCGTGTTATGAGTAATGCATTTAACAATTTTAAACAAAAATCCAACAGAAATGTTTCAAGTGCCTTGTGCTTCTGAACGGAATAATTTCAATTCTTAAGTGATTTCAACAGTAGGTACTAGAGATCATAATAGTCACTAATTTTCTGTGAGATATTTGATATATTTCTTATGCAGAATAATTCACAAATGATTCCAGGATGAAGTGGTTCAAAAATAATTATGAATCAGGGCCCCTATTTGTGAATCCGTTTCGTTTGGTCATTCGAAACGAATGATGTATTCGTTTCGAATAAGAATTGGTATTTTTGAATTCGATCGAAAATAAAAACCTACTGTATCAAATAATGAAAAGGGAAATTCTGTTTTTTTGGGTAAACCTATACGAAAAATACAAACCTTGACCAATTTTGAAGTTTGATTGTTTTGTCTATAGTCTCGCAGTTTGAAAATTTTTAATTTGTGTTGTGGTTGTGGATATGTCTTCTGTTAAATAATTATTAGAATTATTTATTATTTGTTTCTTCTATGGGGAGTTTAAATTGATTATGATAAATTGCTTCATACAGTCGTGTTTTGGTGTACATCGTAAAAATTAATGTGTCCAAAATGAGCTAAATCATAAATACCAATTTCTGAAAATAAATTTTTTATTTTATTAAACAGAAAAAATAGTTTTATTTCGATTGTGTGTATTATTTTTCATTGGTGCATAAAATTTCAAAATACATAATATTTTTGTACGTACATATGTGTCTATTTATTATTTGCTGAAATTTTCATGTTCCGTCGGTGGTTACGATATTTCTTCCACTATGATTTTTATAAAAAAATTGTATTTCTTGTAAAATTACTTATTTAGTGGTTACATTTGTAATTAAAAATGATCCCGTCCTAAAATGGCATCTTAATTATTAAATTACTGCTGTGCGTAAAGAATTATTCTCCATTTGTATATGAATTCGTCAACAATTCTTTCAACGAACAGAAATCCGTTCATGAACGTACAAATGTTTGTCGAAAACGGATTGCTCGATAAGGGAAATTTTCGTTCGTTTGACGTTTGAACGTTTTCGTTTCATAGTTATTCGTTTTCGTTGATTTATTATACGTTTTCGAATTCACAAATACCAATCGTTCGAAAACGCCATTCGTTTATTCGAATTCGGATTCACAAATAGGGGCCCAGTTTTAAAATATGGTTGAATCGCCATTGCTTGATTAAACCATACCTGTAATATTTGGCCCCATTTACCTTTTTGAAGATGGTTTGAAGATGTCATTGGGCTTATTTTGGTTGTTTCAATTTTAGATACTCACCATCGAAATTATTAACCCAGATCTACGAGCTACATGCTTCAGTCGTCGCTTTAAAGAGTGCTTCTCAGAAATAATAAGACGTTATGCATTTTTTTTTAATATTCTTCCTTAAACTTTACTATGTATAGTGTATGTAATTCAAATTTCTGTATCTTAAAATAATAAAATTAGTTAATCATATCATATTAATAAAGATAATCCAATGTGTTTAGCTTAAAAAAGTCTAATCCTAAATTAATTAATCGTTATTTATGTATAATATAAAAAAAAACAAAAACTAAGAACTCCTCCAACAGTAGGAAAATGTACAATTTAAAAACGCGCCAATACTAACTAACTAAATATTAATATATTTCTTCAATTACTATATTTTATTTAATAGTTAAATTTAATTAATTTAATTAATAATTTACAAAGATTCAGAATTGCCTTAAAAAACTAAAATTTTATTTCAATAAGAATTCTATAATTTATATACACGACGACGACGACGATATCACCTAATACTAATTCTGCTGCTCTCTTTCGCCATTGCAACCGACCCGCATCGAATCAACTTTGGCCACAATTTTAAGTGCCGGCCCTAATTTCATACCCATTGCGTTCACCAAATGATTCTCTTTAAGAAGCAGCAGGGCTTGGCCATCAATCTCTTGAATCGCAAAATCATCTGCATAATCACTGCATCCGGGAAGATTTTTAATAAATTCACATACATCGGCAACCGTCCATTTAACAATAAGTGGCGCTTCTTCACCACCCGACATCATGCCGGGACTCATTGAACGATTGTTACTGTTACTACTATTACTACTACTACTACTTAGACCGTTTGATAATTTTTCGTCCAATTTTTCTTCCTTGATTTGTGGTTTACTATCTCGTTTGCATGAGTTTTGATTTGATTCAACGAGATTGGCCAAAGGTATAGAATCACCCGAAGAACTCGATGATGTTGTTGAATCCGTTGATTGTGATGTTTTTGATGCTTTCGCACATGACATTGAACAAAAGCGTTTTTTCTTCATTTTACTCGCCTGTTCCGGTTTGCCACAATTTTCACACGGTATTGTTAGACCACCGCTTGCAAGTGTTGCCGCACCATATGTGTTTGTATCTTCGGAATTATTTGTCATACAATTATTATTGGGATTAGCTTTTTGCATTTTATTTGGTGGTTCATCAGCTGCGTCACGCTCCGGATATCGTTGTCGGGTCACTGGAAACGCTTCATTCGCCTCTTGTATAACAAATCCTTCAATGACATGGGTTAGCACGTGTGGTTTAACCATGGCTTTTGGAAGCCCTGATTTTTCATGTTTACCTGAATTACTCAGCACCGATGATGAGTATGAATTACTGCTGACCGACAAATTTTTATCGTTTTCACCACCACTAGTCGAGGTGGGATTAGCATTACTGTCGTTACTACTATTTTCAGTTTTGCAAACGGTGGATGTCACCGTGGTCGAGGTGGTTGTCGTCGAGGTGGATGATGAGATTGTTGCGGTTAAACCATCGTGTTCCATTAAATCATCATGGTTTTCCGATTTTGTTGTTGTCGTTGGAGTGGTAGACGGGGTTGGCAATTGTGTCGTTTCTTTCTTTATAGTTAATAGGTCGCCCGAATCAGATGATTTTGGAGCCGTATTTGTTCCACTCGATACTGTTGACGAGGATGATTCGGACACCTGATTTGAACCTGATTTTGGTGTTGTTTCTGTAAATACGAAAAATAAATGAAAAATTAGTAAATACTGTTCAACGACGCTATTATAAATAAAGGGTAATCTAATTAAAAATCGAATCCGTACACCGTCACTATGAGAGCGAGATAAAAAATCTTGTAATTTCCAATTAAAAGTTAATTAGTTGGAATTAATTAACGTCTGTATCATTAGCTCAACATTTTTTTTGTTTTGTTTTTTTGTTGCCATTAAATTCAAACTTCCGGTGTTACGTTGTGCAATTCAATTTACATTTGAATTTGCAACCGCGCACGATTCACGGTGAGTTTTGTTTATTTACATGCGACTAAATAATGAATTTCACACCTACGTAACCGTAAATCAAAAAATTTCCGCAAACAGTTTGGAGTTTTCACAGAAAATTATGATTGGCAACGAAAAAAAAAATAAAAAAAATTTGGATGCAGTCCAAAAAATACGAGTAAACGGGTGTTTACAAAGCTCTATGCAAATTGTGTTTGTGTGTTAGTAAAAGAAAAATATTTTTGGAAAATTATTTTTCCACAAATATTTCTAGTTTGATTTACAAGTTTACCAAAAAGATCGGTAAAATATATTATTGATAATTGCAGAAGCAGCTGGTCGGCCCACATTCGAATATTTCTCACGTTTCACAGAAAATTCAATAGTAATCTCTGCTTTAGCCGATTCTCAATAACATTGAATTTTTTTATGAAAAGCGTTATAAGGGGCGATCCAAATGCAATTGAACTTAACTTTTCCTATTTTAACTTGAAACATTTTGGTTTAACTTAATTGTTAAATTCTAGAAATGGGTGGAGAATGGAGATTGTATTTTATCACAGATAACATTTTTGCAAACAATTTCGTTTTGAGAATCAGTGGATCTGACCGCAATGGCGGGAATTGAGGCTCAGAATATTTTTATTTGAAATTTTTTATTCTTAAATTTTTATTTTATTTTATAAATTTTGAAAATTGAATTATTTTGTTTAATTTTGACATTCTCGATTCAAATTTAACTATGTAGTTTACGTTATACACAGATACTCTGTTCGTTTAAAAGGAGGCGACATAAACTTAGCGATTTGAGTAATAGTTCTAACAATTGTATTAGCAAAACTCCTCTCGATGGAAGAGATACATATGTATACCACAACAACGTAATTTAATGCAGGCGCAACGATATACAGCATTACGAAAGGAAAGGAAACAATTGAGAAAGGAATTTTAAGAGATTATTAGAAGTTCAGTCTTCAAGAATTCTATTTTTGATATTAAGTTTAAATTTTTGTAAGTCGTATAAACCATCGGAAAAGCTTCACCGTCCATTCCATTCCACAAACGTATACTCCGAAGGAAAAAACAATTTTGAACTTATTGCAGGGTAGAGAAGACGATCTGAAATCATTCGACATGCTCGATTCTGAATTAGATCGAGTGCAGCCAGATATGTTTTATACATTTCCGATTCCTTACAATAAAATTTGCATCGTCGTCAATAACCAAGACATCTATCTACCTGAACTCACCGCTCACTTGTTTACTTGTACAATGAAACTTATTTGAATCGAATTCAAGTTTGGCTTTATACATTTAAGAATTGCAATGAGATCATGTTCAAATCGAGCTCCTACAGCAAATTCCGCAGCGAGAACGCTGATTCTCTTAGATTCACCAGATAGTTGAGTACATCTGTTCCATTGTTCGATGACGTAGTTAATTAAAATACCATTTGATCGGCGAAGTATAAATCTATATTGATGGTCTGAAATAAATTGATGTTCTTCTAGATATGTACAGTTAGAAATTGACTATAATTGTCTCTAGAGCCTTGGAAAGGACAACCGCAATAGCTATCGGGCGAGAGAATCAGATTTGCTACCCCTCTTTAGCACAGGATGAAAATTAGCGATTTTCCAGATCAAAAAACCCATTACACATCTCGTGATCGTAAACTCAAATTATGTCCTTCCAGACGATTCAGGCCTTATAAAGGCATTTATAAGACCTGACAAAAATGCCAGGTAATACCTGACATTTCCTTTTGCCCAAATGACACCCATGGTTGGCTTTGTGAAATTTATTATTACATATTTTGACTATTTATTTGGCAATTAAAAGTAAAAATAATATTTATTAAATACGTCAAATGTAATCAAATCAACATAAAAATATTTTATTCGTGAAAAAAAACTGTATCTCGCCACAAAAAATTTCAAAATGCTACCAACCTTTTAAAACCAATCGAATTCCAAACATTGAATTCCATGGCCATTTTATTTGGCCAAATTGAATTCCAATTTCAATTCCAATTCCTTGGCCAAATAAAATACGACTGAAATATGTTTCAGTCACCAATTTTTGTGGTGAATAAAATGCCAAAATTTTAACTTTTTATGAGATTTTTATTCGTTTGAAACACAGCCTAAACATAAAAATAAATATTAGCTATATTTATTTACCAAATAGCGTTAGAGATAAAAGTTATTTCACAAGGAAAAATATCGTTTGCGGATCCTGGACTCTTTCTCAGATCCCAGTTGAATTTAATCATGGTTTCGAACCGAATCCGAACCTCGAACCCGCTCCGGTTCAAACATTTTTAGTAATTTTCTCGAACCCGAACCTGAACCCGAACCCAAGGAGGACCTTTTTTTTTGCGAACCAAAAATGCAAATATTGTCAGCGTGCTAAAAGGGGTTGATCATAATACAGGCAGCTGCACTGTACCGTATTAAGCTGACGAATGACATTCTCCAATGATAGGTTGAAAAGAGTTTGAACTATTGGGTCTCCTTGCTGTACTCTAGATGTTACCTCGAAGCCATCCAACATTTTGCATTCTGTTATCACCTGCATATTGAGCCATCTATTAAAAGGTGCCACATAGAAACCAATTTTGACGGTTTGCACAAGTAGGTCAAGTCTTTCATAGCTGATAACTTTGCCGCGACAACGTTCGCCCAAAATTTGTAGCCCGTATTCAGCACAGCTATACCGCGGCAGTTGTTGCAGTAAACCGGGACACAATACCAATTACCAGTTATGTTAGTCCAGTGTTTCACGGTTCTTCGCTCAGAATCCTTACGGAATAGGGAATGCAATCCCGGTATTAAACGCAATACCGGGATCCCAGATTTCGGAATTGACAAAAAACAGAGACTTGGAGATTGGCAAAAAAACCGGGATCCCGGAATTTGACAAAAACCTCGGATCTCGGGATTGCACTCTCTATTACGGACAACACCAATTGACGTGAAATTTGGACTGTAAGTAGGGAACGGCTCAAGGAACAAAAGTTATATAGTGCCGATGTGTGCTTTTACCCTGGGGGAGGGTGTCACCCCTTTTTGGGGGTGTAAATTAGTACACTCAAAATAACCGCAGAAATCAATAGAGGGTTGAATTCTAAGCAAAAAATGTTCTATGAAGTTTCTTTCGATAAATCAATATTTTTCGAGTTATTCGCGATTGAGAATGTTGATTTTTCATCTAAAAAATGCAAGAACTCTGAGGTTGTACCCTATTTTTACCCTCAAACACTGACTATGCATACCTCATGTTGCAACCTCATCAAAATAATACTAACTTTTATTTATAATTTAATATTTCTTTCATTGAACTCAAGTTTCAGTTTAAATGTGCGACTGTAAATACATAACGATAGTAACTGCAAAAATTCCCAGTTGTATAATTGTATTGTTTTTTTTTTATAATTGTCAATGAATCAATAATATGTATCTATTTCAATTTTTTACTCTGTTTTGCGATTACGGTCAACTTTTTTGATAAAAACTTGTGGACTGATGATTCTAATTAGCATCGTGACTGGCTTGAGTTCATCCTCATCAATTTAAAAATTAAATAAAATAAAAATTGTTAACATAGTGATCCTGAAGTTGTTTTCATTTTTTTGGGAAAGTTGCGGAGTGCGAATAAATATTGAATCCCGATTATTTTGTTCATTTCCAAAAAGGCTTGGAAATTATTCATGGTGTCAGAAGTGGGATACAACAGTGAAGCTACTTTGGATTTTCATCAATTACATTCATCGATTTATTCATCAAAGCCATTGTTCACTGGAATTCGCAATTGATCGCCGTGCTTAGCATCAACTATACATTCTTCAGGACACAATTTATTAAGTATCATTTTCATTTATTTTTTATTTGTTATTGGTTTATTTTTGTGCGAAAGTTTTAATATTGTGGTGTGAAACAGTGCAGTGACAAGAAATTTTGGAAGGTCATATTCAGCGTGATCAATATTTTTTCTCGTACGATAGATTACGGTAATACATTAACGGTATAAAATGACGGATCAACTAAAAATTGCAAAATGGAAAAAACAGCGAACTATTTCATTGGAACAGTTAATTCGAGCTAAAGAATATCTTCATCAGAGGGCTGAAGACGCGACATATGCGGAATTGGAATTACGAATCCATTTTTTGGATAAAACATATGAGGCGCTCTCTACAGCTCAAAGTCAACTTGAAATTTTAGACGATGATGAATGTACAACAAAAACTCGCGCTGAATTCGAAGAACTTTTCTTTGTAACAAAACCAGCGCTTGAAGTATTACGCGACAAAGCTAAGGCAAATTTGCAAATCGCACCGGCATGTGTACAACAAGTTGATCAGAAACCACGTTATCCGGTAGAACTTCCAAAAATTTCAATAACACCATTCGCTGGGGACTATACGAAATGGTTCGATTTTACAAAATCATTCGATAGTCTAATCCATAAAAACAACGCGTATGATGCCATTGCAAAATTTCAGTATCTCCGTAATTCTGTTGCAGGTACCGCTGCTAACACAATATCTGCGCTTGAGTTAACGGAAGCTAATTATGACGTAGCAAGAGATCTACTTAAAAACCGCTTCGAAAACCGCAAAATCATCTGCAAACATCATATTCAACAAATGTTTTCAGCGAAAGCTATTGATAAACCAACTACGGCAAAGCTAAGAATGTTAATCGATATTTTTAATTCCAATTTAAGGTCTCTCAATTCATTAGGCAGACCGACTAAACAATGGGATGATCTTGTAGTGGAGATAATAAAATCAAAATTAGATGTAGAGACTTTACACAAATGGGATAACGAGGCTCCCTCTAATAGATTAGAGACACTAGACGAATTAATTGGATTTTTAAACAAGCGTTGTGAAACACTCGATTGCATGATTCAACCATTGAGACCAAGTCCTGGTTTTAAATCGTCTAATTCAGTTCATCGGCAAACCACACTTGCAGCATTCAGTTCATCGAATATTCAACCACGATTCCAGTGTGAGTTTTGTTCGAAGGCCGGTCATCGCATTTATCGGTGTAGAAAATTTCTGTCTACTAAGAGGCCAGATCGTGTACGTGAGGTCAAACGTTTAAATTTGTGTATGAACTGCTTGTCACCTACACATCAAACTACTGCTTGCGAGTCACCATATCACTGCAATGTATCCAATTGCAATGAAAGACATCATTCACTCTTGCACCAGTCCGTCGAGAATGCGAGAACAAATGAAGCATCAAATAGTGCTCCTACCATTCAAGATTCAGTTAAAAATCAACAATCGTCAGCATTAAATACTTCATTAATAGTCTCGTGCTCGCAAGGAAATGTTAACGCCAATGTTTTACACACACCTTCCAATAATGTTAGCTCATATGTTTTTCTGGCTACAGCTTTAATCACTGCAATCGATGTCAATGGTGCCGCAGTTTTGTGTCGAGCTCTTCTGGATAGTGGCTCGCAAATCAATTTAATCACGGAGGCCTTGGCGTTGCAACTCGGATTCCAACGTTATCAACACCAAACTCAATTGGGAGGAATCGGAAATACAACATTGAATTCAAAATCCAAGATATACTTCAAGATCAAATCCAGAATAAATGACTTCTCAGCCAATATTGACGCATGCGTGCTAACGAAAATTACAAATCTTCAGCCACATTCAACAGTCAACATCAAACAATGGCCAATACCCAACAATATAAAATTAGCTGATCCGCAATTTCATAAACCACAAAAAATTGACCTGCTTATCGGAGCCGGGTTATATTACAAATTGCTATCTGTGGGTCAAATTTCGTTAGCTGACAACAAACCACTTCTCCAAAACACACTACTCGGCTGGATTGTAGTTGGAAATTCCGCTTCCGATTCGGATATCAATTCATTGCGGATTCCAGCTATCAATCAGGTTTATCATGTTTCTGATCGTGATGACCTCAATCTAAATCACCAGCTCGAGAAATTCTTTCAAATTGAAGATATTAAAGAAGCAACGAAAAAATATTCGGTCGAAGAAATTTTGGTGGAAGAACATTTCAAGGAACACGTTTATCGAAATCAAAATGGTAAATTTGTAGTTTCCTTACCTTTTTCGAAACCTCCTTGTGTGTTAGGGGATTCAATACAAATGGCAACATATCGGTTTCATGGAACAGAAAAAAATTTAAATAAAAATCCACAACGGAAGCAAGAATATGCAATGTTCATGGAAGAATATCTCAAGTTGGGCCACATGGAGCTTATCTCATCTGATAAGATTCCACAAACTCATTATTTTCTTCCACATCACTGTGTCATCAAAGAACACAGTTCATCAACGAAACTCCGCGTCGTCTTTGACGCTTCTGCGAAGACATCATCCGGAGTATCACTGAACGACATTCTGATGGTAGGACCGGTTGTGCAGCAGGACTTATTTTCCATCTTGCTGCGCTTTCGCACACACCAGTTTGTTTTGAGTGCCGATATTAAGCAAATGTATCGCCAAATTTTGGTGCATTCACCTGATACCAACTTGCAGTGCATTTTATGGCGAAATGATCCGGATACAGACATCAAATTATATCGGCTTCGCACTGTTACATATGGCACTGCCAGTGCTCCTTATTTGGCAACCAAATGTCTTCAGAGGTTAGCCCAAGAAGGAGAGATCAACAACAAGCGAGCGGCTCAGGTAATTAAGAACGATATGTATGTCGACGATCTTCTTACAGGTGCAAACTCTCTGTATGACATTCAACAAATCAAATCAGAAGTCATCGAATTGCTAAGCACGGCTGGAATGGAACTTCGAAAATTCTGCTCTAACAGCGAAGAAGTGTTGACTGACATACCTCAGGAGCATCAAGAGAAATTTCTAAATATTAAGGATAGCGATTATATTAAGACGTTGGGCATGTTTTGGAATCCTGTTCAAGATATCTTCAGCTTTAACGTACCTGGAACAGCCAATCATCTTCAGACAACGCGACGTACAGTACTCTCAGATATCTCGCGCATTTTTGATCCGCTGGGGTTGGCTGCTCCTGTTATCACCATAGCGAAACTTTTCATGCAGGAGATATGGAGCTTGAAGCAACACTGGGATGCTTCATTGCCACAGGAACTTTTTACGAGATGGCAAAAATATCGAGGAGAACTTCATTTGCTAAACACGTTGCAACTGAAACGTCATGTGATGCAGCCAGATACATCCACTGTTCAACTCCATTGTTTTGCAGATGCTAGTCAATCAGCCTATGGGGCCGCCATTTATGTAAGAAGTGTGGCATCGAATGGTTCCGTTGTATCATCACTTCTTTGTTCAAAATCAAGAGTAGCGCCAAAATCCAGAACAAAATTAACAATTCCAAAGTTGGAGCTGTGTGCTGCGCTTTTAGTAGCACAATTAGCTGAACGAGTGATTCCAACTTTAAAGATCAAAATTTACAAAACAGTCTATTGGAGTGATTCAACAATAGTCCTGGCTTGGTTGGGAATGTCACCTAATAAACTCACCACATTCGTATCAAACCGTGTTCTGAAGGTGCAACAACTCACAGACGTAGAAGATTGGCACCACATCCCTTCATCAGAGAATGCAGCTGATATTGTTTCTAGAGGAGTTCTCCCATCAACCCTCGTTAAGTCGACATTATGGTTCTCCGGCCCATCGTTTCTTTCACACGATGAGCATTCATGGACAGCCACAACTCCACCAAAGCCAGCCGTCATTCCTGAATGCAGAACAATTAAGGAGACCGCACACGTAATAACTAATGATCTAGACATCATAGAACGAATGAAGTACAGGAACAATTTCTCATCTGTACGAAATGTGATGGCCTATGTGATGCGGTACATTCATAATCTTAAACCTGGACAAGCAAAAAAGAATGGGCCATTAACAACTAGTGAACGAGAGCTAGGAATGACAGCCATAATCAAGATTATGCAGGTTTCCAGATTTACTCAAGAGAGAAATTTATTACTACAGAAAAAACCTCTGAATCGAAATTGCCATCTAAACTCACTTTCCGTTTTTCTAGATGACAATAATTTGATTCGAGTAGGAGGGCGCCTTCATCACGCCTCCTTGTCATATTCTTGCAAACATCCTCTCCTTCTCCCTTCCACACATCCCTTTACCGTCATAATCTTTAAACATTTCCATCTTTCTCATCTACACGCAGGTCCTCAAGCACTATTGGCAGCAATAAGGCAACAATTTTGGCCAATAAATGGGAAACGTCTCGCGCAAAAGGTGTATCAGAATTGTATAAGATGCTCAAGAATCCATCCACGAGAATTTTCGCAATTAATGGGTAACTTACCGAATGAGCGTGTAACGGCTGCACCTCCATTTTATAATACTGGCCTGGACTACTGTGGACCACTTTACGTGCATCACCGAATACGAGGGAAGGGACCTACAAAGACATACATCGCTGTATTTGTGTGTTTCGCAGTTAAAGCCGTTCACCTGGAGCTGGTCTCGGATCTTACGACAGATTCGTTCATTGGTGCTCTAAAACGTTTCATTGCGACGCGAGGTATATGTAAACGAATTTTCTCCGATAATGGCACCAATTTTGTAGGGGCTAATTCTGAGTTGCATCGTTTATATCAACTATTCCAATCACAACAACATATTGATGAGATGAAAAATGTGTACTCTTCAGATAAAATTGAATGGCATTTCGCACCACCTAGCGCACCTCATTTTGGTGGTATCTACGAGGCAGCCGTCAAATCGGCTAAAAATCATCTTCGAAAGGTAATGGCAAATGCAGCGCTCACGTACGAAGAACTTAATACGCTAGTGAAACAGGTAGAGGCTGTCTTAAATTCCAGACCAATCACTCCACTCTCTTCGGATCCAGCAGACCTCCAACCGCTAACGCCCGGACATTTTTTAATAAACAGACCTCTCACTTCCATTATCGAGCCCAATATTGAAGATGAAAGGATTCCAGTACTGAAGCGTTGGCGTATTCAACAACAATTGCATCAACATTTTTGGAGTCGTTGGTCTAAGGAGTATATCACACAATTGCAGCATCGCCGTAAATGGTCTAAGGCTTCCGAAAACGTCGCAATCAATGATTTGGTGGTTATCAGAGATGACAATTTACCACCTCTTAAATGGAAACTAGGCCGCATCATTGATATTCATCCGGGAGCTGATGGATACGTACGGGTGGCCACTTTGAGGACCATGCAGGGTACAATTAAACGTCCGATTGTCAAACTATGTCCTCTACCTATGGATGATTTGAAACATCAGTTGAAAGATAAATTCTTTCAACGGGGGGAGAATGTTGCAACCTCATCAAAATAATACTAACTTTTATTTATAATTTAATATTTCTTTCATTGAACTCAAGTTTCAGTTTAAATGTGCGACTGTAAATACATAACGATAGCAACTGCAAAAATTCCCAGTTGTATAATTGTATTGTTTTTTTTTTATAATTGTCAATGAATCAATAATATGTATCTATTTCAATTTTTTACTCTGTTTTGCGATTACGGTCAACTTTTTTGATAAAAACTTGTGGACTGATAATTCTATTTAGCATCGTGACTGGCTTGAGTTCATCCTCATCAATTTAAAAATTAAATAAAATAAAAATTGTTAACATAGTGATCCTGAAGTTGTTTTCATTTTTTTGGGAAAGTTGCGGAGTGCGAATAAATATTGAATCCCGATTATTTTGTTCATTTCCAAAAAGGCTTGGAAATTATTCACCTAATTTACATCCGCATCTCGATTTACGAGATCTCATTTTACGAATTTACCAACCAATTTCGTAAATTTTTCGAAATCGAAGAAACAGCACAAGTTTAATCAACTATGCAAGAACACTACGTACATATTATATTCTAATGTTATTGCCGATCAAATAATTACTGATGATTGTTGATTATTGCAAACAGTGAGACTTTTCTGCAGCCGAAATTGCCCGGCCCAAGAAGTACTAAAAATCCCAAATATAGTGTTAACACTTGACACCATACATATAGTATAATTTAGAATGAAACCGTAGTAGGAGATGTCTTTTTTTTTAGTTTCGAGTTTTGTGAAAAAATTTCATTCGAGAAGTCTTACGAAGAAGACCTGAAGTGTTTAGAAACTTACTGAATAATAAACCATATTGACATAAATAATATTGACCATCAAGTGATTTGAGTTTTAATTTATTTATTAAAAGATTTAATTAAACGTTCGAAATATTAGTTCGTCGCCTAAGGCTTACATTTTCTATAGTTTATGATTATTCAGATGCGATTATTTTGCCTGTTGCCTGTGAAATTGGAACAAATTGTGCTAGCTAATAGCGTGATTGAAGAAACCAGTACCGATTCTTGTGCTAAAATGAATTTGATTTTGGTGTGAAAACTGTTGCACCAATATTATGGTTTCATCTCTCTAAGTTTGACCCTGGTACAGTTGAAAATGATAACACATCATTTTAAAGGTGGGCAAAACTTGTTTGAATACTGATGGTTGCAAATTCTTTATATTGGTACCTAAATATCGGAATATTGATTCCTTGGAGTAAGTCTGCTACAAATTATGTATAAACGAAGAATTGCGTACTAAAGCTCTAAATTCTTATACTTGACCGAATTTACCATTCTATTAGAGTTATTTAAATCTGATTTTCTTGCTTTGACTGAAACTTCTCTCAACAGTAAAATTGCAAACAAGTCGATCCACAATAATTATTATAAACTAATACGTTTAGATCGTATTAATAATACGCGATGGGATGGGGTTGGTATTTATTTTCGGGCTAATTTAAAGGTCAAAGAATTATTCTCTGATGCCTTTGGAGACACTTCTGTGATAAAATGGAAGAGGTCTCCGAAACTTCTCGTCTTAGGAAGATTCAACAAGTCCTAGTTTTTTTGATTAAACCGGACATGGACGGCTTCTAGTGAAGAGTCTGGAGTTGCTCTTCGAGACCCACTTCCCAGGGAGCTTTAACGACCTGATGGTGCACAGTAATCATTAGGAAACACTTTCAGTGTACACAGAGGATGTCGTAATTAAGAAACCATATAAATCGGCTGGTCCGGATCAAATTATACCAGCGGAACTCCAAAACAACTCAGGAATTAATCTTAATAATTTGGTAGTTATATTCAAATGGTGTTTGAAGCTGGTTTATAGTCCCAGGTACTGGACGGAGCTTGTTTTGATAATGTGGTCTTCTACGGACCATCCTAAGGACATAAGACTAATAACCCTATCATCCTTTGCCTTTCTATTGAAAACCTTCAAAAGGCTGTTGGATGTATACATTAGAGCAAAAATAAGGTCCAGTAAGTGGGCACTGTCTCAGTATGCGTACATTAAGGGCAGATCTGTTGATACAGCTCTGCACACCTTGAAAAACCTATTCACTTTAAAAAATTTTGTTTGATCGCCTTTCTAGATATAGAGGACGCTTTTAATAATGTGGAAGCAGAGGCAATCATGGAAGGATTGTGATTGTTGGGGTCGATTCCCTTATAAATATGTTAATTAAACATATGCTTGTAAGCAAGATTGTTAGCTCGGTGCTGGGAGGGAGATTCCATCATTAAAAGGCGAGTGATTAGAGAAAAACCGTGCGGTGGGGTCTTGTCCACTCTTCTCTGGAACATAGTAGTAAATGGGTTGTTACCGGAACTAGAGACAGACGGTATAGAAGTTATCGCCAACGCAGAATGCTTAACGCAGATTGCGTTCACTTCCTTTGCTCATGTCATACCCAAACACTTGGGTAAGTTCAAGATGGACAACGTGTTCCGTCTCGAAAACAGTGAAGTGCGAGACGTTTTATACTACATAAGTAGCTCAAAATGAGATAGAAATAATTGCATTTCCTCTAACAGAAGTTCTACCAAGGTTTGGAATGAGAGTTTATATTCAAAGTGCAAATGTAAAATTTTAATTGATATTATCAGTAGAGTAATTGGGAAAAGGTTATCGGCGATTAAACACGGTGACAACACCTGATCGTTATCCGACACCCCACATACAAAATTTCTCCATGCACTTGCATGGTTGTAAAATTTTTTCAAAAATCGATCTTGTCAGGGCTTACCATTTAATTCCCATCGCACCTGAAGACGTCTATAAAACGGCTATAACGACCCCCTTTGGCCTCTTCGAATTCACCCGAATGCCATTTGGTCTACGCAACGCCGCTCAAACGTTTCAACGTTTCATGAACGAAGTCGTTCGAAACTTAGACTTTGTTTTCGTCTACATTGACGATATTCTTGTAGCTTCACATAATGAGGAACAACACAAACAGCATCTGGAACAACTATTCCACAGATTAACTGAGTTTGATGTTCACATTAAAAGTTCAAAATGCGTCTTTGGCGCATCCACTCTTGATTTCCTCAGCCACAAGATAACTCCTAATGGTATTATGCCGTCTGAAGAACGAATTAACGCCATTAGGGAATTCTCAGCTCCCAACATCAATCAAGACTATTCAGCGATTCGTCGGTATGGTAAATTACTACCACCGATTCATACCAAAACTCGCTGAAACACTCGCACCAATTCACAGTCACTTGGCAGCTTTACTCAAAAAGCCCAAGACAGCCAAGAACTTCTCTTGGCCCGACGAATGCCAACACGCATTCACGTCGCTTAAGACTGAATTAGAACAAATTACACTGTTAGCGCATCCATTGAGCGACTCAAAGCTCAGCGTCGGGGCAGTTCTGCAACAGTACAATAACGAGTGTTGGGAGCCACTGGGATTCTTCTCTAAGAAACTATCGGATGCCGAAAAGAAATATTCCGCATTCAATCGGGAATTACTTGCAATATATCTGGCAGTCAAACACTTCACATATTTTGTCGAGGGTCGGGAATTCACCATTTATACCGACCACAAGCCTCTAACTAGAGCAATTCAGTCTAAAACTGAACGAAATCCAAGGCAATCACGCCACTTGGATTATGTAAGTCAATTTACCACGGACATTCAGCATGTTCACGGACATGACAACGTTGTCGCGGACACACTATCCCGCACTACCGACAATGAAACGGCCACAGTCGAGACACACATCGACTTGCACAAAATTGCAAATACACAAAAAGCTGACCTAGAACTTCAGAATTTATTTTCTGGTTCCGAATGTCACACTAGTTCATCAATGAAACTAGAGCTTTTTAAACTACCTGGCCTTGAAATCGTCTGCGAAACATCTACTGGGAACAATCGCCCATACATCGCAGAACCACTACGTCGAACCATCTTCGACACTTTACATAACATTTCACATCCTGGCATCCGTGCATCTCGTAAATTGATTACTGCTCGCTACTTTTGGCCCAGTATAAACAAAGACGTAGGCAATTGGGATCAGTCTTGTTTATCCTGCCAACGTGCTAAAGTCCAACGGCACACAAAATCACCCCATGGACAATTTCAAATCCCACCTGGTCGATTTGGACATATCCACTTAGATATCGTAGGCCCACTTCCTCCATCTAATGGATATTCATATTTGCTCACCTGTGTCGATCGCTTCACTCGCTGGCCCGAAGCATACTGCATGACAAATATGTCAGCTGCAACCATTGCCACTACGTTCGTAAATAATTACGTATCACGATTTGGCGTGCCCCTTCATATCACAACTGATCAGGGAACGCAATTGGAGTCCAAACTTTTTACTGAGTTAACGAAACTCCTCGGATCTCATCGTATACGCACAACGGCTTATCACCCACAAGCCACGCTTCCATCGGCAACTCAAAGGCGCTCTCATGGCCAGAAGCAACACAATTCATTGGAGCTCGGAAATACCAATCGTTTTACTTGGAATCCGAGCAACAGTGAAAGAAGATCTGAAGTGCTCACCAGCTGAAATGGTTTACCGTCAAACCATCAAGCTACCCGGTGAGTTCTTCGTCGAAAATCCTCTTTCACCTACACCAACTACCGACACAGTCATCGACCAACTGCGACAAACAATGCAAAACCTTGTACCCACATCAACTCGTCAATCCAAACAAGATGACGTTTTCGTTCCAAAATTTCGTTCCAACTGTGATTTTGTGTTCATTAGAACGGACAAGGTTCGCACAGGATTATCTCCTCCCTACGAAGGTCCGTATAAAGTAATACGTCGACTTAGAAAATTTTTCACCGTCTCGATTAATGGAAAACACCATACTATTTCAATCGATCGACTTAAGCCAGCATACGGAATTCTCTGTTCGGCTGATCAAGTATCAAGCCATCGAACATTCAAATCCGTCCGTATTGCCGAAACACAAACAATCATTTTCGAGGGAAAACATACTTGCGGGGGAGTCCTGTGGCGGTTTTACCATCCACCACAAACGAAATACATTTTTAAAATTATTTTCAAACAAAATATATTTTTACTGAACAAATAAAATGTACAACTCATTATTGCATTTTTATGAATGACGCGCCATCTCAATATAACCAATTCAAAACAAATTATTTGGTTGGTGTCTGTACTCTACTTTGGATTTTGTAGATTTTCACAACTCACTCTACATGACAACACAACAAGCAAACAAATTAAAAAATCAAAATAATACAAAGTGGTGGTGATCTTAATTCATTAAAAACTTGTAATTAATAATAAGTTAAAACACGTATTACATAAATTAAAAATAACGATTGTGTGTTTCATTAAACACCCCAATCTTTATAACGGAAATACAAAATTAGTAAGCTTACGAATAAGGGGTCTTACTTTGGGAATTTGGGTAACAATTTTGAGTTATCTCTGAATTCAGAGAACCGTTGCAGCTGGGTATGGGACTCGATGAAATCTGATATTTTTGAATTTTATCCTCGAAAAGTTTTTTTTTTTTTAAATTAGGGTGGGTGTTAGCAGCCCAGAGCACTGTGACCAATGAGGCCTATTGTGCGTCCCTAGAGGTTCTTAGTTGAAATGTAGGTCTATGTCCTTGATAAACGCCGCCACCTGATGCATATCCAGTGGGTCGGCATTAGGCCACTGGATTGTGAATGTCGAAAACAGTTAATCTTTAATTTAAAAATGGCAAGGGAATTATTTTAAGGTTGTTTTTAAGTTGGTGGATGGTAATTAGTGAGAAATTAAGATTAACAAAAGTACTCAAGAATCTGATGCGGCGGCGACAGTAATTTTATTATATAGTAGGTATAAACGAATAAGTTTCCAAGGATTGATAGTTTATATAAAGAAGAATTGTGACTCTAGGAGGCTGAATTGTGCATCAGTATAAATTTATTAGTTTTTAGTATTATGGGAGGTTGATATTTCCATGACCATTAAGATTGAGGGATGTCTGAAACATTTCAATAATTTTATAATTTAGGTTTGGGGTTTTGGCTTACTTTACTCTGAAATTCTACTTACTAGTAGTAGGTAGTGTCGGCTTCATTCTAATACGATTATTTGATTATTGATTAAATAGCTGTAGGAACCATTTTTGGGATAATGGAGGGCTTACACTATAGATGCGTTTGTTTGTTATTATAGTGTGGTTTTGTATGTCTTATTCGTTACGTGGGTACTATGGTTTAATAAATCCGATTTAGTGAATTTTCGAAATTTGCCATAGTTAGATTTACGGTATTTATACTTTATTTTGAGTTTAATTACTAAATTCGATGTAATGGGAGTATTTTAGTTTGACAAATATTATGAAAACAATAACAATTTAAGTTTATTAACCGTAATTGAAAACGAGTTTAGCTAAATCGGATTTAATAAATCGCAGTCTGACAAGAGTCAGCATTGACACGCTACGATTTAATAAATCGGATTTAGTGAATTTTTCGAGTTTAGCCGTAGTGTATCAATCCTAATTATTGCTAATCGCGTTTTATTTCATAGAGTACCTAAACCAGTTTAGCTAAATCAGATTTATTAAACCGCAGTCTGGCAACACTATTCATGCATCGTGGGACCTTCATATACAGACATAATATATTTTTGCCTGGCTTTGTCAGTAGAGTTGTAACTACATATATCTTTAGGAATCTGAGATGGGTAACTAATATATGTAATTTTATTTTAGGGTTTTCTCTGAAATGTTAGTTTGGATGTGTTTTCTTAGTTTCGCTTATTTATTTAGTATTACTTTTAGGGATGGATAGGTGATTAAACGGAGTGGTCATGGCTTTACAGAAAATTCAAGCATCCAATGGAGATTAATTAGTTTAGAAATTGTGTCTTGTATAGTTATTGTTTTGCCATTTATAGTAAAAATGAAAATATGCTAATTATTGTTTCATACTCACTCAAGTTATTGAATTTAAATTTATTATGAACCCCTTTTTAAGCTCTTATTATTTAATGCGGTTCAGATTTACAGTGAGATTTATGTAGTATGGAGCAATAAGTTATTATTTGAATTTTGATTTTAAAATTTACAAAAAAAAAAAAAAAAAATTGAAACAATTGTTCAAGACTAACTTTAAATTCAACAAGAACAAGAGCGACATGTAGCGAGAATCCCATTCTGGAACATACTTTGACTCGAGTATCTTTTACCATCACCACAACCACCAACTCGTTACCTGTTATAGCTAGGACTTTGGATCGATACTGCATTCCCGATCGAGCCGGAGACCACCTTCCAAGACATCGGCTTAATTACGGAGAATGACACCTCAAAAGTGGTAGATTGTAGTAAAATCCATCAAGCTCGTACAAAAGCCAGCAGCACGCTAACTACTAACAATCCATTTTATGTTGAACAACAACACATTGCAATTTTTTCGTTGGAAGAAAAGATAAAACACTAATTTCGAGGATAATCGCCGAAGAGTTGAACAATACGTAAATGTAATAGATCGTGATATTTGTTCATTTTAGTACCGCAATTGTCGCTAGTGTGAATTATCTTTTCCATACCAAATGAGATAATTTACACTAGCGCACCTAGCGTAAATGATGTCGAAGTTAATGTTTAGTACAAGTGCTAAACATGATCTATAAAAGAGCCAGGATTAGAATATATAGGACATACATATTTCCATCAATGCTGGTGATGCTTAAACATTAGAAAAAAATATATTTTTATTCTGGCCTTTTAAAATCAATTAATTTGAAATCATAGCAATTGGTTGTGGCGGAACTGTAGTAGTTAGTAATCTACTAATGAATTAAAAAAAATTATTGATCCTGTAGCTGATGAACGGAGTCATAAGAGAACTGTCAACTTTTAATTTCGATGCAGTAGATTACATAGACCTTATTGATTGGAAGAGGATGACTGAACCCATGTGGCGCAATAACAGACTTTGAAATAATTGACACGGAAACTTTGGATACATTTCGTGAAATTCTATGTGTTCTCCTGTCTGTGGGCCGGAGAGCCGTAAAGGCTTCATAAAAACCAAAATAGAAATTCATCGCCTAATGCCGGTTTTCATTACCAAGAAGAAATACAAACCATAGTAAATTGAGTTGTATCGATCTTTTTTCGTTTTTTACTTCGCAATAAACAGTTGCAATAGTCTTAAATCTTAATAAATAGTTCATTTTTGATTGGAATTATACAATACCTAATTATTTTTCTAAATCCTTCATTTAGGGGCAGTACTAAAATACGGAATTTCAAAAAGTGTTCGTAATGAATTTTAATCGTATATCTAAATAGCATCCTTTCCGCAAATTGTAAATTTTTTGTTGTTTGGTTTTTATTTTGTTTTAATTCATTGGAAGTACTACTCTGATTATTACAGGTTTTACACTTCAAATTGAACCTTTAGCAAATTATATTTGGCTATTCCTTAACTGATTATGATTAAATTCGACATGTGCATTGGAAATAGGATCCAAAATGATTTTTGAAAGAAGTTGTGGAATTTGGCTAAACAGAATAGAACTTCGTCATTTCTAAACCGATAAGAATGAAATCCAATACGTGCGATACAGATGAATTTTAGATAAAGTTCTGGAATATGACCCATTAGAAAAAAATTTTGTTAAAATTTCCGCGTTTCCAATATGTATATATATTATATGTACTCATATTATTTTTATTGAAGGGCCATGTGGGCGTTCAGCCACCACGTACTGCAGGCTAAAAGATCTTTTGTGCTTGGACCCTGCTTAATTATCCGTCCAGTCAATATTCAGGCTCTTTTAGTGAACCTGATAATATGTATTGCCGGCTGGTACGCAATTCATACTATCTGGGCTCATGGCTCTCTCTCCTAGTTTACTGTAGCATCGTCTTCTGCTAGAAGGATGATAGCAATGGTACCCAAGGACTTTGAGAGGGCAATTCCACCCCGTATATTTCTACCCGTACTCAGTTTACCGTTTTGATTTTACTCTTAAAAGTTGCTGGGAATGGAAAGTTGCCTGTAGGTCACCCAGCCTTACTACAGAAAGGCTAAATAAAACTGGAGGGTGCCTGGTATCCAGAGTCCACATACTTGTCCGGACTGATTAACCTATCAGCCATTCATCCATCGGCATATGCTATTCCACCTCAGATTAGGGTATTTTGTCAAGGGAAGAATAATGTACCTACTCATAAGTAATAAAATAAATCTAATTTTTATTTTACGAACGAAATTAAATAAAAAATATTTGACGTTTCTTTTTGCTCCTAATAGCCATCGATTTTACAACCCTCCAAACCATAATTTGTGGCCTTCAAACCATTTTTACATCTAGATAATTGGTATGCCCATTGGGCTAAATGTGTACTAACTGATTACTAAATGATTTACCCGACTATTGATCCGCAGTCTTAAAAGATAACTTTTAGTTGTGTACTAAATATTATAAGTACTAAATAGTACTTACACCAATTTGTACTAATTTTAATTATATGAATTTAAATTTATAATGCGCTGACAACTATTTCCAATCCAGCTGGCACAAAACGCCAGACGAAAGAAATTTAGTTTTAATTTATACGATTTTGATATTACATATGTTTCGAAGATTGTAAGAGAATTTAATTTAGTTTCGAACTGATGAGCTTATGATTATGAAAAAATCAATCTCTAAAAGAAATTTAGAACCAATAATCACCTACCCTAAGCAATATTTTGAGCTAGCTAGGATATCTAATTTAGTTAAATAATATATTTCTACCTTTAGTACACATATCGTCGTGTCCAAATAAGAATATTACATCTACAAATCGTTAAATTCTAAAAGAGACCTGTAAAGTTTTTAATGTTAGATTTGGCTTTTTTTAAATAAAATTCTTGCCACCCTATGTGAAAAGGATTTTATTTTAAAAAAATTAAGCCAAAATTAACATTAAAAATTTTATACGCTTCTTCAAAAAATTAGAAATTTGTATTTACGATATATTATTTAGTATAAATCTAAACTTTGTATTTTGAATGTACCTTTAAACATAATACATAGTTCCCTGTGGCTTTACTTAAAAAATACTTAGTTAAATACAAAAGTCGCCAGAAGCCAACATACGCCTGTAGGATTCGTCGTGCCACTAATAATTTGGTAACTCACTGTAAGTTCATTCTACCGTCATTCCATATTGTATATTCCGGAAATTATTCGAAAGCTACTAATCCAATTTCAATTCGCGGGTCAGTAAAAGGCTAAATTTCTAAAATATAGGTTCTATTGCGGTATATTTACTATTAAAAACTTATTAACTACATTTTTAGGAGAAGCGCATTTCTTGTATTTTCTTCTATAACTTATGATCTACATAATCGTACAACCCACATCATTTCTCAAGCTATTGATATCGAGGAAAAAATGTTAAAATTTCATTAAACTTTTGAAAGAGAACATCATTTTCGAAAATAACAGTTAGGCCGTGAGTGAATATGTTAAAAATATTTGGTTAAAAATTTGGTGAAAATCAAATTATCGTGGTGAAATATTTTTATCTACCAAATTTAATATTGCTGTGTGAATTAGTTAAAAATTAAAATTGTGACAACTGAACAACAACATGAAGCGCATTTATAACAATTATTTTCCTAGTTTGTTGTCTATTTTATTACTTTATAAAAAGCGTAATTTATCAAATGAAGCTGTTTTAAGAAGAAACAGAAAGAAACAAGTCGTGTTTATGTATCAACTGAACCAATATTAAAAAAACGAGGTTATGTTTTTTTTACTTGCATGTCAAATTTTATGTACGGTGCCTACCATGATGCATTTTTTATTAATTTTTTGTGGTGAGTAAATTTTTTAATTTTAACTTTTATGTCAAAATTTTAATTTTTAACTGGTTTTTAACTAATTCACTCACGGCCTTAGGCTTGAATAAAACGAAAGCAAATTGAATTGAATCAATTCTTCCGTTCGTTTTCATTTCGTTTCTTCTGTGTTCTAGCTAGGTCTAGTAGGTTTTCATACATGATAAACCAATTTAATAGGTATGATCAAGCGCATGTATTGCTATCTCTTTCACTAAAAAATTCTGTCATTCGGTGCTTTTTTCTTGATATACTTTTTTTTATAAACACTAGTTCATAGCAAACAAAAACAAATCGAATTGGTTTGCGGTGATAGTTTTTGTGAAAATTTTGTGAAAACAACGAAGCTTTTTGATTTTATCGCACCGAATGACGATATGCGCAAGAAAAGACGAATTTGAAACAGCTGTCAATCATACATTATTCAATTGGTTTATCATGGTTTTCATACAATCAATTCGTTCGTTTCATTTCATTCCGTTTCGGTTTCGGCTATATAACTTTTAGGCTATAATATCGAATAAGCGGTAATGACAGGGTTTCACGAAAAATATGATGAAGCTTTATGTTAAGTAATAGTGAGTAGAAGTTAAGTAGGAGTTAGTGATTAATTTGGGAATTTATTTGGGGCTGTCATAAGGGTTGAGTTGGAAGTTAGCTTGAGCTGTTTCGAGTTGAGTTACGAATGTAGTTTTTCGAGTCGCACTGATTTGAGGAATGAGTTGGAAGTTCAGTTTGGGGTTAAGTTGAAGGTTGATTTGAGGATCGTGTCAGGGGTCGAGTTAGGATTGAGTTAAGTTCATAGACAAATGCGGTTTTCGGACCTTATTGGTTTAGGGCTTCAGTTTGGCGCTGAGTTCAGAGTTGAGTTTATATGAATTGCAAATTTATTTGGGGAAAGTTATCGGTTGAGTTGGAAGGTAGCTTGAGTATAGTTCATGTACGCTTGTACTTTTTCGGGCCATGTTGATTTGAGGATTGAGTTTGGGGTTAAGTTGAGGGCCGAATTTGTGGTTGAGTTGGGGTTCATTTAGCCGCTCAGTTGGAAATTATTTGATGATTTTAATGTTGATTTAGGGTTTAAGTTGAAGGGTGAGGTTGGGATTGGGTCGACCATTAAGTGCGGGTTGAGTTTGGGATGAGTTAAAGTTTAGTTTATTGGTTGGGTTGAGTTGAGGGAGAGTTAGGGTTGAACAGAGTTTGAGTTGAATTTGAGTGAGGGCTTCGGTTGGGGAATAATTTGGGGTCGAATTGATGGTTACTGGGAGGTTAACTTGATCTGATTTGAGTTGAGTTCATACATGCATATATCTTTTGAATCAAATTGATTTCGGGATTGAGTTGCCATTTAATTTGGAGCTAAGTTGAGTTGTGGTTTTGTTAGCCTGCGTTGGAGTTAAGAGAGCTGTTCGTTTGGGGAATTATGTTTATGTGAGAGTTGATTCGTGGATTGAGTTAGGTGTTGAGTTTAGGGTTAATGGTTGATTTGAAAATTGATTTGGAGTTGAATTGATGATTGAGTTCTGATCACCTCGTGAGGTTTCAGCCCTTTACAGTTTCTTTAATGGAAATTTGGTGATTTTTACAAATCTTCTTAATAAAACATTAGCTTTCATAGGTTTCAACTATTTTTTAATAATTGTGTTATTTTATGAATTAAGATTTTTTTTTAAAATTGGAGACGTCAGTTTAGACTGTCGGACTGACATGTTTTCATGGGACAATCCCTTTTTATCTGTAATTCTTTCATGCAATTTTTCAGAAAATTAAACGTAAAATCCAGAATAGTTTAGATCGCTTAACATTACCGGTTTTGATTTCTCGAACAGTAATGTCTTAAACTGCTACTAGTTAAATTTGAAAAATATGTTAATGAGCCTTAATGGAAATTAGGACTTAAAGAAATCACTTTGTAAGTTAATATTGCATGACAAATGCACGCATGGAAAATTTATAAAAGCATCGCCACTGCTTATTTCATTATGAAAGTATTCGCCAAATATCGGATCAAAAAATATTTTGAAGGATGATTTCACTGTTTAACTTTCTGGGAAATGGAGATCTCATTTTAAAAGTAGAATGGAAATCCTTATTTTCCAGAACACTTCAAAATTATACCTCCCATTTCTAAAATAATTAAATATTAATAGTTTTTTTGGAATATCTGAAATAAAAATAAAAATTTGGGGATTTATTTCATAAATATTTGCATTTCTTAATTTGGGCTCTTATTACATTTGTGGTTTGGGAAGTTATTTAAACATGCCGTCTTGTCATATTCCGTAATAAAAATATATGCCATAACCCATAACGAACGGGATCCTAAAAACCCGGGTTTTACCGTTGATTGTGGTAGACTAGATGTCCATCATATAAGGCCTCATCCCCTTTTATAAAGATAGAATGTGACATTTATGAAAGGATCTTTCCATTGGCGATCGTAGCCGCATTCAAAGATTTGGAACGACTACTTTGAAGTATTGAAACCAGTCCAAATGACTCAATAATAGGAAACACTATTGCTCGAGTGAAAAAAAAAACGGAGAAATTTGCATGTGTGACCGATCACATCTGATTCCCCGAGTCGACAAATTATTTTGTCGATTACAGCGTGGACAATGTTTCACCAAAATCAAAGAATGCCTATTTATTTCGCAAATTTGTCATTAATACACACTTGGCTTGGGCACCACTGATTTAGACGAAATATAATCATTTCCGGGAAGTCAGGCGACGATCACCGATATAGGCATAAAATCGATAAATATGGCATACGTCCATCAAATACTGGTTTAGACAAGATCAAAAATTTATCTTTTCTGCGAAACCTGATGGAAGTGGAATCTTTTAGTGGCCCAATTATGCCGTGGTCAAATTTCATCATGGTTGGAGGTTTCAAATGGCGACAGATCCGCTTCTCACGTTACTACAATGGGCGATTATTTTAATGAGTTATGAGCACGACATGGTCCTGATTTTAGAAATTATGGAAAATAATTGCAGCGATTCAAAAGCAAAATACATAAAATATGGATATCCAAAATGTTTACCACATCCTTTGAATCAAAGGTTTTTCTCGTGCGCAAAACTGACCAACAATTTTTTTTTCTCCAAAACCACTTTTCTCGACGTTTTAAAGCACCCTGCATCTTAAAAATAAATAAAAAAACAAAATGTCCGCTCGTCTATCAGTATACCTACAATATCTTGAGAACGGCTTGTCCGATTTGGATTTTTTCATTCAATCTATTTCTATGGTCAAGGTAGAGAATTGAAAAGCTTCTGGATCTGTACGACAATACAATCGAGTAGCTGCCACCCAAATATTTTTTATTGAGGATTAAGTTGGGCTTTGATGAGGTTGAGTTAATTGTATAATTGGGAGACAATTTCCGGGGTTTAGATGAAATTGAATGGAGTTGAATTGGAATTGGGTTACGTTATTTTTTAGTGAGCTGTTCAGTTGCGGATTTATTTGAGTGTTGAATGACAGTTGAGTTAAAGTTAGCTCGAGTTCATTAAAGTTAAATTTGGGAGTTGCGATTGACGTCGTTTGGAGTTGAATTGGGAGTTGAAATCGAGTTTGAGTGAGTGGTTCATTTGGAGTTAGTGAGGGATTTAATTGGGGGATTTATTTGGAGGTTGGTTCTGAGTTGGACTTATATATGCATAATGCATGTAATGTTTTGGACCATCCAGGTTGATTTGAGGATTGAGTTGAGCTTTGACTTTGGAGTTGAGTTAGGGGTTGAGTCGGGTTCATATACAAGATGAGTTTAAGTTGAGTTAGATTGAGTTGAGGTTAATTGAGAGTTTTATTTTTGGGTTGAGTTGAAGGTTAGATTGAGGTGGTTTAAATGTTCATTTGAGCGTTGTGTTTAGAGTTGAGCTGAGGGTTAAGATTTGGATCGAGTTGAGATTGGATTAGGATGAATTGGAGTAGAATGCGAGGTTCAGTTAGGGTTTTATTTGGAGGTTAAATTGAATTGATTTGAGTTAAATTCATGTGGAATATTTCGATTTGGAGATTGAGGTGGGGTTGTATAAGGGATTAAAGGATTCAGTTAGAGATTGATTTGAAAGTTGAATTGGAGATTATAAGTTGGAAGTTAAATTGAGTTGACTTGAGACGAACTTTACGGTGCGAGAATTGTGCGACAAGCGCTCATTGATTTCGCTACACCATTTATGGCCAACATTTCATTAATAATCGTGGGTTCCTTTTCGTGCCCTCCAGCAAGTGTTCGCTGTCAATGGTCAAATTCCAACAATTTTATCGTTTAAATAACATTTGCATAAACATTTACATATTTTCATACCGAGTCCAATTATGAGGTAAATTCGGGTGCAAAATTGATTTTGCAAAAATTTTCCAAAAACAAATGATTGAGACTCTGTTTCAAAGGATCAGAATATATCAAAAAATTGTAAATTTAAAACTTCACATAAGTTAGTTGTAAATTAGATCTGCATGTTTAATGATTTTGCAATAAAAAATGTCTAGACCGTTCAGTTTACAATTTCTTTTCTTATTATCGAAGACATGATCACATTAAAAATTAGCATATTACTTCAATTATGGGGAAATGTAAGAAAGCCTAATTGGTAAAGGATGGGTAACAATGATGGGAATGATGGGAAAACCTGCTTATCTCGTGTCTCTGTCAGAATAAAAAATTCTTCAAGATGGCGACTGCAAACAAACATGCATGTACATACATCATAGTAGCTAGAAAAGTTTTTTCGCTGTTTCGTGGAAAACCAGCTCATTTTCTAATCAATATCAATAGTAATAATTATGGCGGCGTGTAATAAATGTGCATGCACATTAGTCATACGTAAAAATTTTAATTCCACGAATAAAACCGCGCATTTAACATTATACTTAACCAGTAACGATAAACAATATACAAAGTAGTACACAGAAATTACTAAGTACTCTCATCATATACGGTTATAAAAAAATCCCGCGAAAATTCAGTACGCCACACAGAATCATACATTTCCAATTATTTTGTTTGTTGTTGCTGGATTCATGACAACATACATATTGCAACTAATTATGAAATAGGTCTACATAAAAAAAAAAATCTTACCGGCCACACTTAAACTTCCCGTCTGCGAAGTAATCCAAAAAACACTCCACATAGAGAATACGACGTTAATTTGATATAGTGTTACCAAAACTCACTAACTAGATGTCACTAAATTATACGCGCCACACTAAACACAGACACAAACATAAATCGTTTTCAAATTAATCCAAACGTTTCAAAACTTTGCGCAATTTTATGTACTTTTATTTCACACTAATACGGGTAAAATACAAACTTATCTTATTTTTTACTTCTTATTTTAATGATAACGCGAAATTAAATAACCACCAAACTACCGTAACTTATACACAACATGCTCATAACTCTCTGATAAAATTATAGAACAAACTAAACTAAACTAAAAAAAAAAAAACAGAAATCAACCAAATACGTAAAAACCGAAATCACCGGGTGATTCGAAAAAAAAAACAAACATTTACTTCCTGGACGTCGTGCAACAAGAAGAACAATACAAAACACGCATTATGTCGGAGAATCTTCTAAAATTTCATACATCTAAAAAAAAGCAACAAAAAAAATGTTTCCAAATAAACATCATTTACACACAACGCACACACGGTCAAAAATCGCAACAAATGCTAATTTAACGACGCAATTAATAAGATTAGTGGTAAACATACAAACACTACATCGACTCTACACTAAACAACAAAACTACCTAAATTTTTTATTTTTTATTTTTTTTTTTTGCATATTTATATACCGCAAATTAGAATAAAATCTATAAACGCGATTTCAGGCAGTAAACTAGAGCACACACGTCAATATTTTATCTCTTTTTTTGTTTTTGTTTTGTGCACCGATCGCCGCGCATTGCACACTCTGCCTGTTCTAGTCGCTCACATGTATGCATATACATACAAAAGTGTATGCATGAAGTTATCAATTGTTTTTGTTATTAATAATATAAAAAACAAAAAATTTATTATTAATGAATGTCAAGACTAAATTATATTACATTATATTGACGAGTGTTAGTATATTCCACAATCCAATACATTATCACCGCATCTCTTCTTCTTCGACGGTGTTCGTTTCTGCGTTTTGTTTGTTTTACGCGCGATATGCGCTAATAATTAAAAAAAGAAAAAAGAACACAACGCGAATTTATTGTATTGTGAATCATGCATTAACGTCATAATATGATTGTATCCACGAGTTGATGCTTTGATGGTTACGTACGTACATATGTGAATATGGCGTTTTGCAAATACTGGCTACGTAGATAACGTTATTATTAGTACATTTATTTAAAATAGTAATTGTATGTACTACAGTATGATCAAAAAGTACCGGGAATTTGTAATTTAAATGAACCGCTCTCGACCGATTCGGATATTTTTTTTTTTTTCAAGTTGGTAGATCCTATACTGACATCTGTGTGTAACTTGAGTGGGATCAGATGATTAGTGTTTGTTTGTTAGCTGTTCATAATAGACAAGTTTTTGTCAATTGATGAATAATTTTTTTGAGCAAAGATTTTGCTTGAAATTTTGTGTTTTGAACGGAATTTCTTGTGCTGAATCGTTGAAAATGTTGCAGAAAGCCTTTGGGGAGTCTGCTCTATCAAAAACCAGAGCATATGAATGGTATAAAGTGTTTAAAAATGGTCGTGAAGTGGTTGAAGACTTGCCTCGTTCTGGACGCCCTTCCACATCGAATACCGATGAAAACGTTGAAATTGTGAAGAAAACTGTTCTTGCCTACGGGTGGAACGGTCAACAAGGAGTATTACCTTGGCGTTTTAAAGCGTTTAAGAGATGCAGTGCGCCGCAAACGGCCGGATTTGTGGGCCGACAACAGTTGGATTTTGCACCACGATAATGCGCCGTCACACAAAGCGCGTATTGCAGGCACCGTATTCACCCGATATGGCTCCGTGCGACTTTTTTCTCTTCCCTCGACTTAAATTACCACTTCGTGGAAAAAGATTTGAATCTCTGGAAGCCATAAAACGAAATGCGACGAAGGAGCTGAAGGACATCCCAGTTTCGGCCTACCGAAAATGCATGGATGATTGGGTTAAGCGTTGGCACATGTGTGTTGCTTCAGATGGATGTTATTTTGAAGGAGATAAAATAAATTTGCCCGAAAATTAACACAAACTTGTTTTATTTACAAATTCTCGGTACTTTTTGATCATACTGTATATGGTATATGCACGAGTATCAGATGGGGATCTTTTTAAAAGGGGTATCCGGCTCCGGGAATTTCAGTCAAAAGCATTTCAGTCAAAAACGGAAAGGAGTTTCAGTCAAAAATTAAAAGGCAACTCAGTCAAAATGATTTTAGACTGAAATGCATTTTCAGAAGGAAGTTCAATCAAAAAACTAAAAAGGCATTCAAGTTGAACTTTTTTGACTGAAATTCCTTCTGCATTTATTTGTGACTGAAATACCTTTTGAAAAGGTAATTCAGTCAAACAATTAAAAAGGAATTCCAGACAAAATTGTTCTTGGGGAATTACAGTCAAAAATAATTCAGTCAAAAAACGAAAGGAGTTTCAGTCATAAAATTTCGCATACAAATATTTTGTCTAAAACTTCTTTTGTAAAGGAACTTCAATCGAAAAAAAGGAATTTCAGTCAGAAAACAGTTTGACTGAAATGCCCTTTGTGCATTTGGACTGAATAACCTTATTGAAAAGTGGTTTAGTCACAAATTTTTGGACTGGAATACCTTTTGTTTGGTTTATTTTATTAGTAGCATCGTAAACAATTGATCGTGTTACAATTGAACGTGAGCAGTTGATCGTAGATACAAGTAGTCGTGGAAACAATTGATCGTTGATACAATTGATCATATGAACAATTGATCTTGGATACAATTGATCGTATGAATAATTGATCGTGGATAAACTTGATGAATGGACAATTGATCGTACGGACAATTGATCGAATGGACAATTGATCGTATGAACTATTGATCGTGGATCAAATAATCGTGTGGAAAATTAATCGTATGGACAGTTGATCGTGGATCCTTGGTCAATTCCACGTATTTATTTGCAATTACAAAATCTTGCTTAACAAAATAGTGCAATTATTTTTCTTATTAGTAGGTGTCATTAATAAATTCTATATAATCCGCTCCTAAGTGCGCAGTGCGACATGTTTACTGATCTCGGCTCCTACGTCCCTCGAAGTTGCAATCTAAAGCCCCTCGGAGGGCGTCGCAAGGCCGAATGTGTCGAAAGGCCGAATGTGTCGAAAGGCCGAATTTCGAAAGGTCGAAAGGCTGAATGTTAGAAAGTTGTTTGTATAGAAATTGATTTTAATATTTCATCTTTTTATGAATGAAAATTTTCAAAATTTATATTTTTATGAAAACCAAAATTTATATTTTTATCAAAATTTGTATATAAAAATGTTTAATAGTAAATTACCTTAAATATTAAAATCTTCTTACGTTTTTTTTATCATATACAGTAGAGCGTCGATTATTCGAACTAATTAGGACCGTGGGTTGTTCGGATAATCAAATATTCGGATAATCAAACATATAAGTAAAAAGACAACATATTTTGTAAGAAATGCGTACACATTTTAATTTATATATACATATACATATGTACAATGTACATATTACAAATTCAGCTACACAAAATAGCCATAAATTTTTTCTCAACGAGATTAGTTCGACTTGTTTGAAGTGAATCTCGTAATCGATTCAACAGCAGAAGTTGGGTAGGGCAGCTATCTTCTTATTGCTCGAACCATATGACTAGTTTTCGTTTTTAAACAATCTTCGTTATCGTCTCCATCTTCATCACCGGTCATTATCGTCTCGGATACACGCTATAATTTCATCATCGTAGAAAATTTGAAAACCAGCATCGTTATTGTTGTTTTAGAGAACTTTTGCATCCTCTGTATCACAATCGCAAAATCCTGGAATTTTCTGAAGCATATCATACAATTAGGGAAATTTAATTCATTTACGCATGTATGATGAGTTTCTTCGCAGGCTTCTTCGTTTTACTCACTTGTCCCTGTATTGTTCAACAATTGATACGCCACCACACTTTCTTCATTGTCTTTCTTCCACTGGTCCATTGGTTGAAGAAGTGCTGTTACGCTTGGCGGCAAAAAAAATTACATTGAAATTCTTGTGAACTGCATTTAATATTTCTGCTCGCGGATGAGATGGTGCATTATCGAGGATCCAAGCACTTCTCTTTACTTTATACCATAGCGGAAGGAAACAAACAAAACGCAGTGTTCGGTTAATTGACGTTCGGATAATCGACGCTCTACTGTAATTAAAAATTAATTAAGGGTTGGCTACCTTATCTAGAAAAAAAATACAGAAACTGAAAATCCCGAAAAAAAAATCCAGAAACAAAAAACTCAGAAAAACAAAAATCCAGAATACTATCATAAAATCTAGAAACCTAATTATCAAAGTGCGGACCAAATTATAAATAAAATTTATAAAATGTCTATCAAATTTGAATTTTCCGTAAATTCTTAATATTTATGATAATAGAAATTACTTCGTCAACCTTTCAGGCACAGATCAAAGAAATCGTATCGCTCATATCGCTTCTACTGATAGTCTAAAAATGAGGTTGGCCACGTATCACTGTTTTTCAAAAGACTGTTTCTAAAATCTTTTCTCCAAAATGTTGTTTTACAAAATACATAATAATGTTTTTATTAATCTTTTATAGATTTTACTTTAAAATAAAACGACATCGATTAATTTAACTTCGAATTGTAGAGGCTAACGGCTTCGGTAACTCTCATCTCCTTAGACCTCCGAGGGGACTTAGATTTGAACTTCGGGGGACGTAGGAGCCGGAATCAGCAAACATGTCGGACTGCATGCCGCACTTAGGAGCAGATTATATAGAATTTATTAATGACACCTACTAAAAAGAGAAATAATTGCACTATTTTGTTAAGCAAGATTTTATAATTGCACGATTTTAAAATGCAATAGTTTTTTTATCAATCCCAGAAAAACCATTTACTAAATATTCATTATTTCACTATAAAATAATCAAAATAATTATTTCGGAAAACAATTTATACAGTAAGAATTCAAAAAACAAGATTGATTTTTTTCTAGATTTTTTTCGGAATTTTTTTTCTGGATTTTTTCTTTTCAACTATTCTAGATTTTAAAATTTCTGGATTTTCTTTTTTTTTGGCAAATGTAGTGATCCCATTAATTAATTATAATAATAAAAAAAACTAAATAAATAAATTAATTTTTTCGACAAAATTTGTTCACATTAATACTACATGCACAGGATTTATTAGCACGTATTTTCAATTTATTTAAATTATTTTACATTAAGAAATAAATTCAATGGTTTTTAATATTCATTCCAATCAATTAAGTGAAGGAAACTTTCATGAACATTCGGCTTTCGACTTTCGGCCTTTTGACCCATTCGGCCTTTCGACACATTCGGCCTTTCGGCGTTCGGCTTTTCGAGATTCGACCTTCCGACATTCGGCCTTCCGACATTCGGCCTTTCAACATCGAACGATCAGTCACTAAACCAAAAAAAATTCCAGTAAAAATTGTTTTAACTTGAATGCCTTTTTTGTTTTTTGATTGAACTTCCTTCTGAAAAGGCATCTTCTATTTTGACTGAGTTGCCTTTTAATTTTTGACTGAAACTTCTTTCTGTTTTTGACTGGGGCGCTGAAGCCAATATATAGGTCTACGAAATAATTTCAGTCAAAAATCTAACCAACCAAAAGGTGTTCCAGTCCAAAAATTTGTGACTAAAATTCTTTTCAAGAAGATCGTTCAATCCAAAAACACAAGGAGCATTTCAGTAAAACTGTTTTTTCTGACCAAAATACCTTTTTTTTGGACTGAAGTTCCTTTTTAAAAGGAGTTTTAGTCATAATATTTGTATGGGAAATTTTATGACTGAAATGCCTTTTGTTTCCTGACTGAAGTGTTTTTGACTAGAATTGCCAGAGCCGCAGTTTCCGTTGAGTTTCGGAAGCCTACAATTTGTGTTTGTTCTTTAAATGTTCAAAAATCCTCTCTCAAATATGAATGCTTTCAAGAATTTAGTCCCTGGGCAGATGTTGCAGATATTATTATAGTAGGTCGATTTTGGTCGCAAAATGAGGATGGAGAATTTTGTATATATACACGGCATATAATATACATTGTGTGCCGTCAAAAATTTGTATTATATTAGTGTATTTTCTCATCCGTTTTTGTCATGGTAAGTATCAAAAATAAGCGAAGCGGATGAAATCGGTTCAAATTTTTGGTACTTACGCTCGCCTTGAGTAATTTTTCTCATTCTTCTAACACGAGGAATTCATCTTTTTGTCTCTATCGCTGTTGTAACCGACGAGGGACGACATTCATTTGATTTCGTTAATAAAAAACCAAAACAAAAAGCAACATAATAGAATGATTTTTAATTTATGTATTCTTCGTCGGCTCCATTCGTAATATTTTTAATTTTTAAATTTTGAACAAACAAAAAGTAAGAAAACAAAATGATTTTGTTTATTTTCTTTATTGTGTTGCAACTCGTGAGGGTTGTTCCTATACGATGTTATGTCCGAGGGTGGGGACATTTTATTCTAAACAAAAAAAAATAGTATGTATATAAAAAAAGGTTACGCACGTTAAAAAGGAAAGTAATAAAATAAACCATCTTGGTTTTTTTTTGCTGTGTTCTATGTATATGCTAGAATAAAATTTCTACACTCTCGGACATAACGTCGTATAGGGAGCAACCGACCATCAAGAGTTGCAATACAATACTAAACAAAATAAACAAAATTGTTTTTTGTTTTTTGGTTAATATTTTTTATTTTGAGTCTCTCTAGCTTCGTAATATTTTTAATTTTTTTTTTTTTTTCGGAATTTGTTATTCTATCTCAGCCTCCTCATTGAATACTTCCTTTCAATCGATCTCTTTTGAACTTGTTTCTCTTATTTGTATCATGTCATTCCTATTACTCGCGTCATTTTATCTCTCTCATTTTCATCATATTAAACGAAAAACTGAAAGAAAAAATGCACATTCGACACCAATACAATTTACCAATACTATTGCCTTCTGGTAATCCTCAAATCAATCCTCATGTTGCGACCAAAATCGCTGTTCTGGGCCAGCTCGAGGTGTGTGGGAACTGCGCAGTCGCGCAGAGCACAACATTTTTACGGGCGCCTCTGGATCGTAAATTTATTATAACAACATACGACATTTTTCAAATAGTTCAAGTTTCCCTAAGATGGGTCTTGACTTGAGCATCTTTGGTAGAACCTTAATATATATGTGGCCCGCAACAGTTAGTGTAACTAAAAATTATAGTAAAAATAGTGTAATTTAAAATAATATTGCAGATAATCGGAAATTAAAAATCAAATTTCAAAATTTATTCGTAGTTACACGAAAATGAACACGTATAGTTATTTACGTCACAAGGGCGGTAAATGAGTTGTTACAGTACGAGTTCGACGTTTATTTTGAACGAAGAATTATGAACGAGTACTGTAACGATCATTTAACGTACGTGTAACGTGCGCAATGTTTTATTTCATATTGCATGGGACATTTAATTCGATGTTTTTCATTTAAAATTAAATTTTACTAATTTGTAAAAACATGAGTTCGAAATTTAAAAAAAATCAATCCAAATGATTTCCAAATTATCAAGTTACCCTACCTAGTTATTTTTTTTTTGTTTGGTTTTATATTTTTCTGTACTGTAATAGCTTGTTTTCCGGACTCTTTTTCCGTACCGTAATGAGTCGTTTTCCGGACTGAAATCAATCACAGTATTCTAATCCTAGTGTTCGCTGATGACCACCGGAGTAAAAAAGATCGGAGTTTTTTTGAGCAAAAAAATGAACGCATAAAAAGAGTCGGTGTATTTTTAACTCTACTTTTACTGGAGTTTTTTTGACAACCGAAAATTATTTCTTTTATCGGCGAAAAAAAATCCAAAATTTTTTTGAATTGAAAAATTTAAAATAAAATAATATGAAATGCTTCGATTTGGATAATGATATTAATAAAAAGTATTAAAATAATAAAAAGAAAATGTAATGTTGACATTTAAAACACCAAAATTATTTGTCAAGTAAAAAGTTGTTCGCTGATGTCATCAAAAAAAACCCGAGTTTTTTATTGAAGTGAAGTTTGCGGGGGTAAAATCTGTCAAAAAAACTCGGGTATTTTCTGTCAAAAAACCATCAGCGAACACACGGAATATTGTATATGAGAAAGATATGTGTCTTTAGGGTCGTTCTGTGAACCGTTTGAACTGTAGATGGTAGCACCTGTGAATTATATAAGAAAAACAGTAGCCTTTTTATTTTTCTTTGTTTTTCCTTTACTTAACAAGAGCTACTCGCCCGTGCATATCTTATTAATGTACCTAGTTTATATTATAATTAATATAATTAATAAACTGAAGTGGAATTAATAACAAATCTATTAATATTTTTATCAGGTTATGGGCCCAGAGCGCCATAGTCGAGTAACTAAATAAAATTTAGAAATAAATAATGAAACTGTGTAATATAATGAGTTCGTCAAATTTTTCGGTGGTCGCACCATTATCGTCAGGTGCAAATTTCAATAATTGGAAATTCAGAATTATGTCTCAAATGGAGAAAAGCGAAATCGCAGAAGTATTTACTGAACCAGTGCCAATAGGTGAAGATAAGAAAACATATTTGTTGAAAGATGCAAAAGCTAAAGCTTTGATTATTCAATATGTATCCGACAAGCATCTGGACTTAATTAAGGACTCAACAACGGCGAAAGGTATGCTAGATGCTTTATGTAGAGCAAGTGTTTGCCAGAACAAGCACTTTTTCAAAATTAAGTCATTGGAGAAAACTCGTAAATTTGAAATGTGATAAAAACAGTAGCCTGGAAGATCATTTTCTTATTTTTGATACATTGGTGCGTGGTCTCGAGACTCTTGGGTCAAAACTCGATGATTCTGATAAAATCTGTCATCTTCTATTAACATTACCCTCAGAATATGAAACTGTTATAACAGCAATTGAAACAATCGAAAATGTCAAAATGGAATTTGTGAAATCACGATTGCTAGATGAAGAAATAAAAATACATGGGAAGTTATTGAAATGTGAAAAAGATGATGTCTCATTTGGAACAGGCACAAAAACATTAAGTACGTCAGGTTGTTACGAGTGTGGAAATAAATTTCACCTACGGTACAATTGCCCTAAGCTGAGCAAAAATAGAGGCAGAGGTGGTAATAGTTTTAGAAGACCACAAAGAGGAAATAGGAATTTCTGTAGGGGTCAAGGCCGTGGTGATCAAAATAAAAATTATGCAAATGAAGCCGAAGTTAATTTTATAGCATGTTTGTCTCTACAAAATAACACTTATAATTTATTTGTTGTGGATTCTGGATGCTCCAGAAATATGATAAAAGGCGAGTTGGAGGATCAAATACATAATTTGGAGGTATTAAATGCTGGTATCAAAATAAGAATGGCAAACGGAACAGAACTGCTAGCAAATAAAAAAGGGAACTCAAAAATTACTGTTCAAGGAATAGTTGTAAATATTGAAGCTCTTGTGGTTCCGGGGCTAAAACAGAATTTGTTATCAGTTTCTCAAATTACAAGTAAAAACAGTAATAAAGTAATTTTTGAAAATAAAAAAATGATAATACAAACGTCAAAACGAAGTATTGTGTGTAAACAAACAAATGGTGTATGTATATGTAATTTATGCGAAACGTGTTTTGTGTAATCAAGTGACTAGTATTTCGGAGTTTCTGTGGCACAAAAGATTGGGGCATGCTAATAATGAAGTTCTTCGGGCTCGCGAACTACCACAGATAAGTCAGAAATGTACTTATTGTATAGAAGGAAAAGCTAAGAGAGAATCTTTTCCACGGAACGAAATGAAAACACACCAAATAGGACAACTTATTTGGACTGATGTATGTGGGCCAGTAAATGTTTCAACTTTGAATGGGGAACGCTACTTTCAAATTATTCTGTATGATTTTTCGCATTTTGTCATAATAAAACTACTAAGAAACAAAAATGAAGCCGCACAAAATCTTATTGATTATGTTGCTGAACTAGAAAATCAATTCGGAAGTACGGTAAAACGGATACGTAGTGACAGGGGTGGAGAATTTTATTCGTATGAACTTCAAAATTTTACTAGACAAAAGGGAATAAAGATCGAGTACACAATAAGTCATAACCCACCTATGAATGGTAAAGCAGAGAAAATGAACGATCAACTCCAAAATATGGTTAGAACCAAGTTAGCCGATTCGGGTGTACTAAAATATTTATGGGGTGAAGCAATTAGAGCATCAGCTTACGAATTAAATGGGACACCTACTTCAACTCTAGAAAAGGGACAAACCCCGTCTATAATTTGGAATGGAAGAAATGATTTATCAAATTTGAGAATTTTTGGATGTCGAACTTGGTCTATGAATTTGCCTAAAGGCGGAACACTCGATCCTAGGTCAGAAAGAGGTGTGATGGTAGGATATTGTGGAGGAGGTTACAAAATTTGGTTTCCTTCTACCGACAGATTAATTAGATCGAGACATGTAACTTTTGATGAAACATTTATAGAATGCAGAAAAGATTTGAATAAATATTCGTTGCCTAATGAAGTATGTGAAGAACCAGAAATTGAGAACAACAATCATAATACCAAAATTGACGAGACTATTGAACAGTCAACTAAAATACAGAATGTTCTTATAGAAAAGCCAATAGCTGAAAAGCAAACAACTTCTTCGGGAAGGGTGATAAAGAAACCAGCTTATTTAAATGATTTTGAGTTGTTTACTGCTTATTGTTTACTAACTGCCGATGAAAATGTGCCTGAAAATTTTAAGCAAGCTCAGGAGTCCGATGAATGGAAAGAGGCAATACAAAGCGAGTTAAATTCCCTCGAAAAACAACAAACTTGGAAAGAGTGTGACCTACCTAAAGATGCTAAAGCTATAGATACGAAATGGGTTTTTAAAGTGAAAGAAAATGGAGAGAAGAAGGCTCGTTTGGTTGCGAGAGGATTTCATGAACCAGAAAATGACAATGACTTTCTGTATTCTGCTGTGTGTAGAATACCTACGGTACGTCTTTTATTTTCTGTTGCATTACAGAATAATTGGCCGTTGAGACAAATCGATGTGCCTACAGCTTTTTTAAATGGATATGCGAACAGTGATATATATATATATATATTAAAATACCAGAAGGTTTAAGTTACACCAAGGAAACACTAAAATTAGTAAGGTCTTTATATGGATTGAGATCATCACCCAAATGTTGGAATAATCGATTTAGTGAAGTAATGGAAAAGTTAAGTTTTTATCGTTCTCCCTATGATTTTTGTTTGTACATAGGAGATGGAGTATATTTAATTCTATTTGTGGATGATGCAATCATTACGGGACAAGTGGAGAAAATTGAATTTCTGTTGAAAGCTCTTAAGAAAGAATTTAACATAAAAGATCTGGGTGAAGTATCACGATTTCTGGGTATGGAAGTAAAAAGAACCCAGAATGTCGTTTGCTAGCAGAATTTGAAATGAATCAGCGTAGATCAACATACACTCCAATGGAAGTAAATTTCCAAATCACAGAAGGGGAGAAAATCGAGGTACCACATCGTCGTTTGCTTTGTTCTCCGATGTATCTGGTTGTAACAACAAGGCCAGACCTAAGTTATTCGGTGTCTTTCTTAAGCAGATATCTAGATAAGCCAACAATAGATTGTTGGACAGCTGCAAAAAGAGTGACTCGTTACTTAAGTTGCACCAAAAGTTTAGGGCTAAAGTATAAAAGGAGTTTCATGAATTCTAAACCTGAACTTATATCGTATTCAGATGCTGATTGGGCGGGTGACAGAGAGAGCAGAAAAAGTGTGAGTGGTTTCGTGTGTCTTCATGCAAGCAATCCAGTTGCCTGGCACTCCAAGAAGCAAGGGTGTGTGGCATTATCATCAATGGAAGCTGAGTACATTGCTGCAGCTTCAACAGCACAAGAAGCAGTAAATTTGAAGGGTGTTTTGTCAGAGCTTAATAAGTCTGGAGCGGCAGGTACTCATTATAGCAATGGTGAATACTCGGAAGTATCCAACAATAAAACCAGTTGTATGCTAAAAGTAGATAACTTGAGTGCAATTTCTTTGATAAAAACATTTTCAAATACAAAGAGAGGAAAGCATATCGAAATTAAGTACCATTTCATTAAAGATCTTTGCAATAAAAATATAATTAGGTAGGTAGTATAGAATATGTTTGCACAGAAGAAAATTTGGCTGACTTCTTCACGAAGCCATTATGCAAAGAGAAATTTATCAAGTTTCGAGATGTTCTCCTCTATGATCAAGTTAGTAAATTAGAGATGTGAGCCTTGTCGATTCGACGTGAATTTTTTTTATTCATGTAGAAATACATATATGTATACATATATGTATATAAAAAAAAGAATGAACGTTGAATCGAGGGGGAGTGAGAAAGATATGTGTCTTTAGCGTCGCTCTGTGAACCGTTTGAACTGTAGATGGTAGCACCTGTGAATTATATAAGAAAAACAGTAGCCTTTTTATTTTTCTTTGTTTTTCCTTTACTTAACAAGAGTTACTCGACACGTGCATATCTTATTAATGTACCTATTTAATATTATAATTAATAAACTGAAGTGGAATTAATAACAAATCTATTAATATTTTTATCAGTATATTCATAGTATTCTAATATTGTATAAATTACTAAGAATAAATGTGTTTGTTCATTAAAAGTTATATTTTAATTTATAATTAAAATAATTAGTAAAAATATATCATTTAAACTAGGAGATGGTGACAGATGATGTTCTCCCATTTTGTACCGCATGCCTTTTTAGGAGTTGATAACACTACCCTGCAAAATTTTGCCCCTGGATAATGAATAATTGTTTTCGAAGTAATTTTTCACGCTGAATACGAATATAGGCTCAGAATTTCTCTATCACGTCAGTTTTATGAGATATTCTAACCTAAAAGTGCAAAAAACATTATTTTTTGACATATTTGAGGTTATCTAGCCCCGCGATTTTTTTTTTTTTTTTTTTTTTTTGTCAAAAATCTATGTGTAGGATCTTAAAGTCTTTTTCTTTCAAATGCCGTTGAGTTTGCTTAAATATCTTTTTTTTCGCTGAGATATCGCATTTTCGAATTTGTATGTTCGTGAATTTTTCGGTATACGAAAATTTTATACTGTAGGTATAAAAGGTAGAGGTGGAGAACTATCGATAGTTTGCACTATCGATAGTTTAACAATAATCAGTATTGGTTTTGATAAAATTCAGCATGCACGACGGAAATGGGATTCTAAAATGATTTTTCGATGAAGTTCTGGAATATGGCAATTTAGGAAACAACTTGGTCATTTCTTACCTGATTTAGATGAAATTCAGCATGAACGATGGGAAAGCGATTCAACAATTATTTTTAAACGAAGTTCTGAAATATGGCCAATTAGGTAGAAACTTGGCCATTTTTTATTTAGTTTTAATGAAATTCAGCATTGTACATGAGATATACAAATTGTTATTTGATGTGTTAATGACTTTTTCTGTAAATCATTTTATTCCCATGTATGCTGAATTTCATCGAAATCAGATAAGAATTGGCCAAGTTCCTTCTTAATTGGCCATATTCCAGAACTTCACCCAAAAATCATTTTAGAATCCGATTTCCATCGTACATGCTAAATTCATCAAAATCAGATAAGAAATGGCCAAGTTCCCTCCTAAATGGCCATTTTTCAAACTTCATCGAAAAATCATTTTAGAATCCCATTTCCGTCGTGCATGCTGAATTGCACCAAAAGTCGGATAAGAAATGGTCAAGTTCCTTCCAAACTGGCCATATTCCAGAACTTCAAACAAACATAATTTTAGAATCTTATTTCCATGGTGCATATCAAATTTCATCATAATCGGTTGAGAACTAGGCAAATTTCTTCCTAAATGGCCATATCTCAGAACTTCATCTAAAAACCGTTTTAGAATCCCATTTCCAAGGCACATTTCAAATGACATCATAATCGATTGAGAACCAGGCAAGTTTCTTCCTAATTTGCCATATTCCAGAACTAACTAATGCTCCTATCATCGCAAAAATGTTTTTCCCTGTCCGCTCTATTAAAGTGTCTGCTTAACTAAGGAAGGTTTTCATGGAAAGCTTCAGTTTTGCAAGGAATTTAAATGTGTGTCCGTTGTAGTGAAGTGTACCTTGAAGTGACTATCCGTTGAAATGAAATTTCACTACTTTGTAGATCGTAAAGAATAATTATTAATGGAATAATAACCACTTTTAGATTTACCCGTCAAACAAAGTATTATGTTACATAAGCAAAGAGATACAAATTCGCTTAAATTATGTATTTGGAAACAACATGCATAACAATAAAAAATGGTCAAACATAAAATTATAAATACCGAAAAATTTTCCAAACTATCGATAGTTATCGATAACTATCGATGGGGGTTCGATAGTCAATCCTATCGATAGTATTCGATAGTGCTATCGATAGTTCTCCACCTCTAATAAAAGGTAGTGCTATTTTACCGTACACCGAGAAATTCACGAACATGCAAATTCGAAAATGTGATATCTCGGCGAAAAAAAAAATATTTGAGCAAACTCAACGGCATTTGAAAGAAGAAGACTTGTACTATAAGATTCCACACATGGATTCTTGAAAAAAAACATCGCAGTGCTAGATAACCTCAAATATGTCAAAAAACAGTGTTTTTTGCACTTTTAGGTTACAAAATCTCATAAACCTGACGTGAAAGAGCAATTCTGAACCAAGATTCGGATTCAGCGTGAAAAATTACTTCGGAAACAACTATTCATTGTCAAGTGGCACCAAATTTTTAAAATTTTGCAGGGTAGTGTAATTAACCTTAAGATATGAAAGATAGAAGGGTTCTTGGCCGCTACACGCTTTCCGGCCATAAGGAAAATCGCTTTTCTTTTTGTAAAGAATTTTAGTTTGTTCCGTGATATTATACCCTTTGTAACAGAAGTACTAACAAATTGAAGCTCGAATAATTGAAGGCATGCAATCCGCAGCGGCCGAAAGGGCTCAAATAGTTACGTAAAAATGAGAAAAATTACAGGGGATTTCCGTGTTTGCAAATTGAATTCTAATGTAAAGAATTAAAGTTTTAATCACCAAAAACACTCTGAGAAAATTGATATGCGCCCCTCGTATGACCAAGGGTGATTAAAAAGGTTTACTGTACAAGGTATATTCTTAAAAAGGTATGCTGTACAAAATGGGAGAACATCACCTGTCACTATCTCCTAGATAATTGCAGTTAAGCCAAAATGAAAAATCTAACTTTTATGACATTTATTTGTAGATATACGAAAATGATCATACACATAATTTAACCCTTTGATTCGTTATTTATTTTAAAACGCCTGTTATTTTGCTTAACTATCTGAGTAATTCTGAAATTTTATAATATTTTTCGCGCTAAATATCCTATTTTTGGTAGCTTAAGACTAAAGCTTGGTTCACCAGATTTGTCCATTGACCTCGCCAAGAAAATGGCAACTTGACGGAGTTAAAAACCGAGTTAAAAATATGTTACCTCGCTTTTTTTAGAAATGTCAGAAATAGCAAAACCTAAAACGAGAATGGCAAAAGAAAAAAACAATGTTGGTATGCTTGAAATTTTGTGTCCAGCGAGATAACATATCTTTTGTTTTTTACCTTTTCATATTTCACGTCGTATGACGTATTTAAAACCAAAATAAGGATGACTTATTCGTTTCGTTTCAACTAATTAGTCAAAGAGTTAATTTTAAAATGGGTCGCTCTAAATTAAACGCTGACGAAAAAGCCAAAATTTTACAACTAAAGGCAAAAATGTACGCACATTCACAAATTGCAAGAGTAATTTAGTGTAGCCAAACAACAATTATTAATAAATTTTTAAGGCACTACATATTCCGAAAATCAAACGGTTGCGAGATAAGTCGGCTCTGATACAAAGAGGAAAACCAACAGATCGAATTTCAGACATTTGGCGCTTAAGCAAAGGTTTGCCTTTTAGCTGAGAAGTAAGCTTCTAATAGCAACAACCGACACTATTTCAGTTCCTACTATTAAAAGAAAACTAAAGGAACTTGACCCCTATGCTTGTCGACCTGCAAGAAAATCATTACTGACAGCAAAAATGGGAGCTGCAAACCTCAAATTCGCAATAGAATGAGAAAACTGAATGCCTGAGGACTGGAGTTGGTTCATATTCTCGGATGAATCCAAGTTCAATATCTTTGGACCATAAGTAAGGATAAGTATTCGGCGACGAATAGGCAAAAAGATTTTAACAGGATGTATTTCGCAGACTGTAAAACTTTCACCATATGTTATGGCCTGGGAAGTCATAACAGCCTTTGTTTGATCACTACGCTTTCTGGATAGTTCAGTAAACGAAGAAAAATATACAAAAATTATCGAAACCTGCGTCATGACTATTGAGGACCCGACTCAACACATTAGTATTCCACTCTACCAGGACGATTGAGCTCCGTATGCCACAGGGCGCGTCCGGGTGGATTACCCGGGTACCTGGTTATTAGAAAACACACAAAATATGTAAAGACTATCTAAAAAAATTCACAGGGTTTTCTGTATCCCGACACATTTATTTATATTTAAAATCAAAGTTCCGGTTTCGATATTTTATATAGAGTAATGGCATTTTATTCATTATTACTTCCATGATCATTCAATGTCTTCTTCCTTAATTTTTGGGACTTTGTTTTAAAATTTTGTAGATTTGGTCACCAAGACGCAATTCTAATAGTTGAATTTAACAGATTAACGGTTTTTGTTAATAATTATAATTGCCACTAAAAGTCATCATTTCATAGAATGTAGTCCTGGTCCTTTGGATTAATAAACAATTCATTTTGTGTCTGTTTGCATTTCTCTATGGTTTTAGTTTAAAACTGTTGGTTTAAATTTAATTTGTTCAAATGTGTTAGCAAATCATTCATAAATGCCAACGATGTTATAAATTCTGAACACTTTAATTTACTAATTAATAATTGTGTATTGTCGCTATCATTTATTTGCATTTATTCACGAACTTGCGAAAATAGAGTTACATCTTCGTAAGCTGCTTCCGTTTCTCTCAAAAAGATATTCAATTCTCTATGTGTTAGCGAGTTATGATCTCCTCTCAATATATTAATACTTTTAATTAAAACATTCATAGTTGCTTAAATATTAAATGCTTTTGCACATAGAGCTTCAATATTCTTCTCCTTCATTATTCCTTTTAGTCCGTTAATTTACCACATTATGGCAGGCGCCTCATCGGTACATACTCCTGATAACTTTTCAAAATTACAAAATTTTAGATTCGATTGCATTAAATATATCTGTACTTTTGGTGGTACATACTATGCAATGGTACGCAACTCAGCAGTTCTTCGTAAATAGTAAGCTTTTCGGTAAACATCCGCACAAAAATTAGCAGTTGGCTTGTGTCAGATACATCTGTGGACTTATCTATTGCTATAGAAAAATACCTGCTTTCTGCTAATAATTTTTTAAGTTTGGCAACTACATGTAAACTTAAATCAGTAATTCTTCTACCTACTGTACTGCGATCAAAACTTTTTTCACAAGTAGGGCCAAAGCATTTTAAAACAACTTCAAAATTTTTTTTTAGGGAATTCCCCTTCAATTAATGTTTTTTTTTAATTTCGCAGTTAAATTTTTAATCACTTGCAAACGCACAAATCAGATATGACATTCAAATTTTTCGCCATTTAAAACACAAAAATATTCTGACTCCCAGTCTAGTACAGAGCTCGTTCGCTTCATGTTAAAATATTATGATAATTTCAATCAGCATTGCATATACTCAGAAACATGCTCATATTTTCAAGTGCAATGCTGGTTCTATCTTCCATGTCGGAAATAATCGGCTGAAAATTTTTCAGCAGGATTGCATGCAATTTACAAATATTTTCTTCGGAAGGAGAAATTTGTTTACGAAATAGACTACATCGATTGGTTGCCTGCTGAAAATTTTTCAGCAGAATATTTACGTAAACTCGCATTGAAGAATGTATCTCTCAAGTCCAGTATTTTAGCGGATTGCATTGGAAGAGGGCTTCTCGTCTATATTGGTTATTGTGTGTACATGATCTATTGTTGAGTGTTGATCTCTCAAAAGATTTAGACATAACTGGAAATAGTGAAATTGAAAGATGTTTTCGTGTGATGATTGTTCAGGTTTTGGGACCATGCAATTTTTCACAAGCTGGGTACAAATTTGGTCCTAAAGGCTGCATTTATAAGATTGATAGTTCGTTTAAGATTTAAGTAGTCATACTCATAAGACCCGAACCAGAAGCTTTCTCGGATTCTCACTTTAGCTGTATTTTCACGGTGAATGGTTTATGGTTGTTTAGTGGTTTGTTTACGTACATGGTAACCGCAAGCACAAAACATCCAGAAAATCGCTGTAACTGAGCATTGGGTTATAAGAATTCTCGGTCCCATTAAAGAGGGAGCCACACAAAAAATAAATGCTTTTACTTTAATTTTTGATTCTTGAAAATTCCATTTATTTTAAAAATAATAAATAAATTGATGAACATATTGGAACAATCCATACACGAGTGGAACACGTTTACTTTAAAAAATAATTGTAAAATTGACGGCAGCCGCTTGTCTTCGCAAAGCTCTTCACGTAAACGTATAAAATGATTTTTCGGAAAAGCATGGCTTAACATTCCATTATCCAGTCACATGCTTTTGAAATATCTACATTAGGAGATTACGACACGATATATACGAGTATTTCTTAATAGCTATCTCAGATTGCATTACGGTCATTAACAAAAACCCGTATGATTATTTTAAAATTTTCTGCTTCTTTCTGCTTTGCTAGATCTAGTAAGCAACACAATTTTTACTAAAGCTTTCAAGAAGGCTTAAGCCTAACTTCTTTAACTAACATTTACTAAACTTTATTTTAAATTTTTGAGCTCAGATAAGTAACATGCTTTTAGAAATCAGTTTACCAAAATAAGATCAAATTATGCCAAAAAGTAATCATCATCTAAAATTTGCATGATCTAAAGACAAATTACAAGAACCATGTTACTGCATAATTACGAACTTTACACCAGAATATTTTTTCACCGCGAACCAGATTGCACAGTTCAGTTCACCATTAGCTTAAGTATTATAAAAAAAGTTCTAGGACTTGTTCAATAATGTCGACATTTTGTCATCATCTTAAGGTTTATCCACTTCAGTCCTCAAGTAAACTTTTCTATTCGATTTTCAATGACACAGGGACGCCAGTAAAAGGATTACTACAGCACTCACATGACCTTATCTATGGTCTTATGTTTGAATATGAATGGGTTTCTATACAAGATATTTCATAATATCATATAGGTATTGAAGAAAAAAAAACAAAACAAATTCAGTCCTTAGATACTGAAGAATCTTAAGATTGAAAATGTTTTATTTTGTTGTGTCATTACAACAGGCGCATTTAAAATCCCATTTCCATCGCAAAATGTCGAATTTTATCATAATCAGCTAAGAAATAGCCAAACTACAATCAAGGAATCGATTTTGTGTCTCGATTTTTTCAAATTACCTCGCTATAAACATTTTCATTGATAACAGGTGACCAACCATCAAATTGCTGCTCCATCTACAGTGAAATAAGTGAAAATATTAAAGTCTCAAAGTACAAAGGGCGAATTTTGGTTGAAAAATGAGATTTGAGTAGTGATTTTCAGAACCAATTAACATTTATTTAATAACATTTACTAGTAAGTAATAAAAATCGCAACTCTTGTGTTTGTCCATTTGTGGTTTATTAATAGTCCCTCCCTTGAATCCTGAAGTTTTAAACTTCTTCACGGATGGTAAAAAATGAGGATGGTAGGGTTGGTTGTAGTGTTTTCTGTGAGAAACTAAATGTGAACCTCTCATTTCGTTTCCCCGACTATTGCAGAATTTTTCAAGCTGAATTAATTACGATAATGGAGGAAGATCAGTTCAACATCCACCTAACATGGGTGCCATGGCACTTCAGTGTTGCGGGGAATGAGGCAGATGAGCTCGCTCGGCCAGGTACAAATTGCCTCACTTTACCAAGTAAGGAAAATGTTGAAATTCCGCTCGCTGCACGCAAACTTTTGCTTAAGGAAGAAGCTTGGCCAGCAGCAAACTATAGATGGTCCAATGGTACCTCATGTGTCATAACCAGGCAAATTTGTCACCGTCAGCGTTAAGCAGCTGGAAATTTTTGGGAGCTCCTCTACTCAGTGACCTGGCGAATCTCAATAGGATGGACGTCAGGTGTATTCAACGCTTCGTTGAAAGCTCTAGATGGTTCAGTGAGTAGAGCTGAGAAAAATTTTATGTGATATAGCTACGGACCATTTTTGTGTCCATGCCGGTCCCTTAGGACAGCCACCCTAACCTAACCAAACCTAATAGCAAATTAACGTCACAACAAAATATTAACGTCAACAGCTGTGAGACAAAAAGTCATTGACAATTTTGTTGCGATATTTGGAATCAGTCACATGTCACTATGGTCGGTTGGTAATTGTAAGCAACGACAAGTTTTTAAATGCTAAACCGCATTTAACAATTGCAACATTTATGCTGCTGCGTACCTGTCGTCAGACTTAAAAAACAACATATTGCTATGACAAGTTGACATGTTTTATCGTTTTTTAACAGTTGTCCACTTGCTACCGGGTGCGAGCCTTATCAAGAGGCGATTTTGTCATAATGGCATTGAGATCATTAGGCGCTTAAATCGTTAAGTAATGATCTAAGGCCACGATGATCTTCGTTAACATGTTTGAAATCGTTCCATTGAATTCCAAAGGAATCTACTATATAAGCAGACTGATCTGGCTAGGTAGTCCGTAATCTGCATCAGAATTCATCTTATCTTCGTCTACAAAGAGTAGCCTGATATTTTTCATTATACATAAAATATGGTAATACCATCAAGATATCGTATCATACTCAAACAATAACATTGGTTCCTCTGTGTGTTTAACACTTTTAATTGAGTAACTTGGGAAATAAATGCACCATTTTGCAACCTTCTTGGTCCATTTTGGGTTCTAAAGTTCCAATAACATTTCGATATTCGTTAATAGATTCATTAATTGTTCTTCTGACCATTCACGTTTTTGTCCAGTTAAACAGCCTGTTTTATCTTCCTTGAATTTGAAAAAAACATTGTTCCAAGCTTAACGAAATCTTGGATCAAATTATATGTTTGCCTCTGGATAACGGTTTTTATCAGGTTTCCCTTCGCCCTTCTGTTATTTTCCTTGACCCAGTTTTACTGTAAATAGAAAGTAATTTGTTACCAAGATCGTCAAAAAAAAAAAAAATTACATTTAATCATGAGCAATTTGCAAATCGTCCCATGAAAACTGCTATTATTTGGCACAACACAAAACTGACGGAAAACAGTTCCTAAATTTAGTTCAGCAGAAGTTAATTCATGAATACGACATTTCAATAATATTTAAATAAATTCAACAGCCGTATTTTTATGTTTATCGGGAATCGGTAATTTATTTTATAATATCGGTAATTTACCGGTAACTTTAATAGTTGCTTTCCAATCGACCAACCGCAAGTACCCGCTAGTGAACCGCTAGTAGAATGGTTTTTGTCTTCGCTAAATTTCTATAGATAATTTAGCGAAGACAAAAACCATTCTACTAGCGGTTCACTAGCGGGTGCTTGCGGTTGGTCGATTGGAAAGCAACTAATATTACAAATCACAATTGCCAAAATACAAATTGCAAAATATCTGTTTGTAACCCGCATTATTGCTTTTTGTCTCACCACATTCACAGCATGATGTAATTCTCGAGTCTAGTACAAATTGCAAAAGATTTTCAAGGCATCTGGTAAGATGTCATCTGATATTGCCATAAACGAGATTATTCATTCGAGGCCGAAACTGCAAGACGATTGTTTTACAGAAGTTCAGATTATTCGAGTTTGCCATGAGCGAAAATATTAAAAAAAAATGTTTTTTTGTCAGATTGCGATCAGTCTGCCTTGTGATGGTAACTACAGACCCGATTTTGAGCCATAATTGGAGTTCGAATACTTCAGCAAAATTTTTATGTGGATGATTAGATCGTTGGTTCAAATTGATTATTTATTTGCTACAAATGGAAAGGAATTCTGAAAAGTGGTAAACGATGATGACAACTCGAGACAGATGTTTTCCGATTTACATACCCTTCAAAAGATTCTTCAGCAGCTGCTACTAAACGATGGGCCTTATTGGCAATGACTCTGAAATTTGCTGGGATTCATGTGTCCGGTAATGACTTTAGCTAAGATTTCTAGCAGGAACTCTAGAAACACAAAATTAATTAGGGCAAATCTTAAGATAATGATCTCACTACGAAATGGTTAAATTTAGGTCATGGTTGTCAACTTTAAAGGATTTATCAATACCACGTTTCGTCAACATGTCTGTTGCTCACCGTATATCCAAGATTCAACAGGTAACCAGTTCGGGAGTATAGAGACATGTTGTTGGTAATTTGAATCCGAAATTGCTTAAATGTGAAGATGAAATACTCGAAAAACAATCTATACAAAATTCCAGTCCAATTGTATTAAACTGAGATTCATATTTACCCACCAAAGAAACCGAATAAATTTGGTTAATAAATAAGAATGAAACAAGAGCCACTTTAATTTTAAATGAAAATACGAAGCCACTGTAAGAACAGACAGACTTTCCCATCTCACCAATCGTACGTTACGTTATAAACTACCAACATAATTTAATTTAAAACAACAAACCACTTAACACAAAAACAAAACAAAAATTCTACAAAACAATGCTAATCCTTTGTTGTTTGTGTAATAAATTTCCCAGTTTTCTCTTTTTGCACCCCCCGTTTCTCTTGTGTGCATGTGTGCGGTCTATATTTTCCATTATGTCACACAACACAACATCGTCGTTCAAATCGCTGAAAATTACGATGAGATTACGTCACAAGAAACGAGAAATGCATTATGTACAAAATATAGAAATAAAATAAAATCCAATCTATTTATAAAAGAAAAATGCATTGAAGAATCATATTTGTGAACGTCAACTGTATACAATTTTAATCGTCTTTTTATTGCACCATACACAATAAGTATTTCTTTCATTTTTACCAGAAGGTCACACGTTCATCTAATCTAAATAATTACTTTTCTATACTATATACATCTGGTGTGTGGCGGTGGTTGTGAACTTCTTTTGGTCTTGGATCTAAAATGTTTATCTAAATAAATAAACAATCGAAAGGCTTTGTAAATTATGATGAGTTTTTTGGGTTAAAATTATTCGAAAAAATAAAAATTAGGTCACCCCAGAAAGGGAGTACACATGTGTGCAATATGTATGTGCGAAAAATGTGTTTTATGAAGAAAAATCAATAAATTTTTTGTTTGTTTTTATTTTGCAAAATTTTAGGCTTTGCCAAAAAGCTGTAGAAATAATTCGGAAATTGATTTTTTTTTTTGTAGCAATAAACTATAGATTCAAGCGCTTTTAATCACATTTCTATATGAAATGTAGAAATAATCGGAAAAGAGCAAAATAAAAATACCGTCATTCGTAAATTTGGAACTCGCCCAATGACCCTTCGTTGGAGTACAGATCTCAAGGACACAGTTGAATTTTAGTGACAAGTGTCTTTCGAAATTTGTAAAAGCTTAATTTCGGTAATTCAAATATATTTAATAAAAGTTGATGAATTTTGTAATTCTGTAATTAAAATTCTGAGGTTTTGCAGAAATAATTTGAATTTTGGATTTCAGAATTCTAAAAATTTATAGAATTTTAAAATATTTGAAATTTTACAATAATTCAAGAAATTATAAATTCCAAAATTTTGTTGAATACATATTTTATAAGAGTTCCTAAATTTTAGTGGGTAATGAATTTACAAACAGCCCGAAATTTGGAATAGTTTTAATGAATTTTGAAAATTTAGAGAAATTTTCTTAAGAATTTAGCTGCTAAGAATTTAGAAATTTAGGAAGATTTAAATAAATTAAAAATTTCTACATTTTTAAGATTTTCAATTTCTGTTGATTTTAACTTTGTAAATTAAAATTCAACATTCTTACGATTTGTGGACACTCTAAATATTACTAAAATAATTTATATAACAGTCGTTTAAAGTGAGTAGTAATTTTAAAAATTTAGGATTTATGGAACTCAAAATTCTAGGACTTTACTGAATTTTAATGACTTAATTAATTATTCTAGAATTTTACGGAATATACACGGAATTTTAAGGAATATACAATGACTTTTACGGAATTTGAAACACAATTTCGGTAATTCAAAAATATTTAATAAAAGTTGATGAATTTTGTAATTCTGCAATTAAAAACCCTGAGATTTTAATTTGAATTTGGGATTTCAGAATTCTAAAAATTCATAGAATTTTGAAAAATTTGAAATTTTATAGAAATTCAAAAAATTACCAATTTTAAAATTTTGTTGAATTCATATTTTGTAAGTACTTTCGATTTTAAAATTTCACATTTTTTACGAAGTGCCTAAATTTTAGTGGGTAATGAATAGAGAATTACAAACAGCCCGAAATTTGGAATAATTTTAATGAATTTTGAAAATTTAGAGAAATTTTTCTTAAGAATTTAGTAATTTAGGAAGATTTAAATAAATAAAAAATTTCAAGATTTTGAAGTTTTTCAATTTCTGTTAATTTTAACTTTGGAGAATAAAATTCAACATTCTTACGATTTGTGGGGACTCTGAATATTACTAAAATAATTTATATAACAGTCGTTTAAAGTGTGTAGTAATTTTAAAAATTTAGGATTTATGGAACTCAAAATTCTAGGACTTTACTAAATTTTAATGACTTAATTAATTATTCTAGAATTTTACGGAATATACAGACTTAAAGTCTCCTTTAGTTTTGAAGGTCTCGTTTCATCATCTGTTGATAACAACGATGGATATATCCCTGTGTTAGCCGTATGTTAGAAGGTAGAAAATCGACCCATCCGGTTACCGTTAATTTTTAAGAATTCTGAAATTCAAATTTAAAAGATAAATGACAAAATTTTTACAGAATTTTTAAAGTATTTACTAAATTTGAGTCTATATTTTCAGTTCTGAAATTCAAAGCTGCGAAAATGTTCGCTGCTTTTTATGGACATTATACAAAATAAGTTTTTATAAATTTTGAATTTTAAATTCAATAATTCTATAAACTATTGAAATGCCTAAAATGATTTGAAAAATTAACTTTTTACGAATTTTAGAATAGTTCTAATCAAAATTTAGAATAACTGAAGGTAAAAATAATTTAGGTAAACTTTTTAATTTAAAAATTTAAAACTTCCAAAATTCTGTAATTTAAAATTGGCAACTCTAAGAATTTTTCTTAGTTTACTATTCTATTTACTTCGTGATTTTACTAAATGAAAACGATTTCTAATCTTAGAAATTTTAAAGAGTTTTCATTCAAATTTAGAATTGTTCGTTTTATTTGTTTGAATTCCGAAACTAAATTTCAAACCCCTGTAAAATTCTAGCCATTGTTATTAAAATTCAGAAAAATCTTAAAAATGTTTTTAGGAAATTTAATTTTTAAAATTCTAAGAATTTATAGAGTAACTAGACTAACCTTTTAAACTAGTTACTTCACATGTCTAGAATTTTATAGGCTAGCTAGAATATAATTGGAAGAAATTTAGAAAATTGTGGCTACAAAAATTCTGAAATGACAAATTCTACTATTTACTAGTCAATTTCTCTTAAACTTTACAAAATTAACTTTTTTTTTTACCTATCTACCATCTCTACATTTTTACCGAGAAAACAAACTTATTTCAGAATTTGCTAAATGTAAGTCAAAGTCAACAGCTCTAGAAAATTGTAGAAATTGTAATTTTAACAACTCCTTAAAATTGAAATATATTTGGAAATTTTATAAAATTCAAAATTAAGATTCCGTAATTTTAAAGCAATTTCTGATTTCGTGACTTATTTTGGGTAAAATTTTACAAAATCAAAGTTGAACATTTCGCTTAATTTTGAGCTTCAGAATTTAAAATTCTGCTCAAAATTAGGCGAAATCTTAAATATGTTCAACTTTGATTTTGTAAAATGTTACCCAAAATAAGTCAGGAAATCAGAAACTTCTTTAAAATTTCGAAATCCTAATTTTGAAATTTATAAAATTTCCAAATGTTATTCAGTTTTAAGGAGTTGTTAAAATTACAAATTCTACAATTTTTCAGAGCTGTTGACTTCGACTTTCATTTAGCAAATTCTGAAATAAGTTTGATTTTTCTATAAAAGTTTAGAGATGGTAGATCTTAATTTTGTAAAGTTTAATAGAAATTGTAATAGTAAATGGTATAATTTTGTAATTTCAGAATTTTTATAGCCACAATTTTCTAAATTTCTTCCATTTATATTCTAGCCTATAAAATTCTAGACAAGTGAAGTATGTAACTAACTTAAAAAGTTAGTCTAGTTACTCTATAAATTCTTAGAATTCTAAAAAAATAATTTCCTATAAAACATTTTTAAGATTTTTATAACAACGGCTAAAATTATATAGGGGTTTGAAATTTAGTTTCGGAATTCAAACAAATGGACATTAGATTCTTAAAATTAAGTTAGATTCTTAAGTTTTGTGGAACAAGCCAGACGTTTTTAGTTTATAATAACTTTATGAACCTACTAAATGACTTTCTGAATTTAAATAACTTATTTTTTAGAAAATTCGGAATTAAAATTTTAACAAAAAAAAAAATTTATTGATTTTTTTTAAGTTTTAGTAAATTTTTAAAAATGTTATTAAAAATTTTAAGTTGCAAGAATTGAGTGGATTTCAATGCCTGAATTTTACAGAAATCACAAACATTACAAAAAATTTAATTTTGTAAATTTTCAAAATTTTAGGAATCCTAAAACAATATTTTAAGGGTTCAAAGAGTTGTGCAATTTTTAATAATTTTATAAATATTAATGAATTTTGAAAATGTTTAGGAATTGTACCCAGTAGTGGTTGTAAGATTAGTGTAGAACATAGCATAGGTTGGCATTTCAGTTCTGAAATTGTTCACCATAATTGTTGCAGTTCAGAAAATGTTTACAATTGAATTATAAAATAATTCAAATTCTTAAGTAAAGATTCTGCTAATTATTAACATAAATTTGCCGAAATCGGCACTGCTGAACTATTTTTAAATACTCTGCCACACTTAGAATCGCTATTTGTAATTTTACGAAACGAATTTTAAAAAACTGAAATATTTAAAAAATCGTAGAATTAATAACTAACTAATAGAGATCCGGTAAAAACCAAGAAGTTCTCCAAACCAACTGTCCTGTCTTGCGTAATACTAAGTTTATGCCGCTGGAGAATTTGAAGAAGAACCATGGTTTGTGAATATTTCCAAATTAACCCTGTCATATTGTTAAAATATAAAGTTAGTAAAGGGTTACTCAAAAATTTGTTTCCTATTTGCTTATAATGGTATTTCGTTGCACCGAACAAAGTTCTGTTTTAATGACAAAAAAAAAATTGTGACCATAAAAGAAAACCAATCATAATTTAATTAATGACCCAATTTTACATAAATTAGCCGGAATATTATAAATACTTAATTAATAAAAATAAAAAAATCCTATAAATTCCAACCGGATGTGAAAGGAACACATCCGGCATATGTCTCTCTATATACCTATATATATAATACACAATGACCAATCAATAAATTCGCCAATAATACCAAAATTTATATTGTAATATACGATTGCCAATCAACATTAAAATATTGGCTAAACCAAATCGATGTTAAATTTCCAACAGGAACAATGACCCCTTCTTCATCACTCTTAAATTTTACAACAATAAATTAAGCTCATTAAAAACATTAAAATACGTCGCTACGAGGCGGCCCTCGTCAAAAAAAAAAAAAAACACTCAACAAGTCAAAAACTCTTTAAATAAATATTTTTCTTGTAAAAACGAATATTCAAGCATTTATAATTCCACTTTTCCAAAAAAAAAAAAAAAAAAAACAAATAATAAATGGAAAAATTGGAAAATTCCTTTATAGTACAGTACTTTTCACTATCAGAGAGAATATTTAATGAAAATTGTTCTACAAGAGGGATATAAATATAAATATGTATATGTTTATCATTTATAAATCCGCTTTCCTCCGAGCCCTTATTTTCTCACACCCCCCCACAAAAAATTCGTTTGATGGGAAAACTAACGAACCATGGTGTAAGTACATAAACTAAGAACAAAATGTATACATAAAAACGTTTGCACCTACCTCCAATACTACTCGTTGCCGTTGTATCTAACGGAGCTATACCAGAAACATCCAGCTTCGAGGTGGCTGCTTCTGATGAAGCGACTACATTTGTAGAACCAATTTTTGAATTATCATGTGCATTTTGCATAGTGGTTTGCGGTTGTTGAGAATCTTGTTTTGTTGGGGTTGATGTAACGGCACTCGATGTCGTTACATTATTACCACTCGTGTTATTATTATTCGACTGATCCGTTGTCGAATTTGGTGATGATGTTGATTGAACAGTTTGCTGCTGCTGCTGTTGTTGTTGTTGTTGCTGCTGCTGTTGAAGCGAATTTTTTACATCATCCTCTTTAACGATTAGCTGTTGTTGATTTGGGGCAGGACCACCAGATAACGCCGTTAATGTTGCCATTGAAAGTAAAGGATTTTGCGGTGGCTGTAATGGTTGTGGTTGTTGCTGTTGTTGTTGTTGTTGTGGCGGAGATGATAATGGATTTACGATATTTTGTTGCGTTGAAATTGTGCCGAGCTGCTAAAGAAATAAAAAGTTTCGAATAAAATAATGGATAGCTATTTTAAAAAAGTAATCTAATTACGTGAACTTGAGAAAGGATGGTGCCATTTGACATAACGATCTGAGAGGTGGGACCGTTCGCAGGAAGTGATGTTGATGGAATAACATTTTGTCGCTGATCGGCCAGCGTCCCCTGAGCGATTAAAGTCTTCGGTTGAATATTTTGATGTTGTTGCTGTTGTTGGTGATGCTGTTGTTGTTGTTGCTGCTGCTGTTGCTGCGGTTGCTGTTGCTGTTGTTGATGCTGTTGATTTTGCGAGGGTTGAGCTTGTAAACTTATAGTGGCGGCAGCACCTTGAATTCCATGTTGTGCCTGCTGAATCAAAATTTGTGGAATCAAAGATTGTTGTTGTTGGTGCTGCTGTTGCGCGGTTTGTTGTTGTTGTTGCTGGATTAGTTGATTTTGTACTTGATGCTGTTGTTGTTGTGTCGTGATAAACTGTGGTTGGCCACCCTGTTGCTGGGCAAATTGAATTTGTTGCTGAGGCTGTTGCTGCTGCATTTGAAGTTGCAGCTGGTATTGCTGCAGCAACTGTTGTTGTTGCATCATTGAATTCTGTTGCTGATTTTGTTGTTGTTGTTGCTGCTGCTGTTGCTGCTGTGCATTTTTAATATGTTGTTGTAATTGGAGATGTGCAGCTTGAGCCTGCTGCTGCTGTTGTTGTTGTTGTTGCTGCTGTTTGTCGCTATTTAATTGAGTAATTTGCGGCGCCATAGTCACAATCGGACTAGTACCGATACTAATGTGCTGTCCGGAACTCATGACCACCATTTTATTTCCGGCCGCATTAACCAATTGTTGCATTGTTTGTTGCCCTTGCTGTTGCTGTTGCGCCAATTTTGTTTGATTGGCAGCGTCTGATTTTATATTGGCACCTGCTGGTCGAACGGCATGAGGCTTCGTCCGCCCTCGACCCTGTTTAAATTGCAACATATTCTGATTTTGCGCAGTCTGTGTGGAAACCGAAGGCCGAATTGGAGGACCACTTCCCTGGGGTAATATAGCCGGTCCTTTCTGCTGCTGCTTCGGAGCTAAAGTTTCGTTTACGCGTGGTTTACTAGCCTGTTGTTGAGCTTGTTGTTGCTGTGACTGTTGTTGCTGTTGTTGTTGTTGCTGCTGCTGCTGTTGTTGTTGTTGTTGCTGCTGCTGCTGTTGCTGCTGCATTTGTTGTGACAGAGCTAAGGTTTGTTCTTTACGACAGAATAAACAAAAGCATTAAACATAACGATTCAACACCTTGGAACCCTAAACAAAACAAAACATTTACAAAGGGTTAAAAAATAACTTACGGTTATGATTTTGTTGGGCTTGAATCGCTTGCTGCGTCGTTTGTGGATTATGTTGCATAAATAGACCTTGGGTTCCGTCCGGTTGTGTTCCACGGAAAATTATTGGGTTTTGTGCAATCACCGCCTGTGGTTGTAGGCCGTTGGTCGCCCAAAATTGTGGCATACCTTGGATCGGCCACGACGAGGTGAACTGCATTTGCTGGGTGCCCGGTTGTTGCATCGGCGATATAATTTGTGCTGTTGGCATCGCCTGTGACACTTGAACACACTGTTGGCCCGCCTGTGGTGATACCGTGCCCGCGCTGACATTTTGTCCCCCATTCCCGCCTTGACCGCCCGCTACTTTCTGTAAAATTTTTTGTGAAGTTATGGCTTTAGCATCACATTGTTGTGAAGATGATTTTTGGATGTTAGGTGCAGCAGCCATGGCCGCAGATAAAATATTTTGTTGCTGTGGCTGCGAACTAATAGAAACACTAACCGGACTAAATAATAGAGTTTGTGGCTGGCTCGATGGTATCGTAGGCAATGTGTATGCACCTCCGAAACTACCAGCCGCGCCTCCCAGCACCGATTTACCAGGTGTTGTCAGCATCTGAGGTCCAAGTTGTCCACTTTGAAATGGCTTCCCTGCGGTTATCAGCTGAATTTGTTGTTGACCTAAACCGGATTGAATTAAATTACTGCTCATCAATACTTGAGGGCTGTACAATTGGGGCAGATAGGCTTGATTCTGGATTGGATTTTGCAGAACCTGCACCCGTTGATGACCCCATTCGGCGGGAATTTGCCCCGCTGGAATCGTCTGCAGCTGTGACATTGTACTTAGCTGCGTGGCCTGTTGTTGTGCCTGCTGTGGTGGTCCCATATTATTCGAGGAAGGTGATTGATGTGGCGATTGAGGCGCACCAGTTTCTATAACTTGCATTTGTTGCAATTGTTGCTGTTGCTGAGCGGCCACCTGATTCGCTTGGTCCATTTGTGATTTCAGTTCTTGCATTGCGGCTGCAGCTCCCTGATTCATATTTTGCTGTTGATTTCCAAAATCGGATTTGACTTGTATTGCTGTGGCACCACCACCAGTTGCTTGATACATTTGAAACTGTTGCAATTGCTGTAGGTGTTCAGGGGTGATTTGCAGGGGCACCGATTGCGGTGCTTGCACCTGCGCTGGACTCTGAGATTTCTCCAGGTTTACTGACGTGGGCAAATCGTATTTCTCGTCAAATGTTATTCCCGCCTTTTGCGCTAATGTTTCAAGACACTTGAGTGGTCGCTCTTTTTTCTCACCGTTACTACTACTGCTACAACTGCCGTTACTACTTGTGGCACTATTTTTCGATTGTATACTACAGCTAGTATTACTTAAGATATTAACACCGTTTATGATAAGCTTATGACAACCACTATCGTTCCCAAATGACGATTGTGTCGTAGTGGTTGTGTTTACAAAATTTGGCGATGACGAAACCACAGAAGATGAATTCTTCAGTAAATCGTTGCCACTTGTTGACGTACTAATTAATTTTATTGTCGCTGGGATATTCGTGTGATCCTTCAAAGGCCTCGGGCTTAATGTTAATTTTACGTTATTATTATTATTATTGTTGTTATTAAGACCGTTATTATTAATTATATTACTATTATTTATCGTACTGTTGTTATTATTTTGCTTGACAACGGTTGCCGCGGCTGAATTTGTCAATGTTTCTTCTTCTTGCTTATGAAGATTGTTATAGTGTTCCGATCTGTAAAGAGACAAAACAAACAAAAAATATTACATGTCAAAAACTTGTATCCGAAATAATCTGTTCCTCGTCCCCTATTTTCCCGTAAATTTATATATATAGTATGTACACAAATCCTTTCCTACATTCATAATTCAGGGAGATTGCAATTTTTTTTTACTTTACTTTACTATAGAAGTAAACAAAAGGCATCAAGCACATATAGACACAGAAAAAGGGATTCAATATAGACAACATCAAAGTCTGTACAGCTAAACATACAGTTAGTTAGTGTTTTTGGATGAAACGGAAGAGTCCCGGAAAGAAAATTAATAAATGAACATATTTGAAATCTTTTGTTTAAAATGGAATTCTTCAATTTTCATCATAATACACCCACATACATACCTAAGAAATCTAAACTAATTTGATCAAACAGAAGACCCTATATATAGTTTGTGATGACTAATTTGTATTGTCCAGTTTATCATAAGAGAAAAGACGTTACATTTTGAGTTTATTCTGAAACATGTGTGAGCCAAGAGTTGGTCAAATTTGAATGAAATGCTTTCAACAAAAACTAAAACTAGTAAATTACAGAACCTCAATTTTGATGTCAAATATAGATTTCCGAATAATACAAAACGGAATTTGGCAATACCTATTTCATAATATCAATACCGAATTTAAAATACTGATCTAAATTCTAAATTTGGCAAGTTTTCGAATTAAACAAAATTCGGCTAAAAGAGCAATTTCGAAATATGCAAACAATTAAAATATTAATTATGAAATTCGGAATAAAAATCAGGATTCAGTTGGAAATTTCGGAATATCCAAAGCACAAACAAAATATGTATAGATTATCGAATAAGCAGTCAATGATAATTTAAGTAATTCGGATTTCAAAATAAAAGTTCGGAATAACTTCAAAATGGCAGCAACAAAAAAATCAAAATTTTAAATTTAGAAATTAGCACCATACTTAATAATATAGAAATAGGCGATGTGAAAATGTGTAGGTAAATATTACCACAATTCCGAATTTTTTCGACCAGAAAAGGAATATTAGCTAACCACCCTAATTCAGATCGTCTTATAGAAAGAAGCCTGAATTAAAATTAATATCCTGCGAAATTCGGAATAAATAAAATTCGGAATCTAACAAAATTTAAAATATTCAGAACATGTTTCCGTATAGCAAACACAAAATGATATACACTTGATTCAAAAATTCGGAATGTTACGAATAAAATTGGAAATTTAGTATACATACTAATTCGGAATAAAAATTATAAATCGGAAATAATTTTCGGATCGATTCATAAATTCTGATTAATACTCCTATTATGGTTCTCACCTCACCGAGAAATACTATGCAAATGTGACTCGATTTATATGAAGTTTTTCGATGAGATGAGAACCATAATATGGGTATAAATAAATTTTTGGGGTATTTATGAAATACAAAATGGTTTAACAAAAGAAAATTCAGAAAAGTTTGAATAATTCGGAATAAGAAATATCGAATGGATTAATCAATCTCGTTTCGAAATATTACAAATATGTTTGTACTTCGTGTAATTAATAAATTTACTGAAAATAAAATTTTCGGAATACGAGGTTTACCTCTTATTGAAGGACATTGCGTGAAAATTATTCTTACTAACTTAAAACTTTGGAATATTACGAATAGAATTCTAAATACAGAATTCGGAGTAAAAATTGAAAATACGGTTATCGAAATAATTACGGTATTGAGCAAATTGTTTGATGGGACTTGATTTGTATGAAGTTTCTCGGTGAGGTGAGAACCATAATAGGGGTATAAATAATTTTTTGGGGTATTTATGAAATACAAAATGGTTTAACAAAAGAAAATTCAGAAAAGTTTGAATAATTCGGAATAAGAAATATCGAATGGATTAATCAATCTCGTTTCGAAATATTACAAATATGTTTGTACTTCGTGTAGTTAATAAATTTACTGAAAATAAAATTTTCGGAATACGAGGTTTACCTCTCATTGAAGGAAATTGCGTGAAAATTATTCTTACTAACTTAAAACTTTGTAATATTAGGAATAGAATTCTAAATACAGAATTCGGAGTAAAAATTGAAAATACGGTTATCGAAATAATTACGGTGTTGAGCAAATTGTTTGATGTGACTTGATTTGTATGAGGTTTTTCGGTGAGGTGGGAACCATAATAGGGGTATAAATAATTTTTTGGGGTATTTATGAAATACAAAATGGTTTAACAAAAGAAAATTCAGAAAAGTTTGAATAATTCGGAATAAGAAATATCGAATGGATTAATCAATCTCGTTTCGTAATATTACAAATACGTTTGTACTTCCTGTAATTAATAATTTTACTGAAAATAAAATTTTCGGAATACGAGGTTTACCTCTTATTGAAGGACATTGCGTGAAAATTATTCTTACTAACTTAAAACTTTGGAATATTAGGAATAGAATTCTAAATACAGAATTCGGAGTAAAAATTGAAAATACGGTTATCGAAATAATTACGGTGTTGTGCAAATTGTTTGATGTGACTTGATTTGTATGAAGTTTTTCGGTGAGGTGAGAACCATAATAGGGGTATAAATAATTTTTTGGGGTATTTATGAAATACAAAATGGTTTAACAAAAGAAAATTCAGAAAAGTTTGAATAATTCGGAATAAGAAATATCGAATGGATTAATCAATCTCGTTTCGTAATATTACAAATACGTTTGTACTTCCTGTAATTAATAATTTTACTGAAAATAAAATTTTCGGAATACGAGGTTTACCTCTCATTGAAGGAAATTGCGTGAAAATTATTCTTACTAACTTAAAACTTTGGAATATTAGGAATAGAATTCTAAATACAGAATTCGGAGTAAAAATTGAAAATACGGTTATCGAAATAATTACGGTGTTGAGCAAATTGTTTGATGTGACTTGATTTGTATGAGGTTTTTCGGTGAGGTGGGAACCATAATAGGGGTATAAATAATTTTTTGGGGTATTTATGAAATACAAAATGGTTTAACAAAAGAAAATTCAGAAAAGTTTGAATAATTCGGAATAAGAAATATCGAATGGATTAATCAATCTCGTTTCGAAATATTACAAATATGTTTGTACTTCGTGTAATTAATAAATTTATTGAAAATAAAATTTTCGGAATACGAGGTTTACCTCTTATTGAAAGACATTGCGTGAAAATTATTCTTACTAACTTAAAACTTTGGAATATTAGGAATAGAATTCTAAATACAGAATTCGGAGTAAAAATTGAAAATACGGTTATCGAAATAATTACGGTGTTGAGCAAATTGTTTGATGTGACTTGATTTGTATGAAGTTTTTCGGTGAGGTGAGAACCATAATAGGGGTATAAATAATTTTTTTGGGTATTTATGAAATACAAAATGGTTTAACAAAAGAAAATTCAGAAAAGTTTGAATAATTCGGAATAAGAAATATCGAATGGATTAATCAATCTCGTTTCGTAATATTACAAATACGTTTGTACTTCCTGTAATTAATAATTTTACTGAAAATAAAATTTTCGGAATACGAGGTTTACCTCTCATTGAAGGAAATTGCGTGAAAATTATTCTTACTAACTTAAAACTTTGGAATATTAGGAATAGAATTCTAAATACAGAATTCGGAGTAAAAATTGAAAATACGGTTATCGAAATAATTACGGTGTTGAGCAAATTGTTTGATGTGACTTGATTTGTATGAGGTTTTTCGGTGAGGTGGGAACCATAATAGGGGTATAAATAATTTTTTGGGGTATTTATGAAATACAAAATGGTTTAACAAAAGAAAATTCAGAAAAGTTTGAATAATTCGGAATAAGAAATATCGAATGGATTAATCAATCTCGTTTCGAAATATTACAAATATGTTTGTACTTCGTGTAATTAATAAATTTATTGAAAATAAAATTTTCGGAATACGAGGTTTACCTCTTATTGAAAGACATTGCGTGAAAATTATTCTTACTAACTTAAAACTTTGGAATATTAGGAATAGAATTCTAAATACAGAATTCGGAGTAAAAATTGAAAATACGGTTATCGAAATAATTACGGTGTTGAGCAAATTGTTTGATGTGACTTGATTTGTATGAAGTTTTTCGGTGAGGTGAGAACCATAATAGGGGTATAAATAATTTTTTTGGGTATTTATGAAATACAAAATGGTTTAACAAAAGAAAATTCAGAAAAGTTTGAATAATTCGGAATAAGAAATATCGAATGGATTAATCAATCTCGTTTCGAAATATTACAAATATGTTTGTACTTCGTGTAATTAATAAATTTACTGAAAATAAAATTTTCGGAATACGAGGTTTACCTCTCATTGAAGGAAATTGCGTGAAAATTATTCTTACTAACTTAAAACTTTGGAATATTAGGAATAGAATTCTAAATACAGAATTCGAAGTAAAAATTGAAAATACCGTTATCGAAATAATTACGGTGTTGAGCAAATTGTTTAATACAACCTCGTACTGTTACGTTGGCTTAAAAATTTGTGAATAGTGTAGACGTAGGGAGAGTAGTCCATATGAAATTTCAAAATTTTGAAAATTAATGTGGGTCGCCGTTTGTTGGCTGAAAATTCGAATTTAGAACGTAAAACTAAACCAAACCTGTCAAGAGGAACAAGATTGAATAAAAACATCAAAATTTAAAATCAAATATAAATATAATTGACATATCAACAGTCTGCATGAAAACAAGCTTTCGGAATTTGAATATATTTAAGCATAGAATGGATTTACAAACCCGTTTCGGAATAGATATCACAAATAATTCGGATAAAACACCTCAAAGGATTTAATTACATGAAACATAAAATAAATAATACCGAAACTCGTTTTCGGAGCAGAACGTTCACTTCAAAGAGTGTAACCCGTTAAAAATTGACATACTACTAAATTTAAGAAAATCTTATAACATAGGGAATTTTTGGGAATTCCGTATTCCGAAATTATTTAATTTTCAAAATTTCGGAATAGAGAATTTTTAAAAAAAGTCAAAATTTACAATTTAAGGTTCAAAATTTAATTACAAAACATTAAAAACTTAAACTTGGGAACCATAAATGTTGCGACACGAATCTGTGCTTATTAATTCGAGAGGTTTTTAGAATACAAACCAACGGGTACAAAATATTTAAAAATGTAAATATCGTTTAAGGCAATTGGAGTCTGAAATAATAAATTAGGAAAACAAGCCAAATAATTAGAACAGATTAGGCAACACAAAGCACATATGTATATACAGATATCTCCAATTTAGTCGTCAACAGTGATTTTCGGAATAAACAAATCAAATCATTTAATAGATTTATATTCTCCACAGAACCTATGTAGTTCAAAACGAAAAAAAAACTGATTGGATTATGATATAAAAACTAAAACTTTTCAACAACAATTTCCAACATTAAAATTTCCACCCCTCACGAAAACAAAATCCAGCCAAAATTATATTAAATTTCACCCTAACTAAACTATAAATGAATTTCAGTTACAACAATTTTGAATCCATTTTAGGGCAACCCGAACTTTTGAAATAAGACAACCTAAACGAAATTAACCTCGCCAACAAACAAAACAAAAAAAACGTGAAACTCTAAAAACAAAATTCCGCGCGATGAGGCGGAAAAAGGATAATGCATTTTACATGTTTACTGTGTTTATCATTATTATTCCACTCATTAGTCATTTTACACAATTTCATTTGCCAAAACCTGATATAAAATCCCCATACTCAAAAAATAAAGAATTTCCATTTCATAAAACCCGTCACAACATAATACCGCACTGCTGTTTATTCCATACCGCCATCCCCCCCAATTTCCAGTTTATTTTTTCTGCAAAACGTCATTCACACATCAAATTATGAAAAAAAAAAAAAAAAATTAAATGGCGCCTCCTAGACACCGCATTAGGGGTTGTTGCTGCCATTCAAGTTCCATCTAAACTTTAAAAACCAAACATACACACACACACTCTGCTAATCGAATTTATCCCGCAAAATAAAAGAACGTGATGTAAAAACTTTTCCAAAAAAAAAAAAAAACTTTTCTTTTGTTTTTATCTATGTATGTATGCGGCTTGTGGTGAATGTACAACAACCATTAAGAAGGATTCGGCAAATATTTGTCCAGTCACAACGTACATTTTTTGTTTTGCTTTAAAACGTTATCCCCGGGATTAGTGGAACATAAAAACAAAAAAAAATTGTTTAATACTCACACGCGAAGGAAGACCAACAAATAAACGAAAGAGTGGGTCCATATTTATAATACTATTTATTATATCGAGGATTTATTCCACCATCGCACATTTGGTTGGTTGCGTCAAATTAGCAGTTTGGTTAGATGCTGCATCCCCCCAATTACTACGTATTAAAACTAACCCTTTTATTTTACTTTAAATATTCGCAATTGGTATCCCCTCTTTTTGTCAATCAAATCACAGCGATTTTCTAATCACATTGACCAACCTGTTGATCGTGTATGTGTGTGTAATCCTCAACATCAATAAGATGTCAATAAATATAAGAAAAAAAAAACAAAAGACATTTAATCCTTTTTCACTAGGAATTTTTATTTTTAATTGAAGAACGAATCCAATCCAAATAATAAATAATTCGTATATAAGGGCGTTCAATTCTACCCTTATAAAAATTTAAAAAAAAAAACAAAACATTTTGTACCCCAAAACTAAAAAATCTTTATATCAAATTCAGGAAGAGGGTATTAATGTGTATACAAAGAATCCCTAGTTTAGAAATGAAAGTAAAAAAAAAAAAATATTTTGAGGGAGTGGTTTTTATTCGGATCCCTTTTTCTTCCCTAATATTTAATTCGACAACAACAACAATAACACGGAGTAGTAGTAGTAGTAATAATAGTAATAAAACTTTCATGGTTTTTTATTTTATTCCCGTCTTCATCCTTAAAATATATGAAATTAAAAAAAAAAAAGATTTACCCTCTATACTTTTCACCCCTAAATATATACATCCTAGCCCTTTTCTGTGTTTCCTAAAGTCCCCTTACTGCCTTATATATACATAGTTCTTTTTTTTTTATTACACAAACATCTCCATACAGATACACGTTACGAATATAACCGAAAACCTCTAGCGCACAACATGCATGGTTTCCATCATCATCATTATTTATATTAACCATCCAACAGATGATAAGGGATGTTGAGGGAAACTATACACAACAAATTCCTTTTTGTGTTATATGTGTATGTCGATGTGTGTGCTGCTGCCTGCAAACAGCAAAACCAAACTTTTTTTTTTTTTTTTTGTAATGCACACACATAAAAGGGATGAAATATAGGGAATACAAGGAGTTGTTTTGTTTAAGAAATGCTCGACATTTTTTTTTTTTAGCTTACAAGCCATGTCAAGCAATGGAGAAAGAGACAACCAAAATCGTGTTAAATTGTTAAAAATGATGCGGATAAGAAAGATGCATACCTACATTGTTGTAATAGTAATTAAAATGTTGAACCAATGCTGTTCTTAACAGCAAAAATTGTGTAAAAAGGGGAACTATGAATAGATTGGTATCGGGAATGATGTGCCAGATATGAATGGAGGTCGAAACGTTTTGTTTGAGTTTTAATTATGATTTAGATATTCGGGATTCCATGTTTTATATATACGTATGTCTGTCTGTCTAATAATAATAATTAGATCCAGTATATTCGCTGTGTTTTAAATTCTTACACAAGATCAGGATTTCTCAATCCTGATCATGCATAATTAGATATACATACTGTGGGAATTTGCAAAGTATTTAGACTATTGCATTATCACAAGTAACTGGTGATTTTGAAGCCAACAGGAGCTGAATACTGTACATACTATCAAATAGCTCCTGCAATCTGTTGTCATGCAGCCTAATGAGTTGTTTAACTTTTACGAAAGATGTATATTCCAGCATGAGATTAAAGAATTTCAGCGACAGAGGGGATGTCCAAGCCTAGCGATTCAGCCCATGGGTATCATGATGGTTCGGTGATTTCTACGATACAAGGGAGCGATCCCAATAATACACAATATTTTTAACTAAAATTTCTAACAATTATTTGCACAATTACAAAATCTATAAAAAATATGTCTTTATGAGAAAATTGTCAAATTCCCAAATTTATCAAATCTTAAAATTCAAACAATTTTTAAATAGCTCAAAATTCTGTAGCAGATTGAAAATGTAAAAATCTTCAAAGGTTTTTTTTTAAAACCAAAATACTATTCCAAACCCTCCCGTAATTTTCGAAATTTCGATAAAATTCTGGAAATTTTTTGACTGCACGAATTTCGCATACGACGCATGATAAAATACTTAAACCATTTTAATGTTTTAAAATGCAGAAATTCTCAGAATTTCAAAAATATTTTGAAATTATTAACCTACTTATAGAAATTCTAAAACATTCCAACATGCATATTTCAGAAATTTTATTAAATTTCACAAATTTTCTAAATTTCGTTTTAGGCAATTTTGATTTGTAAATTTTGTGAATCATTCTTGTAAAATTTATAAGTAAGAATTATATTATTTAGAATGTGAAATTCAGAGTTCGTTTAATGTTTTAAAAATCTTGAAAGCCTAAGTAAACTTCTCTGCAGTATTAAAATCTGCAGACTGTTCTAAAATGTTGAAATTATTAAATTTTGAAGTTTAAGTGGATTTTTCGGATTTTTTTTTACCAAAATTCATATTCTTTGCGCAAAACTTGCTAAATTTGCCGAAAGCATTAAAATTAAGAATTTTTCTAAAATAATCAAAATTTGGGAAATTTTTTAAAGACATACCAAATTTTTTTTTAAGAATTTACTAAACTTTATAAAAATTTATTGTTTTTAAACTCTACAAAACTTTTAGTAAATTTGTAGTTTGATTTAAAAATTACTGCCTACATTCTGGATCAAATCGTAATTGTGAAATATACACTAAAATTGTCAAAATTCGAAAAAAATCCAAGTTTACTGAAAAATTCGGAATATTTGGAAATTTTTAAAATTTTAACTCAAAATTTCTTTTGTAAAAATTTCGAAATATTTCTGGAATTTTTCAAAATTTAATTCATTGGACATTGCAAAGGTAATTAAAACTTGCCGAATTCTAAAAATTTTCCAAAAGAAAATTGGATATTTTTTACAAATTTGAAACCTTTAAAAATTTATAAAATATCTTAAGAAGTCGAGGAAGTTTAGAATTCGAAAAATTTATAAATTCTTAAAATTCTGTAATTAGTTAAAAAGCTTAGAGTTAGGCAATTTTAAGCTGAGCTCTTTATTGTCTTAAAATGGTAAAAATGAATTACCACAATTTATGTACTAATGCCCTTTCCGAAACTGATGCTTATTGTGTGGAACCTAACTTTTTCAATGTAATTTTTTATGTTAGGTTCCACAAAATAAGTACATATCAATTAAGTATCGTTTGGAAAACAGCCTTAAAAATTTGAAAATTCTCCTAAATATTAGAACGATTAAATTTCAAATTAGTGCCCAATGTGAGGATGAAGTACTATATAAAGGGTGCCCCAAAATTCACGTAAGATTTAAAAAAAAAAAGAAAGCGTGACAGCTAACAGTTTCGAGTTATTAAAAATGAAGCGCTATGCTGAGCGGATGCGGATTTTTCGAACGTGTCACTGTTTCGTTGTGGATTTTGGGCTGGAGGTATCATCGGGCCATTCATCTTCGAAAATGCTATATGATAATCCATTTTATGTGCCTAAATTGCAAAATATGAATCAGGGCCCTATTGCACCAACTACTTATCACTTATTACTTATCAACTTATCAAAAGTTAGTTTTTTTGATTATGATAAGTAATAAGTGTTACCAAAAGTAAAAAAATTCACTCACTTATCAATTTAGAAACTTATTTTGATTATGATAAGTGATAAGCGTTGCAAATCAGAATGTCTATAACTTATCAAATGACAAATTATCAAATTTTTATGATAAGTTGTAATGATCGTTGAGTATAATGGCACTTAATTATTTGGAAATCTAAAATGATTTTTAGATGAAGTTCTGGAATATGGCCAAGTCGGATGGAACTTGGCTATTTATCAACCGATTAGGATGAAAATCGACGGGTACAATGAAAATGGGAATCTAAAATGATTTTTAGATGAAGTTCTGGAATATGGCCAAGTCGGATGGAACTTGGCTATTTATCAACCGATTAGGATGAAAATCGACGGGTACAATGAAAATGGGAATCTAAAATGATTTTTAGATGAAGTTCTGGAATATGGCCAAGTTCCTTCCTAATTGGCCATATTCCAGAACTTCCTCTTAAAATCATTTAAGAATCCCATTTGCATCGTGCATGCTCAATTTCATCAAATTCGGATAAGAAATGGCCAAGTTCCTTACTGATTGGCCATATTCCAGAACTTCCTCTAAAAATCATTTAAGAATCCCATTTCCATCGTGCATGCTCAGTTTCATCAAATTCGGATAAGAAATGGCCAAGTTCCTCCCTAATTGGCCATATTCCAGAACTTCCTCTAAAAATCTTTTAGGAATCCCATTTCCATCATGCATGCTCAATTTCATCAAATTCGGATAAGAAATGGCCAAGTTCCTCCCTAATTGGCCATATTCCAAAACTTCCTCTATAAATCTTTTAAGAATCCCATTTCCATCGTGCATGCTCAATTTCATCAAATTCAGATAAGAAATGGCCAAGTTCCTCCCTAATTGGCTATATTCTAGAACTTCCTCTAAAAATCATTTAAGAATCCCATTTCCATCGTGTATGCTCAATTTCATCAAAATCGGATAAGAAATGGCCAAGTTCCTTCCTAATTGGCCATATTCCAAAACTTCCTCAGAAAATCATTTTAGAATTCCATTTCTACCGTCCATGTCAAATTTCATAATAATCTATTGAGAAATAGCGAAGTTCCACTTTAGTTGGCCACATTCCAGAACTTTATCCAGAAATCACCTTAGAATCCCAATTCCATCGCTCACGTCAAATTTCATCATAATCGGTCAAGAAATAGATAAGTTCCACTTTAATTGGCCACACACAACAGGTGGGAAAAAAAACGTTTTTAACAGACTTCCGTCATGCTACTACAATTTGTAGCTCTTATCAATTTATTTGAGTAGTGAAATTTTTTTTATTGATATTTTGGATAATTATCATTAAATGTAGTCGATTATTGATAAGCTAAAACTTTTGGTGCAACAGAACTACGAAAAACTTATCAAAAACCTCAAACTTATCGCTTATCCAAATATTACTTATCATTTATCATTTCGCGAATTGGTGCAACTTAATTTTGATAAGTGAGTGCTTATTACTTATTATAACTCAATAAAATACTTATCGAATTTCAATTTGGTACAACAGAAAATTATCAAAAATTATGATAAGTTGATAAGTAATAAGTGATAAGTAGTTGGTGCAACAGGGCCCTGGACGGCATGTGTTTTTAACAAGACAATGCCATATTCCATGCAGCCGATGAAACAATTCAATTACTGCATGAGTCATTTCCTGGTCGTGTAATTTCCCGTTTTCGCGATCAGAATCAGCCGCCCGGATCAAGCGAATTAACGCAGTTAGATTTTTTTTTATTGGGGTTTTTGGAAGACTTAGGTTTATGCCAACAAGCCCACGGCCACCCACGCCTTGAAGGAGGAATTGAGCGCTATATCAACGAAATCCAGTCACATTTATGCAAAACGGTCCTGGAAAATTTCGACAAAAGAGTATGTAAATATGTACCAGCAAAGCCGTGGAGGCCATTTACCCGATATGCTATTCCATAAACAACTCAATACTGGTTACTTTATGAATCATTAAAAAAACTTTCAAATTTTAATTAAAAACTTGGGTATTCTATCAAAATTACTTCTTGTGTGACTTTTGCGACACCCTTTAGGTACATATTCTTTCTAATTTCTGTAATTAAAAATATTAAATTCTCCTAACTATTAGAACTAGTAATGAAGTGCTACATAGGTATGTATTCCCGGAATAAATCTATCTTTATCCTCAACCATTGCGCATCCTATATGATGAAACCACGTTGCGTCAGTGAATCAGTGAAAACTCGAGCAATCCTATTTAACAATTTAAGTAACCAGCCCCACCACCAATCAGTCGGCAGTACCAGATTCCACAACAATGGCTTTTGGTACATGGAAAAGGACCCATTCTGGAACCTGCAACATCAGGTTAAGTTGAGGTTGTCAGAATGAGGTTGCACGGAGGAATGAAGAAAAGTTAAATCAGCTGGAAGAAGCTTAGTTTAATGCACCGATAAGCAATGTTCAAGACTAATCACCCCATAGAAAACAGTTTTGTAGAGATTTAGATATCGATTATCAACATTTTAATGAAAGATGAAACGTAATATTTAAGTTAGTCCGGATTGAAACACGGAATTGGAGAGAAAAGGTTTGCGGAGTTCTAATAATAAATGATTTAAGCACTGGAGGTATCCCAAATCCTCATAAATATGTTCACAAAAGAAAGTCGATCTTACTTGGTTCTGTAAATCCAAAAATACCTTCATGAAACACAGAGAGTTGTGTAAAAGAGTTGTTTGTGATAAAAGAGCACCAAATAGGAAGTCGGACACAATATTTCGAGGAGATGTTACAGATCGTGGAAACCACAATACTAATTAGCTAAGGTGCTGCCATAAAACTGGTGAAAATTATAAAAGGGTTGTAAGTGTCTCTTTTGAATGATGTGTAAGAATTGGAACTTCGCATATTTTGTTTAAGTCAGGTAGGTGGCTCTTAAAATAAACGCCAGCAAAATAAATTTATAGTGAATAGATATCACAGTAGGGAGATTAGACTCTAATATGGATTCCCCAAGGCAAAAGAAGATAGGAAGGAGATGCCAAAGAATATGTGGCGTAGAATGATTTTAGAAGAAATGATTCCAAAAAACAGGACCTACCTATCGAAGGAGGTCAAAACGTCTGCAAAAAGTATAACTTACGCTAGAGGATGTTAGTTAACGTGCTAAGTAATCTTGCGTCACGACAACAGTCAATTTTGGTTTAACTACAAATTTAAGGCTCCTTTTGTATCTTAGTTATCTGACAATTAAATAGTCTCATTGAAAAGTATGCAGTGAAAATAAACAGCCAATAGTGAAATTGTATAACCTTATTCTGAACATATATACTTAATTTTAAGACTGAGGCCCTTTTCCAATTACTTACTTATTTTGTGGAACCTATCTAACTCAATGTAATTTATTATGTAATAAGTTAGGTCCCACAAAATAAGTAAGTAAATGGAAACGGACCTTAATCTTATAAATATCGTATACATTTTTTACTCTACTTTTGTATACAATTTTCCAGTTTTCTTTACAAGACTACATTACTCCATTCACCGCCAGACAGTGCTTGGATATAAAATTTAAATTTGCGCCACAAGTGTTTTGCGATAGAAATGATAATGAAAGAGTATTAAACACAGCTTTTTCATCATTACTATTGATAGCTATATTTAGCACCATTGAAGTACATATACATATATGCACCCAATACAGAAAAACCTTATATTCTAAACATTCTCAGAACAGGGATCTCAGACGGTCACACAGCTGATCAATGATGACCCGCGACCCGGAGCCAACCAATGTGATGGCTATTTTTGAGCTTTTGCTACTGACTATTAAAAATTTAAATTTTTGCCCGTTTCTGCAAAATATGTAAACTTCGGAAATACCAAAAAAATTACAAATTAAAATTGATCTGTACAAAATTCAGAGTTATCGAAAGTTTTTTCTAGATTTTCTTCAACAATTTTCGATGTAATCAAACAATTTGGAAGTTATCTCACTTACCAATTTTATAATATATTCAAAATTTCAAATTTTATTATTTTTATTTAGAATATGGAACCGATTTGAAATATCCAACGAAACGAAAAATTAAAAAAAAATTAAAAATTTTAAAGCTAGATTTGACAAGCTGGAATTTGAAATTTCAAATTGACCTAAATTACAAAACAAAATTCCTAGATTTACGGATTTACATAAATATATCAGGTATCGACCTAAATTTAGAATGAATCTTAGTCCTTAAATGATACATGGGGTCCAGTGGACCCCAAACCTTTTTCAATCGTACATATTTAAATTTAATGCCCCCCCCCCCCCCACTTGCTACAGTTAAGATATTACAGTATCTGTTTACGTACTCAGCGCAAGCCGGTTGACTGCTAGCAGCTGTGTAGAAATGTCCAAAATCACGGTGGGGTGTGTCATATACATACGTATATTTGTGTGAAAATCGGAGTAATGTTTAGGCATCTCAACTCTAGCAGTCCTAGAGCGAGATAGATGCTTTATATCCCCGCTGCTGATATCTGTCGGTAAACAAAGTAATTCGAAAGGTACTTATCCGATTTTCAAGAAATAGAGACAGACTAATAAATATTGACCAGACTAGAAAAATGTGATATGACTAAAATCTCTAGGTGATCGGATTTGATAAAAATTGAATGAACATATTTGTATTGTATACGAAATAATTTTTCAAAGTTGGTTTTGCCGTTTTTTGTGTTGTTTTATTGTTTTTTAGTCGTGAGTAAGACTGCGCTCGTTGTTAAAATTGGTTTAGTTTATCATATTTATTTTGATTTTGACATATTATTAGATGACGTATAATTTGCAGAGTCGAACCGTCCAAGAAGTGCTAGAACCCATCGACGAAGCATCTTCAGGAGGAGAAGATAACGTGTTTGAGGACAGTAAAGACAATAATTCAGGCTTTTCGATGTGCAGTGCTCCAGAGAGTGGCATGGAGGTAGACCAGAAAGATATGGAAGAGGGTACTTTGAATCAACTGCTTTTGTATGTAGGAGAGCGTCAAGCGGCTGGCCAGAGCCGTGGTCGGCCATCTTCGACGATAAGAAAAAATTCAACGTTGATATTGCAAAATAAATACCTTTTTTTAAAGATTCAGTATCGGACTTACTTTTATCTAAAAAGATACTATCTGAAGGGTACACCACTAAATGTTTACCTAAAAATATTGAAAATTAAAAAAATACGGTTATTTTATGTAAAACAAGATATTTTCTTAATTTTTCGACAAACCTTCGTTTTTGTTGGTATCGTAAAATTAAAATTTCATTACTGTAATAATTTGATCTACTTTAGTAAGCTTTAAACTTTATTGGAAAAAAATTGTCAAAGCTAATGCTGTGTGCCTCAGAAAACTTTTCAAACTAAACTTTTCAAATTTTGGAGCTTTCGCTATTTCCTCACAGATGCTTGATGAAGAGTCAATTCACGAGGTTACTTTTCGACGAATTTTCAATTTGTAGGACGTGCTTGTAGTATGTGAACAATTGTTCTCACAGTATATCTTGATATATTGAAACTTACACCAGTGACCCTATAGATCGTCCCACTGGCCAACCATTAAGAAACACGGAATTTTATTGAAAATTTGAAACCTTTAAAAATTTGATGTTGGGTGAATAGACCGCATATGTTATTAAGAGAATCAGCAGACACTCTTATAATGTTCGCGGGCACCTTGTCATTAGCAAATATATGCTTGTAAATTTCAGTTTTGTTATAGTTTCGTATTACCTACCAATAAAATAAAAATATTACTGTAACAAACCTTCACAAATTATTTATACATATTATGTATATATCCACAATATTTTGAGTTGTTTATGAAATTTGAATGACATTTAAAAAGTTTAGTTGGGTATAAGGCATAATTGAATACTTTTAACCTAGTGACATCTAGCAATATTTAATTGCATGAATTACTGGGTCATACAAAAGTTTAGTTTGAAAAGTCTTCTGAGGCACACAGCATAAATATAGAAAAATTCAAGGAATAATAGGCAATTTTCATGCTGGGGTCTAAAAGACCCCAGTGTGTCATTTAAGGGTTAAGCCAAATTTCTTAGCTTGAATTTCTAGGTTAATACTTGAACCCAAACTTTACATTCGAATTGTTGTTGTAGAGCTGCGTACCAATAGTCGGGTAAATTGCTCTTTTACCTACTTTTTAACAGTGTACAGAGTAAATTGAAATACTGTACTAAAAAGTTGAGTAAAATAGGAGAAAAAAATAAATGACGTTGTTGTTAACTTTTTGACGTTTTAGTGATTTTTGTTAAAATTTCCGTGTTTTTCATTATAAATAATATATGTACCTCAAAGCTAATAAAATAAATTTTATTTTTATTTTACGATATAAAAATATTAAAAAATATTTGACGTTTCCTTTTGCACCTAGCAGCCAGCGATTTTAACCCTCCGAACCATAATTTGTGTCCATCAAACCATTTTTACTTCTAGAGAATTGGTACACCAATTGAGGTAAATATGTACTAAAATTGAAATTTACTGTACTAAATGATTTACCCGACTATTGGTACGCAGCCTTAGGTACATACGGTTTGAAAATTATGAAAGATTGTGGGAAATCATGTGAAACTTTAAAAATTGTGATTTAAAAATTTTGTTAGTCCATAGAGCAACCATCCCACAATGCGTAAATTTAGCCTCGTGACGACGATTCACTTTTACATTCCAACCCGTTACCTCTCCCAAGCCATAATTTTAACCATAATTTGTCTTACTCCGCAGATGATATACATGAGCACTATAGTAAGTATTGAAACAATTAAATTTCTCTGCGATTTATATATTATGCATTGAGATAAATGATCCTCATCATTCGTAGTAATAACAAATACGATATGGTTTGGAAGCCATTGGTAGCACGAACTTGGTCAATAATCTGGCTCGATAGAGAACCTCAATGAAAAAACACGAATGAAATTCTTGATTTTACAATTTTACAGAAATCGTTTATTCCGGGCTAATGCCAAATACTATACTACAATTTTCCCTTCATGTTTGTAACGAATCTCATCACTACCTCACATGTGTATTTATTACTACTAATGTCCATTGCGTCAAAACTATAAATCACGTAGTTTCCATCCCGTTTGCAGTTGAGTTTATGTAAATGGCCAACATTTTTTGGACTACATACCGAACAATTTCAAAATATAGAACCAGAAATTAAAAAAAAACACCACCCCTGCCAGAATTCGAACTCATTACCTTCAGCTCCAAATACCACAGATCGCCCTAGTACACTTTGAGGTTTCTTCGGTTACAAGAGTAAAGTCACAATACAGGAAGAAAAACAAATAAACGAAATTTCATGCAGTATGCCTGGTTATTTTAATCAAATAGCAATTGACGATTGTAAAAGTAGGCCGAACGCCTCTCATGGGAAAATTGTTTATTTAAAAGAACATTCCATTTGAAGTTTGTGTTGCATAGATAAACAATAATTGAAAGAAGGAATTGCGGAAAAATTAAAAGAAGGAATTGCGGTTGTTTCAGCAACAAAATAAAATTTTAAATGTCAATGGAAAGATAGTTTTAGTATAGAAAAATTCCGCTACGTGGAATCCGTGATGCTCCAATGGTCAATAAGATTCTGTGAGGAATTTAGCAAAATGAGCAACAAAAACCGGTCTGAGGCACAGAGCATAAGAACCTAGAATTTCTGCTGAAAATTATTAAAATGTCGTTCACATCGCCGAAAAACCTTACATACGAGTATATTGAGCTTATATCATATATTCTCAAATTTTCTAAATATTTTGTAAGTGACTTGAAGTATAATTCGTAAAAATCTGGTAAATTTTAAATTTTTTTTTGAAATTTTGTAAATTTTTATTATTCGTAAGGCTCTTAATAATTAAACATATTTGTTGGTTAACTCTCTAAAAATTAAATAATAAAAACTGATAAATTTTGTAATAGGAAATTTAAGATATATTATAAGATAAGTTACGATGTTAAAAACACTGAGTTTCAAAAAGCATAAAGATATCTGCGGGGAAACGCTACAGTTGAAACGCAAATAGGATATAAAACATAGATAATTTGCGTCTACCACACATATGCTACCCCTTCATAGTAGTCTCACACGTGTTCCACTTTTAGTATTTGCAGGACAGTAAGTTCGTCATTCCTATTCTCCATCATCGTCATCATCCGGCTCGTCAAGCGGCAGACCATCTGGAAAGAGATGGTTCAGAAGCTCAGATGGGTATGTAGTCACTGAAGAGACATGAACACATGGAATAACTGTTCGCACACCCTGAATACACTTCAGTAGAATTCTTTAATGCTTTGAACAATAGCTAAGCTTAAATCACACATAACATATGCCTGGACGATTGGAGCCGTGGTTTTAGACAACATTATACATAGCCGCTTCACTTTTAAAAAATTCCGCTATACCATATTTTAGTCGTTCTGCGAGCGCTGATGCTAGTTTTTGTATGGTCGCTTCAGTTTTATTTTATTCCGACAGGTAGTGCTTTCTCTACATTTACAATCGTCAATAGCCTTTACTTCTAGAGTGTCTTGATGTCAATTTGACAAGCACCCACAGTGGATTTGACACGTAGAGGTCAAATTGCCTAAAGTTATTTCAAGTACACCTGTCTTCTATTATTCCAGTGTCATAATCATACACATGGTCACCACAGTAAGCCGCACACAGTTTATATGATCATCTGATATGAGCGCCTATAAGGACGAGAGACTATCAGGCCGATTTTTAGGAAATGAGAAACAGTTGAACCGTCCATGATTAGGAATGACCAAGTGACCTGCGATAAGTATCGATTACGTTTGAGAGTCCTATTCACAACCTCAACAATCCAGCGAACTGATGTGCACTCTCGTTGAGAATTAGCCTGTCTCATTGTTAGCTGAGACTGATTCCTATCCTTCAACGGTGGAATTTTCACAACGGATCGTTGAACAATAAGATCATCGACAACATCCAGGAAACGCCGGTCAAGGACAAAGACATAATCTGGCATGAATCGATCTTTGAAATCAGCAGAGTCCATGATTGTTTTCAAGTTGCTAGCTTCTGAGAAGTTTACCTTCCAAGTACTGGTTATGTTGATGATCATACCATCTGGACTTACTGCAACCATAGGCTTCACCATATTCTTAGCTAGCTCTTTGAATCGATCTCGACCAGTCAACACTCTCAATGAATTCGAATCCATCGATTCGAAATTGAGATTATTCTAAGGCTGTGTCAACAACAATATCATATTCATTTCAATTGGAATTTACTGGGATGCTGCCAAGCAGGTCTAGCGAATACAAGCAGAATTACTGACTCGAACCAAACTGCTCAGCTAGAATGACTCATGGTTGAGCGGCTATTAGTCTGCCTATTAGGACATGCCCTGGCTGGCCATTTACTTATTCCGTAGAACGCAGAGGAAGTTAGTTCCGCAAAGTATTATTATCAATGGAAGGTGGTAACCCACTCCTTCCGAAGAATTGATGGGTCATCAGCCAAAGTACTAACTCGGCTCGAGGTTGCTCAACCTGTAAATGCAAGGTCTCTTAATGACTAGGATATGCCCCCTCTTGTCTCCCTGAGACATTTACTTTGTTATTGTCATCCGTCAACTTTCTTGGTCATTTTCATTTTACAGGCCAATCTTGGTAGTCTCCTTTCAAAATTGTAACTCTTTTAAAGTGGAAGCTTTGAAGCGGAAAATTTAAAAAATTGGTGCAATACTTAAAATTTCCTAAAAAAGTTTCGAAGTCGAAATTTTATGCAATGAAAATAATTTCAAAAAAATCACATTCTAACTATGGAAAATTTTATAAATTGACGAAAGTTCGTCCGCTTAACACAAAGAATTCCAAATTTCTGCTGTATATGCATAACACTTTTAATTTTAACATACAATTTGTAAATTTAATACAAGCTCTTAATATATTCAAACAACTCTAGAAAGTTCTAGAATTCTTCAAATTTAGAGAAAATTGTAAAACTGGCCTAATAAAATCTCTTAAAGTTATGAGAATTTTAAAATTGTTAATATAATTCTAGCCCATTTTTACATTTATCCTCATTATTATGAAACTAAAATCTGGAAATTTTAAAATTCGTGAAATTTTATAAATTTATTAAAAAATTCATTCATTTTTTTAAAAATTCTCAGTTTTTACAAAATTCGTTAAAATTCCGCAATTTCGTAAATTCTTGAAATCACATAAAATTCCTTTTAATTTTAAAATTCCAAATTAAAATCTTAATTATAAACCAAAATTCTTAAAATAAATTTCCCGAAATTTGAATTTTTAATTTTCAATAAATGCAATCTTTCCCTTAATGCTGCTTGCCCCCTGATAAAGCCAAGGGGCAGGGAGAAACCGACATGGTGGTCCATGGAGCTGGCATCCTATCGGAAGGCGTGTAGGATAGCCTTTAATAAAGCAAAAAGCACTAGGCAGTTTCGGGACTGGGACTCCTATAAGGAGGACTGAACAAAGTACAAAAAAGAATTGAGGAAGGCACAAAGGGGATCTTGGAGACTCTTCTGTTGTAGAATGGAGCAAGTCTCTGAGACTTCTCGCCTTAGGAAGATTCTATCTACTAACCCAACTAGTCATAGTTACTTAATTAGAAAAGACGGATCATGGACAGCTTTAAGTGCGGAATCGTTGGAGCTTCTCATTGATACCCACTTTCCGGGAAGATTTGATGACTCGATGGAGCCTGGAACTCATCGAGGAATACCTTCAATAAATACGGAAAGCATATTGGACAGGAAACGGATCCGGTGGGCGCTGCAGGGATTTAAGCCTTTTAAATCGGCGGGCTCGGATCGGATCATACCAGCAGAGATTCAAAAGAACTCGGCAGTCATTCTCCCCTGGCTAGAGGTTACCTTTAGGGGACGTCTGAAACTGACCTATATTCCTAGGAATTGGACAGAGGTCAAAGTGGTCTTTATCCCGAAATCGGGAAAGAGCTCACATGCTTATCCAAAGGACCTGAGGCCTATAACTCTATCATCCTTTTGCTGAAAACTCTGGAAAGGTTGGTAGATGTTTTTATTCGATCAAGAATGCAATTTTTCACGGACGGCTCGAGGCTAGACGATAAGGTAGGAGCCGGAGTCTTCTGTGATAAACTTAATGTTAATATTTCTGTTCGCCTACCTGACTACTGCAGCGTGTACCAGGCTGAAGTGGTGGCGATCGGGGAAGTCATGACATGGTTGAAGCATAATGTGATATCCGTGAGGGATATCGCAATTTATGTGGACAGTCAGGCGGCGCGGCGGTCAAGTCACTAGTGGCGGTTTGTCTGAAGTCACGGGTGGCACTGGATTGCCGATCATCTCTTAACGAGATGAGCGAGTATTTCAGCATCCAGATAATATGGGTCCCGGATCACTCGGACGTCACGGGGAACTGCAGGGTGGACGAACTGGCTAGGTACGGTACGACTCTCCAGATGCAGCCGGAAAGGGTAGGTCTGGGGAGGCCTATGGCAGTGCTAAAATTGGCGCTCAGTAAAAAGGTAATCGCCTTGACAAATGAGAGGTGGATCAACACTCTCACGTGCAGGGTAGCAAAACAGGTTTGGCCAAAACTGGACTTGCGGCGCTCCAAGGTACTAGTATCTCTGGGAAGACGAGAAATAGGATGGGTCGTAGCGATAATGACAGGTCACTGCCTTTTTGGGGAACGTGCGAGAAGGTTTGGGATACAGACGAATGACTTTTGTAGAAGTTGCATGGACGAAGAGGAGGAGACTTTGGATTGTGGTAGGTGTGTACGGTATGGACAGCCTTTCGGCACTCGCGGACTGTGGAGTGCGAGATATTTTACGCTACATAAGTGACTCTGGTTGGTTTCAACAAGAGTAATGGGGAGATGGGATCCTGTGGTATCACAATGGGCCACTGCCGGCCTAAGTGTGCGATGGCAGCCACTCTAACCTAACCTAACCTATTCCAGTAAATTTCATAAAATTTGGAACACTTTCAAATTTTATTTTTTTTATTTTTAAAAACCTTCGCAAAATCAGTAAATACTTTGAACAGTAATTAAAATTTAAAACAATGACATATATTAGAATTTGTTTTTTAATTCTAAAATCTTTGAAATTAAGGAAATTTTAAATATCTAAAAATCTGTTATCCCAGTCTAGAAAAATTTAGCAAGCAAACCTTGAACCAAATTGTTGCAAATTCTTATGAGTTCTCTAATTTTGCTTCGATTCTAAAATATTTTAAGCCATGAAAACATTTTTAAAAACTTTTTAGAATTCGTCGAATATAAATTAGTTTTTTGAGCTCTTTTTAAAACATTTTCGTAAATCGTAAAAATCTGAAAACTGGGGGTGGATGATCTAAAATTTGGAACCTTCTAGAAAAGACAGACGATATTCCGTTTTTTCTTAAATCGGTCACAAAACAACCTGTTGCCATCTTGTTAAGACATCTTGTAGAACAATTTATTTTGGTTAAATAAACCAATTTTTATACCAAAAGATCGAAACCATATAAAATATAAAAATGCATCACTATAATCGATATCCCTACTAATCTCATTCCACACGGAAAAATTCAGTCTACACAAATCAAACTCAGAGAGAAACTTCATCTTAAATATACAAAAAAGTCATTCAACCAGAAGAAGTAAAATAAATCAGCAAAAAAAAAAAACAAGAAAATTACGAGCCCTTTTACGAATCTAAATAATATGCTGACAACCAAAAAATTTAAAAACACTTCACCAATCGAACAGAAAAATAAATTCAAGACGTTTCAACCTAAGACAAGAAGAAAAAAAAAACAGTTTTGAGTCTCACATCTATAAGAAAAAAAAAACTTTATTTTTTTAATTTTCTTTCCACCGAAAACACTTATTTGGCTTCTTACTATGTATTCTTTGTGTATGTATGTACATGCGTTGTGTGCTCGTTTATGGACACGGTATAAATTACAAACTAAATTCAAATATGGGGTTTTCATTTTCACAGATGAAACACACAAATAGCCAAAATGGTTTCTTTAACGCGTCGTCTATACGATTTGTATGGTGCTGCAGCAACATTCAACATCACTAACATTACACATATTTAGAAATATATGTTTCTGTGTGGTTATGATTTATTATGCTTATGTATCCCACTATGGAGATGCACAATACACAATCGTACACATAAAAAGGTGTGATACGATATATGAAAATCTTTCAAATTAAATTTTTGTCCAGATTTATGTTTATTCATGTCTGGAGGAATATTTTTTTTTGTTTTGGTTTTATTTTTATGCTGCCTTTTTGTTTACTTTTATTGCACTGTGTATCTTTCAACTACTACTACCTACCTCTATATTATAAAACAAGCCTAAAGAGAATACGGTGTGTATTGTGTGTCTGTATGCTATAGAATTTATTTATTTGATTTAATTAAATCGTTACGATAGTTTTCGTTGCATTGTTGTTAGTGTTACGCTTAAAAAAGTATAAATAGAGTTAGAGATACATACATCGATTCAAGTACTTTATCCCGCGATTAATATACAAAACAAGTGTCACATTTCATATACAATCAACATAATCATCCACCTACAATGCGCACACAACATAAACAAATTCATACATTTTTGTAAGCACTATTCACCGAATCTAATGGAAAATACGAAGCTTTTTTTTTTTTTGTTGTATAGAGTCGAATAATCTGTATAGGAAAATCGTGACTAAATTATAACGCTCTAACGAATATTGAACAAAATTATTGTAAATAAAAATTACAGTTAAACCTCTTACACAGCGACTTGTAACAGCTAATCCCATATGTTTGCGATGATTTCATGTATTACCGAACCTCGCATTTTACAAAAAAAATGGTAAGTGAGGATGATGAGTTTACATACCTAGAAAAAAACAAAAAAAAAAATTAATTAACTCTTCTAACGAATTTAATATTTTTGTTATTAATTAGAAATTAAGTAGAAAAGTTTTCGTGCGAAACCATTCGTTATATTAATATGCATGCGAAAGTACGTTTATAAATTATCGTTGGTTTAATCTCTTGATATAAGTGCGTCTATAACTTAGGTTATTTCCCACATACTAAAAAAAAGTGGCAGGTGAATTAAATTGCACACCAGTGAGAGAGAAGAGGGACGTGCAATCAATCGATTCTCAAATTTAACAAATTTTTGTGACGTGCCTTTTAATTTTCTAGTTCAATTCAAATTCAAAACTGAGTGAAATGAGTGATTTTGTGAATTATTGTTGAGCAATTGTGTTGTATTAACACTTTAAATACCGTAGGGGTCACCAGTGGCTCGTACTAAATTTGTTCGTAGCACTGCGGGGGTCACCAGTGACCCTTAGTAAGATAAATGCGTTACATTTGATTACACAGTTTAACTTATCTGTTCTAAATAATATTTCAACATAATATGTATGTAGTGCATAATAACAATTGGTGTTGTATTCATATTCAGATTAATTTATAGATTTTTTCAACTAGAATAGGAGAAACGTAAAACTAGGGTTCTAGATTTTCAAATTCTACGAATAACGAATCAAACAAATTTTTTCAATTTTCTGAGCTTCAAAATGGTTTAAACGTCTAAATTTCCTCAAAAAGATTTTTTAAATTTATTTACGCCAACTCTGAAATAAATGACGCCAAAACATACCCAACAAATTTTAAAAACATTTTAAATTTTTAACTAATCTCATTAACTAAAAATCATAATTGCTTGATTCTTATTTTTTATTTTGGATATGAAAACTGTTAATTAATCATGTTTCACTGAACTTTGATTTTGAACAAAAGTAGTTTGAACAAAATTTAAAAACCATAATGTGATAAATTAAATAACGTCCCAAAATGCAGCATTGGCCAAATTCGCAAATGCATATTTCATGTCCTCAAATTATATTCAAAATTGGATGATCCATTTCATCAAGTCTTTTAAATAAAAATAAAATTCAACAAAAATTTATTCAAAAACTAATTCGTTGAATTTAATTTTTGAATTAGAAATTTAAAATGTTTATTGCAAAATTTAATTAAGATTTTCATCTAAGAAACAAATTCTTAAGTTTTAAGTGATGTCAAAATAACAAATCAAAACTTCATAAACGAACCAAATTTAGAAAATTATTTAATCAGACTAAATCAAATTACACATATGGTGGATACAACCTAGTTTTGAATAATTTTTGAGATTTTTCTTCAAAGCTGAAATTTGAAGCCAATTTTGTTAAGTAAAGGATCATATTGTGTGACCAATGTAAACAATAAATCATCGAAACTTATGGTCTGAGATGAACAAAACAATTAATAGCTATTCACTCATTCTATTGAATTCAAATCACTTTGGAACCTTTAATCGTGATGGTCATGGCCATCCAAAGGGACTCGTGTAAATACGTCTTTAACTATTGTACAAAACCATCTGAATTTGAGGTTTGATTTAAATTGGCTATACAAATTAATCAAAATTTGAGCTATATCCAATCAAATTAAACGGAGTTTAATGCAAAATTAAACACTATAACTGAACTAACTGAAATCCTTTTCTTGAATATGGGTGGGCTTTAGAATTCTTGTGTTATCCAGTGTCTGAAATAATTCAAATTTAATTACGAAATGTATTATTCGATCACCGAGTTAGAGTGCTTTGCGACGGTGCTCAGCGTAAAGAAATTTCGAGCATATATCGAGGGATATCCTTTCACCACCATTACACAAAAGGAGCTCACAGGCAGGATGGCGCGTTGGAGCTTAAAACTGCAAGGTTTCGACTTCACCATACAACATCGTAGTAGATCACAAAATGTCGTTCCAGATACACTTTCGAGAGCCTTTATGGATGAGATTATTCTACATGAATGTGGCTTTAACATCAACTTAGATTCGGTTTCTTTCAAATCGGCCGAATATTTAGAATTGATTTCCAAAATTGTAACTTCCTCAGAGTCTTTTCCGAATTTTAAAATATCGGATGGTAAGGTTCTAGTCAACACATCCACAAATAAGCTAGCATTCTCCTTATCGGAATTACCAAGTTGGAAACTATACGTTCCTAAATCCTTGGCGACGTATATTATTTCACAGGCACACAACTCTCCTACGCCTGCCCATTTTGGCTCTACGAAAATGCTGGAGAGAATTCAGAGATATTTTTACTGGATTAAAATGGCAACGGAAGTCATAGATTATGTCAGTAATTGTCAAACTTGCAAAGAAATTAAGCCAGTAAACTATTCCACCAGAACTGAAATGGGAGCGCAAAGGGTGGTTGTGCGGCCAATGCAGCGCTTATTTATCGATTATCTGGGCCCATATTATTATATATTATATATTATTTATCGATAATCTGGACCACTATTCCAAATTTATTTTTTATTTTTTTTGAAACCATTTCGAAAAGCCCTATTCCGTACCCGAGTTTATAGTCTCCGATAATGGATCGCAATTTACCTCCAACGTATTTAAGAGTTTCCTGACAAAGTTCAATATAACACATTCACTTGTTCCACGATATTGCCCTCAGGCGAATGCATCGGAGCATGTAAATCGTTCCATACTGACGGCCTTGAGAGCCTATGTTATTAACAACCATACAACATGATTCGACAAAATATTCGCCCCATTTTCTAATGTTCGGACAGCACATGATAACCAATGGAAAAGAATACGCCCTCTTAAAATTGTTGAACCTGGAGAGTGAAGGAGTTATCTCGGCAGAATCCAAAATTAATACACTAGGTGGCTGTCAGCGCTCTGTGTTAAAACATTTAGAAGACGCATACAAAAGACGCTGCAGTACCTACAATTTGAGAAGTAAGCATAGAAACCCAGAGACCAATCAAACCGTATATGTAAAAAATCATGTTCAAAGCAATGCTGCCGCTAAGTTTTCAGCAAAACTTGCGCCAAAATTTATTAAATGCATCATGCTGCGGAAATTAGGTAGTACGTCATACGAACTAGGGTAAGACAATGGTAAGAGCATCGGGATTTACCACATCAAGGACATAAGAACGTAACACCGCATCTCGCAATACCTTTATATTACGGTTTAGTTAGGTATTTTCGCTTTTGCCCGGCTTGGTGAGACTATCAGGGTGTGTGGTACGTCCCCACGAATGTAACAATATGAATATTGTCCCAAATGAGTTTGCGGTAGTCGGTTTCAAAATTTAACTTGTTCGTCTTCACATTCAAAATTATATTGCCGCTCAAAAATGCTTCGATTAGCTCATCCTGGCAATAACAAAATTTGAAGTGAAAAGAAAAAGGGAATTCGGAAAAAGTATTTCCAGCAAACGGTTGTTTGCCATATTTAACGATAAAAAAAAAAAGCAAGGCCCCTTTAAAAAAGGAGGAAAAAGCTTGTAAGCGTGAGAAGAGTGAGTTCGTGTATGTGCCGTGTATAGTTCGTATTACTAAGCTCTCAGAAACAGCACACAAGAAATATATATTGGTACATATATGAAACAATTCAATCAATATTAACCAAATATATGTATAAGCGCGTGTTCAAACAAGCGGTTACACCGCATATAGTGGATGTGCCTATTGGGATTTAAGCGAGGAAACCGCGACGTAACCTATTAAACCCAAAAAGGGGGAACAAAAAAAAAACAAATTTTGTCAATATAAACGGTTCTTAAAACCAATAAAGAAAATCCATATACATACGTATTTAACGATATAAACTTGTGTTATTGTTTGGGAGGGGGAAGAGGTGGGTGTTCAAGATTGGCAAAGCAAGGTAGGCACGCTACATGACTTGAGGGCATCACCCGAAAGGCGGTCGGCCTAAGGAAGACGAGGGGGAAGAGAGGTTCATCAGCAAGGAATTGTATGGTTAAGTTCCCCCACAAATTGTAAAGGTACATTCATTATTTGGGCGTATGTGAAACGCATACGAAAAGACCTCGGCATTAGGGTCGGATATCTACAGATACATATATATATTTTGTTGTGTGGATTGTTTAAATAATTTAGGTAATAGGAAAGTGTAAATAAACACCGGGAGACTGGCGCTTTGTTGCAGGGCCATGGACGGGACCGAATCCCTAAACTAATGCTGAGGACAGAGCAATTCTCACGACCCATGGCCACGAACTGAGCCCCGGGTAGGAAGCTCCAATTGTCCCTCAACAATATGGCGCCCAAATTTGATGTACTATAAGTACTTTAAATTAATAGAAGTACAACTTGTTCTACTTGAATTCACTATGGACATTTCATTCGTGATGATCATGGTCATCTAAAGTGCCTCATGTAAAGCTGCCTTTAACTATTGTATAAAACTGTACAATAAGAGTTGTTTTAGACTAAATATAAAGATTGTTCCGAATTTGAGCCGTATCCAACCAAATTAAACGGAATTTGATACAAATTTGAATAACATCCGCATAAACTAATAGAAATTCTTTCAAAGAAAGATGGTCTGCAGAATACTCATGTTAGGTCAACCTTAATTTAGTTGATTTTCTTTCAAATTTTGTTAGCAGAGCATTCGAAAGTCTTGATAAAATCTAATCTCACGTATTTATGTCAAGATCTAATCAAATTTATTGTAGAACCCAGCTCGTCTTTGAAAGGAATATTTCTATTTAAATCAGGGAGTATCATTTTAAAGTAAGGTCTCTTATTTAGGTAGAGTTGGGAGTTCAGTTTGACTAAATACATTTTCGAATTAGTATAACAGATAAACTGAATCTTCTGAATCATACTCAATCAATTGTTATGAAAGAACGAATTCGCGAAAACTTTCAGAACCGAAGTTTTGAAAGATTACTTTTATGCTTAAAGAAGCGTGATTGGAACACCTATTTAATTTAATAAATTTTGTTCTTAACCTAGTAAAAAGTTGGCCTTCATCACAAGGCGGAAGAAGTTTGTTTCGATTACAGATGTTAATCCCTAGAACGCTTTCACTGAAAAATGAAAATAAAAATGCTTTCCATTTTTGCGTAATAAGTTCCAAATATTTGCAATATTTTACCTAACACCTTCTGAAACTTGATTCTCTGTACCATACGAAATTATTTTCAATTAAACACGTTGAATGCCATGGGGTCACCGTTGACCACCATTAAGTTTGCTTAGAATGCCGCGAGGGTCACCGATAACTTTATTAATTTCACTATATCGGCTATTTGTTAACACGTTAAATGCCGCGGAAGACACCGATAATAGACACAAGATTGGTTTGTAGTACCGTGGGAGTCACCGGTGACCCCGCTGTAAGGTAAACGCGTTACACAGATTAACTTATTTTTCTAAATAATGTTTCAACAAAACAAAACTCGATTTTGAGCGATTAACAACAAATTTTTTATTTAGTCGACCATTATTAGATGGAAGTGAAAAATTATAAAGTTTCTGAGCTTTTGAACGAAAGGTTACAATACATTTTAAATAAATTTTCAAATTTGTTAAAGAATTTTCGATTTATTTCCGAAATATCTAATTTTAACACATTGAATACAATAGGGGTCACCGAAATGGTGACCCCATTAAGATACTTCAGTTGCATATGGTTACACACTTTAACTCATCTATTCTAAGTAAATTTTCAACATACATTAATTTTACTCTAATAGAGCTTAGAATTAAGAATAAGTTCACTCTCGTATAAATTAAATATCTCAAATAATTCAAACTATCTGATGGAAGGAGAGATTTACAAAAAATTTAAAATTTCGTATATTCTAATCTTAAAGAATTATTATATAAGAGACATACTACAGATATAGACCATAAGTCTACTTTAATCGATTAGATCACCATGACTCATTTTATTGCGTGGTTCATTTGATTTATTGTTGTAATTTAATATCTAACACCTTAATGTAATCCGATATAAATCTAATCTTCTAAATCACATCCCACCTCTTATACTCGTACATAAAAATATATTCACAATCCCCTATACATATGTATATACAAAATCTTACACAACTCCCCACAATATATATCTTATACAGATTGACATTATTTTGAAATCCGCGATTTGATGTAAAATAGAAAGTTTGAAAAAACAAAAAAATCTCATTAGCAAAAACTAAGACATTACAAATTGATTAGATCTATGCCGTATTTATATTAACTAAATGACGAGTTCAATAAACTTTTTATATTTTAACTATGTATGTAAGATTCACAAACCATATAAAATCAATTTCGAACCCTATTTTAAGTTAAATTGTAAATTCAGTGTTGTAATATCTTAAGTATATTACCAAATTCCATTTAAGACCTAGAGCACTTGGCTGAAGACTTGAAGTGCGTGTACATGAGACTTATTTACACCGTGTTTCAGGTATTTCGTTTCGTTTTATTTTATTTTTAAAGATGGTTAGACAAAAGAAAATCTTCGATACACCCATAAATAAAGTAAAAAAAAGGTCAATATTTTAAGATAAAATAAAAATCTTAAGAGGACAAGATGATAATTAAGTATCTTTTTAGATTTCTTCGTCTTCATCTTTGATTTATTTTTATTTTTTTATATATTTATTTTATAACGTATACACAAGTCTTCTCATCGTCACACACACCGATATAAAGTGTTTGGGTTGATCTGAATTCAATCAATTTGAAACAATTGAACGCATTTTTGATGTACATACATTCATTTAATGTATAACCTTAACATCTTAGACTTTATGTGTTGTACACAAATATAGAAGACAAGGAAATGAAATAATCTCTCTAGCGTATTATTAAATATTAAAATAGCAACTTTTTGGTATCTTACTCGTATTCCTTCAAAAAGCAGCATCAATCATTTGTCAACAAAAAAATTGGTTTCTTAAGAAAAACAAAAAAATAAAAAAAAAAAGAGACGAAATTGAAAACCAATCCTATTTATCCCGGGCACATTTCTTACATACACAAAATATTCATAAAAAGGTTTTTTTTGTGTCCTTTTTATACCATTTCGTTCGCATTGTCTTGTCATTTAGTCTGTATAATCTTTATTTTTTGTTGTTCCTTTTTCTAATACTCTAATTTATCATCTTTTGTTTAGAAAATATTTTTTTATTTTTTTTTTTTGGCAAGGGCCGAATTCGAAGAATTTCAATTGTGGAAGTGATAATGAATTTTGTAAATTTTTTTTAGGATATTCTTCTTGCATATCTAGAGGCTTGAATTGGTCATGTCAATATTTAGATTCGTCTCTCTAGTTAAACATATTCGGTATGAAGGTGTTAATTTCTAATTCAGGTGTTAGAATTTTATTAGTTTTTGATTATAAATCACACCTAAGATTGTAATAAAAAAACATGAAATAATTTTTTCTTTTGTTAAGATATAATATTTAAGATAAATGCCGCCACTATTTCTGATTCAACTGCGGTATATGTATATGTAATCTATGAAAACGTTAATTAAAATTGATGTATTGTGACCAAGATATTCTCCTAATTCTAAATCATATTTTCATAATCATCTTCGATTGTCTTAAGGCATAAGAAGTATTACATTACGTGTTACTCGGCAAATTGGTACCTTCGTTCAATCGCGTTTGTGCAAATGCATTCAAAAAAATGCCTTTAAGCTTCGTGAAGTACAGTAAATGTTACCTGCAAGATAATGTGGCTCATGGCAGACATGCTAGACAACAAAGACAACTTACGTGGTGCACGTTCAACTAAGCAAACAAATACCTCTAAACATTATGTTCGTTACATGACTTGTTATGTGTATAGCAATAAGTGAAAATGTCAGTAAAAACAGCAACGTGGCTCATTAGTGAACACACAACAACATTTTGTTTAAATCGTTAAATTTCGAAAACTGGGGAAAAACGATGCTAAAACACTATGTCACGTCACAGGCGATCTTAAGAGACATACATATAACATGGCGTATGGTATAACTTTTGAAGATTGCTTACCAAACCTACGATGACTTTAGGGGATTTTAACCAATTTAATGTATATAAACATAGCATGCGATAAGTGACAGTAAATATGCCTGTAACCTAAATGTAACATAATCTATTTTGTTCTGCATCTCACCTTTTATATGTATAAGTCGACGTATTACCGCACCGCAACAATATTTTGCTTCATATTTACAACACGATGCTACTTAATAGAATGTAAGCAATCTACAATAAGATGCTACTTAATAGAATTTAAGCATGTATTGCTATTTGCTAAGACACCATTAAATTTCCTCTAATCTTAGGCAACGAATTTAACCTATTGCATGACATGTAACATAACCATGCATTACATTCTGCATCTGACCTCTTTGCTATATGACATAGAATGTAACTTTTTAGCAAATGGAGTCACTAAACCACCTTCAACCTGTTGTGTAATATAACTTATTGGAAAATGCTGCTTTAAATGTTACATGAATTGTTATACCATTTGTTTGGCAATAAGTGTAAACGCCAGTCCAAACAGAAATGTGGCTCATTAGTGAAATCACAGTAAAATTTTATCTAGATTGTTAAATTTCGCAAAATGTAAAAAAGGCTAAAAGACAATGTCACGTCACTTTCGATCTTAAGTGACATATAACATGACGTATGGTATAACTTTTGAAGATTGCGTATATAAAATAATCTATATCAACTATGTAAAATAATACAGTTTTGAATTAAGGCACCGTTAAATTACATTCAATGACTTTATGGGGGAACTCAACAAATTTAGCGTTAATAACCATAGCGTACAATACGTAAAAGTAAATCTGTCTGTGATCTACGGCATGACATGTAACATAATCTGTTTTGCTCTGCATGTAACCTTTTATATGACAAGTATTAGCGTATGTGTCGAAGTCTTACCCCACCTCTGCAATATTTTGCTTCATATCTACGCGCGATACATTAATTATTTGACTTGCGACAACAAAAATTCAGCAAATTTACATGACATGAAAGGTAATCATTAGACTTGAGGCGGGTAAAGTGGTGGTCGTTACAGTAGACGATGAATTAGTTACTATAGTAGAAACATTAACCAAAAATTCAAGTCTAAAAATCGACTAAAGAAACATTTAATCATCGCAAGTTGATGGCAATTTCAGGATATCAATGTTAATATCACCAATAATGAATAGATGTCTCGGTCTAATATTCCTTAATAAATATTATTCACTTTATATACAAATTGACCGCGGTGAGGTGAAAATCCATTTTTTCTCTTGAATATTACCGTGCAGTATATCTTGTAAAGTTCTTCAAGCATGCAACAATTCTATTTCTTTGATTTTAGTTATTAAATTTACCGTTATGGCGCTGTTGATAGATATACCTATTTGGTCAATTGTAGATGCCGGATGGGCTTAGAAGTGAGATTGTTGTAACTGCCTTGATCAAACCTTTTCACCACTCATAAATATTCACCACGATGAAGTGAAAATCAAATTGTTTACTGAATATAACAGTGTAGTATGTTGTTGTGAAAGTCTTATAAAATGCAACAATTTAAGTTCTACCATGTTAATTATCAAATGTAACGTTATGTTAAGACACTGTTGGTAGCTACCAGTGTACTGGTGAAAACGTCTTGATCGAGAGATGCAAAAAAGTCACAAGTTTTGAACCACTAATATAAATATTCAACAAATTGAGATGAAAAGTAGTGTTTCCCTATCGAATAGAAGCGCTGTTTATCTTGAAGAAAGTGACAGTTTTATTTATGGCAATTTAATTACGAACTTCGCTATTATAGTACACCGGTTTGGTTAAAATGCTACAATTTGACTTCTAGCACATTAGTTATCAAATTTACTATTCTGCCATTAGTAATAGCCATACATACATACACTTCGCGACATTTGATTACCCTCACTTGAAAATTTTCCATGAAACCTAAGATAGTGCGCCTAATTATTTGAAAATTGTTCATCACCTTGGTTTCTATCTTAACTAACTTTCCAATGACTAATACGCATACCTGCATGCAATGCGAAGTGGAAACTCCCCATTTCGATTCTTTTGCTTATTTAAACTGCGACACTTGATTACCCTCATCTGTGAAATTAAGTAATAAACCCATTACGTTCTATTGTTTTGATATTTTTTTCCTTATTTAATATTTAGTGTGTCCTCCATTGTTCCTGAATCCTGACAACATCATAAATTCTATTAAGCAAAGACCTATAAAGATTTTGTATTAATTCTATCGGTACTTTCTCGAAAGCATCATGAAAAGCTGCCACAAGGTCATTCGGGCATTCGTATTTGCCTTCCATTGGAAAAAATTTGTCTCGATAACCATCCCCAAAAATTTTCAATAATATGTATTTAAATCCGGAGACAAAGCCGGCCAATTAAAAACTTACACGTTATTGTGTTCAAACCACTGTTTCACTCGTGCAGCTGTGTGGATTGTTGCGTTATCTTGCTGGAAAATCAAGCGTTGGCCTTCAAACTTTTGCACTTCTAAGAGATTTTTGCACTTCTAACAGCTCGATGTAGCTTTGCGAGTTTTGTCGGCCCTCCAGGACAATCAAATCAATAGCACCATGAAAAGAAATTACTGCCCACACCATGATGGAACCAACACTGGTGTGGCGGCGAAACAAGAATAGCTCCGATTTTCTCAAATCATGGGAGTAATGTCTAAAACCATCTGGTCCATCTAAATTAAACTTTTTCTCGTCCGAAAAAAAAACCCTGGAACGATTCTTCCTTCCAACGCAGATGTCCACGGCAATAATCCAATCGAGCACTTCTATGTTGTTGGAGCAAACGTGGTTTTTTAGTAAGTTTCTGTCGCCGGAGATGTGAACACTTTTTTATTATCCTCTGAACAGTATGGACACTGGCTGAGACTCCAATTTTCTGCTTTATTTGTTTTGCAAATAGCATCAAATTCAAAGCTTCGCGCAAAATAGCTCTATGTTCCCGTTCATTTGTCGCCCTTGCTGTGTGATCTCCTCGATTTTTTTCGTAATTTTCTCGATCTTTGAGATATTTATTGATAATCCAAAAAATGCGACCAATTTTTTTGGAAATCGCACGATTGGAATAATTTTCTTGTTTAAGCGCAAGAATCTTTCCAATTTCTACCTTTGTTAGGACTTTCATCGACCCATTTTCGCCACTACGAACTGCAGCTGGTAATAAACTTAATAAATTCATGATAAACTATTAAACTGAACACAACTAAATTTATTTACACGCACCTTATGCCTTCAACGTTAAAAACAAAGTGATGAGGGTAATCAAGTGTCGCAGTTTAAATAAGTAAAAACATCGAAATGGCGATTTTCCACTTCGCATTGCCTACAAGTATGCTTATTAGTCGTTGGAAAGTTAGGTAAGATAGAAACCAAGCTGATGAAAAAATTTCAAATAATTACGCGCATTATCTTAGATTTTATAAAAAAATTTCAAGTGAGGGTAATCAAGTGTCGCGGAGTGTATGTATATGAGTGCCTGCAGACATCTTAAAAACTTGAAGGAAGCTACTAAGTGAACGATAAATAGTTTCCACGGTGCGGTGAAAAGCCCTTTCCAGTTAAATATTACCGTATTATAAGTATGTATATCGTTTTAAAGATCTTGAAAAATGCACCTGTTTAGCTTTGCCACTATAGATATCAAATCCACAAGTAAAGCACTGATGGTAGATTCAAAAGTCTCATCTCTTTTGGAAATCGTGTAGACTTGCAAATGGTATTGTTGGAAAGGTACCTAGGGATGCAAGAATATTTTATATCCGTATTCCTCTTAGAAAAATTCACCATGATAAGGTGAAAATTAAATTGTTCAGCGTAACATGTCGTTGTAAAGGTCTTATAATTAGTTATAAAATTCGCCGTTATTTCGCTATTTAATTGTTTGCAAATTTATCGTTTGCTCACTTCCAGATCTCATACAAAACATGCATTATATTTTTCTAACCAACAGGTAAAAAGTCAAGTCTAAACCACCTAGGGATGTTATTGTTTAGTGGCAGATAAATGGTTGATACTGATTTTCAAACATTGTAGAGACTTGGAAGCCCTCGCCCCCCCCTCCTTGAGATTGGAGCGCAAAGCAGCGAAGTATGAATCCCTGGTTATATACATAAAAGTGCAAGCAATACGTCAGGCCCCGACCACCTATACAAATGTTTGGCCACTTCTCCCTATCGCACGGTATTACGAGGGGTACCATTCCAAAGGTTTTTTTAACTGACAGAAGCAGTCTATGATTATTCACCACTAATATAAATATTCACTAAGGTAAGTTGTAAAACAATTTTTTTCTCTTAATGTGGTCGTGTAGTAAATCATTGTAAAGGTAAACAGAGCGGCATATTTACTTTTGACACTAGGATTGTAAAAATCTCGAGTTGAAAATAATTTTTTTTCCTTCGAGTATTACCGTACTGTATGTCGTTGTAAATGTCTTGCAGTTTGCAACAATTTCTTTTGTCGCACTCTTTAGTTATCGATCATCATTATGTCACTGTTAATAAATATTCCTGTTTGCTTACTTGCAGATATCGTACTGACTTGGAAGTAACTTTTTCAGCATAAATATTCACCACGGTGAAGTGCAAACAATTTTTTACAGTCGAATATGACCGTGTGGTACGTCATTGTAAAGGACGGTTGGTTAGTTCTCAAATTTACCACTTACCACTTGTAGATATCGTATAAAGTTGGAAATGGTATTGTTGTGTTGGCTTACTTGTAAGTAGAGTAACAATGAGATTTCTAGCACACTAGCTGCCATTCAGGGGTCAACATTCAGAGCCACCTTTACCAAGTCGTCATTTAGGGGATTTCAACATTTAGGGTTGATGCTTGGTGACTCTCCGGTAATTTAGGGGTAACTTATCGCCATTTTGGATTTTCAATCCATCATTTAGGGGCGGGGGGGGGCGGGTAATATTAACATTTAGGGGAATTGTTTGACCGGTAGATTGTAGGGCGATTATTATTTAGGTGATATTTACTATTCACCAGTAGATGTCAATAACTAAAACAATGTGTGTTCATGCTACATACTAAAATGAATCCATCTTAAGTACTAAAATTGGTTGATAATAATCTTTCATTTACATATTTTATTATTATAAATTTCATATGTGGTATTTCAACTAAATTTGTGATTACTACTACACCAGTAAAAACTTGTAATGTAAAAATATTTTTGCAAGATGAAGTACTGACTTGGAAGTGATAGTGTTGCAAACGTCTCGATCGAGAGACGCAAACATATTTTAAACTTTTCCACCACTCCTGTAAATATTCACCAAAGAGGTGCAAAACAATTTTTTCGCTCGAATATAACTTGAGAGTGTCGCTGGAAAGATCTTGTCTAGAGATGCTAGGAAAATTTAAATATTAATCACCACACAATTACAATTCACAATAGTGTGAAAAAGTAGTTGTAAAGGTTTTGAAAAATGCAACAATTTTTGGTACACCATGATGGTTATCAAATTTGCCGTAATAGCTATGGAAACAGATCTACAAGAAACGTCTTATATTCAGGCGCAAGGAAATCAAAAAATTTTCCTTTTTCACCACACGAATAAATATTCACCACAGCGAGGTGGAAAGCAATGTTCACAATCGAATATAATCGTGCTGTATCGTTGTAAAGGTATAGAATAATGCAACAATTTTAGTACTCGTGTACTCTACACGGTGTGGCTAATAAATTAATTGGTCACTTCAGGAAGTTGTTTAAACTTAGAAGTGGTACGGTTTGGATCGCCTTCATCTAGGGACGCAAGAAAATTCTAAATTTTTGCTATCATTTCTGAAAAAAAATCACCATATTGATGAGAAAATCAAATATTTTAGTTGTACGTAACCGTTCATGAAATTCACGATTATAACGCTGCGACAAATAGACCAGTTTGGTCACCTTTGAAAATCACATAAACTTCAATCAAAATGGTACCTAAATTTGTTTTACCACTTTACCAAAAATTCAATATGTTGTTCCGAAAATCAGTTGTTTTCAGTCAAATATAACCGTACATCGCTCGTTGTGCGACAATTTTAGTTCTGACATTATTTTTAAAATTCACCGGGATGGAATTTCCTGGAATTTAAGAAATTAAAAATATTCCCGCTTCCCGGGAATGTTGTGAATATTTCTCGGGAATGCAAAATCCATAATTTCAAGACTCCACCGTGCCATTTTTTAACTTCTGAGAGTTATTCAGAAAGTCGCTGATGATGGGTACAACAATATAAAAAATCCAGACACTCTTTAGCGTTAAATAGAGTGTAAAGAACTGAATATTACGTCAGATAATCATATCCGCTGGAGTACTTTAGAGAGTACGTTGAAACGGCTCCCTAGTAAACACAATACTTCGCAAACTAAAAATATGGGGATGAACGAATATTGAGCAATGCCGTCGAGCTATAAAATGTTCTTAAACCGCTGAATATAACTTTAAATACCCAAAGCTGTAGCTAGTTCAGCATTATTGTTAAAAACTTAATAGAACAGATAACTATTATTGACCATAGACGTTAAAACTTCTAAAAGAAAAATTAGCCATTAGAAGAAATAAAGATGTTGCCTCGTTAATAAAATTCGTCCACGATTGATAGTTGGGGACATAAGAAATTATGGATGATGCGAAATGGCCTGTTTATGGTAGGACCATTGAAAGCAAACAAAGAAATAGAATTCAGTCAAAAGAAGAGCTGAACGTGTATAGTCAATCTACAGAATTAAAGCAAATTATCGCACTGTGTATGTAGAAGCCACGAATTTTTAATTTCGAAAGTTGAGCTACTGATTTAATACCCCATTAAAAATTGGTAATAAAGATAATAAAAGCTCAATATACCACAGCGCTACCTAATCCGATTTTTGAGATTAATAAAAATTTGAAAGCCCAGATTATGCCGTCAAATAAGTCGATTAATAAGAATATTATAATTTTGAGCAAAATTAATTAAACTAAAGCGTACATTGAAAATAGTTATTTAGTTTAACAATGTATGTAGTTTAGACGTAACTACCGCGTCTTGGTCATTGTTATCGTGTTCTAAATTATTATTTTTATTAATGCGAATGTCAAATATCTTTAAATTGAGCAACACTCACGAAATTCTAAGGCGACCTTTGGCTTAGCAAAACCTGTTGTGTTATTCTTAAATAATGTTAAGTGGGGTTTATCTGTCCAGCTGAGCCTAAAAAACTTCTATGTCTGTGGGAATTTAGTTTACGAAATTGAGCTACTGTTATTACTGTTGTGTAGGTTTTCGATAATTTAAAAAAACTCTTAAGAGGAATTCAACTAGTTTAATATTCAATACAAAATTATGCAGCCAGAAACTTCATGAGCTACATAGTTTTAATCATTAAAAATTTCTTAGTAAAAATAGAATTTTGTTTAGTGTGGAAGATATCAAAATATAAAACTGAATAACATTTTAATAAAATGAGCAACTTGTAAAAAATGAATTACTAAGTTACTTTCTCGAAATTATCTGCAATTTAGAACAAATCCACTTTAATTTAGAGTGATCTAAATAGACAATTAACAGTTTGGTGATAAGTACTTGGAACATTGCATATTTTCGTTTAAACTACCTACTTATAAAAAAAATTTGAAAATACGAATTGAGCAATATATTCTGCATGCGACCTCCTTCATTATTTTGAGTAACATTATGAATTTGGATACCATTCAATAAAATGAGTTATTTTCATTGATTGCTCCATGGTTTAATTTCAATACATAACCTAAAAAATGTTCAACAAAATTCATTTTGTGTTCAACTTTGATTTAAGCAAAACTAATTACGCCAAAGATGCATACTTTTTTTGGCTATTTTGGAAACGAAGCAATTAATTTTAAAATTAGTGTGCTAAATAGGTAATCATAGTTGTTAACCAAATTCAAGTCAAAGGTCGGTTAATCTCAATAAATGTTTTACACATAATAATTGAGCAACTCTCTAAAGTAAAATTTCTGATAATAAGTACCGATTGTTTTACTTTTCTTGACTTAACTTAGTACAATTAAAAGTAAAAAAAATGAGCTACTTTGATTTAATAATTCCTTACGATTCAGAACGAGTTTACCACTAACTACTCTGCTTAAGCGTTGAGCAAAACTAATTAGTTTACAACAGTTTAAACTATTTTAAATAATTAGCTGAAAAATAGGGTCCTAAATGAACAATTTAATTTTTTTTAAATAGTTGTTTGTATTTTAAGTACATAATTGCATTTTCACTGTGGACTTTTGGTAAATGAGTATTCCACACTTTCCAGTCTATTAAAATAATTGAGCAACTATTTTCAAGATTAATAAAAATGAGCAATTAGATGTATAATTGCCTTTATTGCTCATTATATAGTATAATTTAAATATCAAAACTCCTGTTCAAAAAAACCTAAAGGTAATTAGCATTGGTTGTTTCTGCTTTCAAATTAAGGTCAAATTATTCTGTGTTCATGATTTCTGGTTCTGAATAAAATACAAATATCAGTTGAATAATTGAAAATTAGATATAACAAAGTCCAAGACCTAAATTAAGTAAGGGCCTATCTTTTCAGGTACAAACTAAATTAAGCACAATTACGATATTTAGTGCACCCAGTTTCAATCAGACTCAATCTTTATATCGGATATTCGATGACGCAGACCAGCAGACCTCCACCGAAAATGAGAAAAATGTTCCATTAGCGGATGGGTTCTTAACGAAAATTAAATCGTCGTTGAGCGCATTCAGCTACGCCAACTGTTGGCTATAGGTTGAGTAAAATCAGCGCTGATAGTTTAAATTTAATTTTTTCCTCCGGCAGATTTCACATGGTGAGAAAACGGAATCCTCCGATCAAGTGATTAAATCAGCATATCACGTTTTTTTCCACTATTTTAAATCTTACTTAATTTCTAATTTGTTTTCTCAACCTAAAATTTAAAATTGTTTGAATATTAATAGTACATGCATAGTTAGGTATTGGCTAGAAACCTTGTCTTGTCCCGAATCCCGGGAAATCCCGGGATTCACAAAATCACAATCCCATTTCCCGGGAATGTAAAAGGTCCAGGAAAGGGCAAGCCCTAGCTAGTCATGTCTGTTTCTCATTTGCCTAAGTCATTAGTTTCAATAGTCATTAGTTAGTCTGTTTCACACTTGCCTAAGTCGACTGTTGCTATTTGATCGAAAGAAGCAAACCACACCCATTAATATTTACCACGGTGAGATGAAAAGAAGTTTCTCCAGTCGAATATAACATAACCGTCCTGAATATTAATTATAAAGATCTTGAATAATCCAATAATTTTATTTTTGTCATTTTAGTTATTTACGCAAGAAGATCTTGAACCTTGAACGCAAGAAAATTTTGAACCTATTGTACCATTCTTAAAAATATTCGAAACGGATAGATTGTAGCGGGCGAGCGACATGTGATCTGGCATGTATGACATATCACAGTTACATGACGTATATTATAACATAATGAGAAAATACTTCTCATATAACATAAATTGTACCAAATACCATGCTAAGTACTAAGTAGTAACATCATGTGCCGCATGTGATCTGTTTTACTTAATACAATTTGTTTGACAAATACAGCTTGAAAAAAAATTAGAAAAAAGTTTACCAGGTAATTCCCACCGAATATAAATATAAAGTTATTCCCTAAATATTCTGAAAAAAGGTTAGTTAAAATGCACAGCATCTTTTGACTTGTTAAGTTTCATATTCTTAATAAACGTCTAATTTAACAAAATAAATTATACTTCGGACAAGTTATGTGACATGTAGCGTAACTTATTATGCCAGCGATCTATTCATCTATTATGCCAGCGATCTGTTTGACCTAATATACGATTCCGAGTACTTTTAGGACTTGACGTAATTTGGATATTTGTTATCTTAGAAAAGCCAACAATATTTGTTTGTAATCAAACTGGAATAAGTCAATAGAGCTTAAATATAGAGGAGGGTCTTTAGGCTATGAACCAAAGTATTACCACAACGCCGCAACAAATATCTGTCAAGTGAAATCCGTTCACATTAAAATGACCTGTTTCAACTATTAATTTAACTTGTTAAACAAAGATACTGATACTGTTAAATAACGTGTATTTTGACTTGTTACACAGCATATAATATAACATTTTGTAAAATGGTCAGTAAACACCCACAGCAACCTTCTGACCTATTCAGTTTCCTAACCTTAACTAACTACTAATTTGGCAAAATAAATTTAGTGCTTAACTAACAGGTGTGAAAACTTGTTGTTACATCTCTTTTATATCATCTTGTGCGAGTGACCTGTTTGTTACAAACGATGAAAATGATTTGAAAATCTCATCAATTTGGCTATAAAGTTCAAAATTGTCACTTCGTATGCGACATGCGATATATAATTTGCCATCTGTCGTGTCTTCTGACATCCGTTCATGGTTGTGTCATATAAGATGTGTTTTGAACATTAAACTGCCATGGTTTACATTGTATACATGACACGCAACATGACATGTTACATGTCATGCAATGTGACTTGTTAAATAACTTAATGGCACAGAAAGATGACATTACAACGAAACTGTTGTTTCTAGAGCAGCAAGTTTAACAAAATAAATGCGTTTTACCATGTTACTCTAATTCTACCCATGTTTGTCCGAGTTGTTTCGCTTCAAGTAGCATTTTTTCATCAGTTTATGACTATCATTTGTTCAATAATAGTTTGCCTAGTGTACCGCAAAGGATCTTCATTGTGATGTCCTTCCTTGGAGTACTTTAGAGAATTTCCTTGATCTGTCCCGCTTGTCGATTCTTTTATAACGTCTAGTTTAGAGAAATAATCCATACAAAATGGCGCTTTGCAGTTTACCAATTTCTACATGACATGATTATAGCATAATCGATTGGTTAGACCCGTGTATAATAGCCAATTTTATGATATCAAAAAGATAGGACAGGTAATAACAATGTTTTCACTTTTAAAATATTCTGTTACGAATTAGGCGAATGAGTTTGCTGTCTGTCGAAATGTCTTTGCTGTAACAAGGTGCGACATTAAATACCAATAAGTGTCCATATATTTACTAACCTAACAAACACAAGTTACATCGCACACATAAAACTGCAATTTTCCATTTTCCAGTAAAAACCCATAAAAATGAAAATTCAATCAAGGTGAATGGAATAAAACTTTACCCCCACCACAATCCTTATTTCATACATTCGTATATTATTTCCAACCATTTATGTATATCTACGAGTTCACCATCTGTTTCTGACGTTTCATATTTTTGTTTTAGTCTCGATTGTGTAGCGTATATTTGTTTTTACGCCATTTTTCGTATGTGTGCGGTCTTCCACATAAATACTCACCGAATATTATTATAAAGTTGTAAAAAAAACCTTTTTCAGAGCCTATTTTTCAATTAATATTTTTAATTAGAGTTTTATATCAAACCGCACACGTCGTCATAGCCAGGGAAATGAAGACCATATCCAAAACGTGCTAAAACCTAAATTTGATATCCAAGGGGAAGAGCGACGAACTCAAATTAAAGGAAGTCGGTTTAATTTGAAAATCGAGGGAACCGTGGATGCGATATACATTTTTTTTTGCTATAGACTGCACATGAAAAAAAAACTCGAATTTCTCGAAAAGGAAATTGAAAATTTTGTTGTGTTAATAAAAAAAAAATAAAAATATTTTATGTCGAGGTTATTCGATGGAAAATGCTCCTTTGGGGATTTTAAGAATACATATTATAAAAAAATAAGGTCCAATATTACTTGGTTCCCAATAACACATTTAATGTACTTGTCAGAAATACAATCTCGTGTATCTCAAACCATCGCACATACACAAAAAACGTGTATATGTCGTATAAACATAAATGCAGAACAAAAGAAAAACGAGATACACTTTCCACCAATACCATTAGAAAATTTGGTTTTGTTTTGTATTTTGTTTGTGCCTCAATCAGCCTCATACTTGGTTATACGTTTATACGAAGTCGAAAATAGCATAGAGCAAAAAAAAAAATACCCCGCAGTGTGCGTTTTTCAGTATGTATGTTGTTGGTGTATCTTTGGTACATATATAGCAAATAACAAAAAAAAAAAAAAACATCAAATAAAAAAGAGAAATTTTTGCTTACTTATTATAATATATCCGTCTCATTCTATCGTTAGATTTTGTGTCTCGACGACGACGCATACACACAACAAATATTCCGGTTTATAGAATAATTTATTTGACAGAAGAAGAAGGGACTGCGCTCCACTATACCAAGGTTAATATGTAAAATAAAAAAAATTGACAGTCGTGCATCTAATTCCAAATCGCAAGGGAACAATCGAATCAATAGATCTCGTGACTTTCCAACTAAAATTCGGTTATCATTATATAAAACGGTTAAATATTTTCTGTATATAGTGTTTTGTGAGCTTCTTATTTTTAAAGCAATTATAAGGCAATAAGAGTGAGATGGGGGTACAAGAATTTTGTTGTTTTGTTTTTAAAGTGATTACATTTTTTTTTATTAGTTTATTACACTATTGCAACACACACACATACACACACATTCACATAACCTACTGGATTACTTTGTTATTATTATTATACTAAATAAAACGTAAGCGAGGCGCATCGCAGCAGACAAATTTGTGTGGATCGTGCAATGTATTTTTGGTGTTATGTATATAAGAAGGAGGTAATAAATGCAATATGTGACAGGTGGTGGTGGTGCGGTTGTTGGGTTTATTGTGAATTTTATTATTATTATTTTTGATAATAATCCTTGGCAGACGTATCGTGTCCTTGTTTTCTAATTAGGTTTGTGGATGCAGACGGATGGAAAATTTTATTCAAGAGGTTGGTTGGTGAAATAAATAACCCCAAATTTCAAGCTAAAAAAAATACGTTACAACGAAATCCTAAATTTTTAAATATCCAAAAATATTTGAAATGTATCCGTAAATATTTTGGCTTAAATGAGGGTTGCTGCTTCGAACTGGAATCAAACCGAAACATTAAACCGTAATTGACCGAAATATTTACCAGATTTGATATAATCCGAAAAATTAAAAAACCGAAAACGCGATTTAGAAGTTTATCTGATGGGAAAAGAGGAAGGTCGTCGCAAAGTTATTTCTAATAACAACTAGACCATAATTGTGTGAGTGTAATTGTTTCATGTTTCCAGCTAGCGGTTTAAGTGGTATTCACATTTGAAAATTTAATTATAAGCCATTTTGTGGGATAAGCAAAAAAACTCAGCCACATAATTAGACAAAATTGGTATGGTAATATTTTCTGAGATTGCTGTGAATTACCTAGAATTTAGTTTTTGCTTCATGTTTCCAGCTAGTGCGATTCAAGAGGTTATAAAACATATTGCTAGTATCAACCTGCCACCTATCAGAATTATGGTGAAAGTCTATTGTAAGACACAATTTTTTATCACTGTCAAATCTTATTTAAAATTAAAGAATGTTTTCTTCAAACTTGATGACAATTGCACTGAAGGATCAGCTGTCGCATTTTGTCTTATAAAACACTTTCCAAAATATAATCAAAGATGGCACTGAAATCAATTACTTAATTTTGTCTTATAAAACACTTTCAAAAATATAATCAAAGATGGCACTGAAATCACTTTACATACCATAGTGTAACTACTTCAAATTTATTTTCAATTTTTGAAACATTTTTGTGGAACTGGGTGTCATGGTCGAGTTCCATTTTATTACAAGACTTTATATAAAGAGTGGAACAAAAACCCTAAACTAATGAAACTAAATTCAACAACTTCCATTAAATATGGAGAAAAATAGAACGAACTTGGGAAATGTCAAATTCAGTTCGATTTTGTTATACTTGGGTAGTGTCAATTGTGGGATAGGTAAAAAAACTCGGTCACATGACTAGACAAAGTATGCTATGGTAATATTTTCTAAGATTTTTTTGATTGGCCTTGAATTTGGTTGTTGTTTCATGTTTTTAGCTAGTCTAGTGCGGTTCAAAAGATATTCGCTACAAAAAAAATTTTTTTTTAGGATGGTCCGTTTTCTGTGCCGGTCATTGTACTAAAGATATTGACACGAAATTTAACACAGATGTCTGTTAGGGTGCTACCAACCTAAGAAAAAAAACTACTCGTTTGTATAAGCCCGCGCGATTTAAATGGAAAAGTCTTACTACTTTTTAAACACAGTAGAAGTACAATTAGAAAAGAGGAAATGATCCCGATTGATTTAAATTATTGATTCGAATATAAGCAACACCTACTTTTGGAAAAATCTTTTCCGATTGAATCAGCTTATTTTAAAATCATTAAAAATTATTTACTAAATAATTTTATATTTTGGAAATGCAATTTTGGCAACAAAAAATTCATGTTATATTCGTGAAAATTGTTATAAATTTCACTCGTTTAATTTTTTTAGACAAACGAATCATTAATCATTTTCAACTTTTATGCCTACTGTCGTGAAATACGTAAAAAGCTTGAAACCATTTGTAGTGGGATATAATGTAGCTGTAATTACCAATCAGTTGGTAACTTCAATGACTGCTAGATAGTGCAGCAGCAGTATCGCTGTATATGCATTGTATGTATGGAGTTTCCAAACGATATGTATGATTTTATTTTCAATATCGGTTTGGTGCAAAAAAACTACAAATTTAAGAAATCGGTGGGCATGGAGAAAGCCTCCATCCAAATTAACATTTTTTATTGTGCAATAAATAAATCGAAAAAATTTAAAAATTTTGGTTTTAATTTATTTTTGGAAAACATTACTTATTTGATTAACATAAATTAAAAAAAAATTCGATTTAAATAATTGTTTTTTGGGGAAAAAATCGGAAACCCTGCTCAAAACAAAATTAACGAATTTTGCAAAAGTTTTATTAAATAAACCAGCGGCATGGGTGTGGAGCGTTGATCGCAATTTTTCAACCTTGAATTTAATTAACAAAATAATATTGTAGTTAACAGACATAAGAATATTAAAATTTTCATTTCTAACCGGTTTCGTCTCGGAACAAACCCGGAACAAAAAATATTTTTAAACTAACTTTAAAAGCCACAGAACGATAAAAATAACGATTCGATGCCCTGCTTGAAATCGCCGCTTTACTTAAAGAAAGGATCGCAACCCAAAATTTGATTTTCTTTGTAGGTTGCAAAAAAATGTACACTATTGAGTAAAATTAACAATACGCTTAATAATAAACGTCCAGCAGATTATTCAACTATGCTCAATGAAACAGATTCTCTCTAGTTAACATCTAACTAAATTTAGGCACTATCCGTCATAAAGTTATTAGGCTCACGAGAAATTCTCAGTATTTTTGGAGCGAATTTTGTTTTACCTCTTATTCAATTTGTAACAGTTAAATCTAGTAGTATCCAAGATACTGTTGGCTCCTCTAGTAAAATGTTTGCAAATGCAAAAAAATGGAAAGAAAACCAGAAACGCCCAGTTGAAATTCGAAAGTTGACTCGAGAATTATTGAAAAGGCCATTGCTTCAACTAAGGTACAGCGAATGGCATAACACATAGGAGCGTAATGGGGGAGCGTAAATTATTATTTGATTATTTGAGCCTGTTAATTAAAAATGTCGCAAAAACTACATGGATATATGGATATAATAGAAAATACTATGCGTCCATGTTCTCGTTAGCTCAGCCTCTAGCATTGAATCCTTTTTCGAAATTTATGGAGCGATGTCGCCGTTTTTAAAGCAAATCTAATAACCGTTAACGAACTCTAATTTGCTAATTGCCAATTAAAGTACCTACTGAACTGATATTAAAAAGTCTGATTTTTATGAATAAGCAACTGAGTCCCTTTAAGATCCAACATTTTATATTCTAAATTATAATTAATTTTTAATCCGCGACTTTCAAAAGCCATTTGCAGGTTAATTGACAGTTTTGAAGAGAATTGTGTGAACAACAAAATCAGCGCATCGAGGAATTTAAAAAAATTTCCGCAATCATAAAAAATGTGATGATGAAATTTGTTGATATAAACCTGTACCTAATTTTGGTCGTACAGTAGGAATTGAGAAATGAGAGTTTCACTCGAATATTGTAATACAAAGAAATAAAGTTACACCACACAATAATAAAATTGAACATTATAAACAACCTTCAAAGGTTTTATACAAAACTCCCATTTCTCATTTCCTATTTTACGACCAAAATTCGGGTTCTGGGTGACATAAAAATTAGACGAGTTTATTATCTTGCATGATCGATGTAATTAAAAGTTAGTGAAAAATTGTGAAATAAGGTCACCAAGTGAACCTATGTTAAACTTACAAAAAAGGTAATATTGATCATTTCAAAGAGCCCTCAAACTATTGCTATAAGCGTATCCATTAAAAAACTAGATCCTCAGTTTCATTATCGTTTGTTGGTATCACTGCATAGTTAATCATTCAAAAAGGCTAATACATAGTTAGTTGCAGTTCAGATTCGTTTAGGCATTGAAATAATGCTAATTTGAACCATGTTATGATTCCTCCTTTGTTAACTTACATTAATTTTAACTTTCCAATTTTTCATTGTTTTCAAAAGCTTAGAAAATATTACCATAACTAAATTTTGAAATTTAATATTAAATCTCTTTTTTACCTTAGAGGGTGGAAGCTGCCGCCTCCAAACCCCCGTTTTAACGATTTATTAGAACTCTAACATTCATAAAAATTAGATCATTCTTAAGAGACTTGTACTTTTTAATGATTATGCGCGTACTAAAATCGGGAACCCCTCTACGCCGCTTAGCATTGGTAAAGGGTACAATGCACCGCAAGGATGACAGGAAAGCGTCAATACAATTTAAAATGTACGAAGATAAAAAATCATGTTGAAGTCAAAGTGGGAGCCGCGGAGTTTATGATTATCTTTGTATTTTTAAAGGAGTCAAAGCCGAAACTCTGAGGAATCGAAAGGCTCGGGCTATAAAAAGTGCTATATACACTGTGTTTACCAAGGGTTGGTACCGTTATTTTAATTTGTTTTGTACCTTAGAGGATGGGGGACTGCCCCAGTTTCTTTTTAAAACATTTAAAGATTAAAATGTCAAAACCTCCTGAAGCACTAATATTGAGAAGGAATGGCCATAACTTTTACCAAAACTTCAAGGATATGGTAGCCACAGATTTGTTGCAGAACGACTGAGTTGGTACTCCCTTCCATCCCGTCGAACATCTTCACCTGTTTACCCCAAAATATCTTACTCAGATTTTAAAAAAATGATAAGCACCCGAAGGTGTCAAATATCTGCGTTTGGTGACTTAAATAAGAAATTTTTGTTTAATTATAGGTTATAGAAATTCTTAGGTCTTACGATTCAAAAAATTATTATCAATCTAAATTTTCTGATCGGTTTGGAAATAATAAAAATTTTAAAATTTCTATTCTATACTTTAAAAATTCTAAAATTTAAACCATTCTAAATATTTGAAAACTTCTGGAAACTGATAAACATTTAATTTCCAAAAACTATTAGATCTCGACAAATTTGAAAAAAAACATAAAATTATTAGAAATTCTGATAATTCTGAAAATTGCCAACGTTTTAGAAATCCAAACATTGTATTAATAATTGTTTATATTAAATATGTAATTTTTGGTTATTTACGATAGATACGATATTCTGAAATTCGTATAGGTTGAAAAGTTTAGAAATTCTAAAAATTCTTTAAATTCTGGAGATTTATTTTTATTTTAAAGTATGGAAATTCCAAAAGATAAAAAAAATCTCATAAAACGAATCTTCTAATTTCGGAATTCTGAAGATTTTAATTTTTAGAAAATTAGGCAAAATTCAAAAAAATTCTGAAATTGTGTTGTATAAGATCTACTTGGGTTTTAAAAATTCAAAAAATTATTGTAATTTAAAAATTTCCGAACGGATTAGAAACACTAAATTCTAACATTTAAAAAATACGATACAGCGCAGCAAAGACTAGGTAAAATTACAAAAATGTTGATAACTTACTAAAATACTAAAATTCTGAAAAGTTGGGAACTTTCCTGGAAACTGATCAAAATTTAATTTCTAGAAATTATGAGAACTACAAATCCTAAAAATAGCGAAAATTCTTATCATAGAATTTTAAAATTCTTAAAATTTAGTTCCTACAACAAACTAATAAATAATTTGTTAATTTTAGAAGATGTGATATTCTGAAAAAGGATTAGAACGTATCAGGAAAACTTTGAAAATTCTGAAAATTGTCAAAATTCTTGAAATTTAGTTGTATTCTAAGTTACGCAAATTTTTAAAGATTTTTCTGAAAATTTCTAGAAATGCTATACAGTAGAGTATGATAGTAAGACTAAAACAATTTACAAAAATGTTGATAGACTAATAAAATTTTTTAAAATTTTACGAGATCTAGGCAAATTTAAATAAATAATTCCTTAAAATATTAGAAATTCTTAGAATTTTGAATATTTCAAACGTTTAAGAAATCCTAAAATTGTATATTTTATTATTTTTACAATTAAATAAGAGGCATTACTTATGTGAATTTTGAAAAATCAAGTTAAATAAACTTTCATATGCTGAATGATTTTGATCGTTAGAAAATTATGCAAAATTGAGAAAATTCTTAAATTTTGATGCACTTAATTCTTAAAATTAAAAAAATTATTATCAGTCAAAAATTTCCCAACTTGTTTAAATATTAAAAATTCTAAAATTTCTAGAACTTTAATACGGTGGCAAAATTTTAAATATTTGAAAATTACTACAATTTCTGGAAACTGATAAAAATCAATTTTTAAAAATGATAAGATCTTGACAAATTTGAATGAATCTTAAAAGTTTTAGAAATTTTAAAAATTCCGAAAATTGTAAACATTTTAAAAATCCAAAATATTAAATAATAGACAAAATGTCACATTTTGGTTATTTTAGAAGATACGGTGTTCTGAAATTCGTATAGTTTGAAAAGTTTAGAAATCCTTCTAAATATTTTCACGAATATACTTGGAAGAGTCGAACACGTTTGAATCGAATTCAAAAATAGGCTTCCAGATTTGATATTAACAGGCATTTTTTTTTGTCGAGATTACGACTTTATTTTATTTTTATTTTTTTCATTTTCTTATCACTGAATTTTATGCGAGATTTAGGGATTTCGAGATTTCCCCCTTCTTCTTCTGAAAAAGTACGTATAAAATCTCCATTATTCAAATCTCCTATTAAAATTTATTTTCTTTTAAAGAAATAGAGTTCTTCTTTTAAGACTATTTTCCATTTCAAAACCAATGATTTACAAGTCATAAAAAAGCAACATTTTATAAAATCTCGAAGCCATTTAATGTGTCGAGTAGTGCTGGGCTAAGCATACCACTAGTGTTGAGATTATGACTTCCGTCAGTATTTATAAGCAAACTTAATGTTTTACCCTGAATCTTGAATTAATTCTCTAATACATGTAACTACCAAATATGCAACCAGATCAGACCGATCATTTTAATTTAATTAACACGTAGAAGTATATTAGTATTATTTACACGCATAATCAAATCATTCAACACCCCATGAATAGAGACAGGCCTATATAGTATTTTACTAAATTTATTTTGAAGTAAAAATAATTGTAAGTGAATTTAGGTTGTATTAAATACAATTCGCTAATACAGCTTGCGCAGTACACTCTGTATAAATAAAATCAAAATTTTGGTATAAATAAGTCCAGTCGCCGCGGCCTGATAAAAAGGATTGATTTTTTCATAATCTTACAATTTTTCAGAAATATTAACTTCAAAATATATTTTAATTATTTTCGTATCATTTTCAGTAAACTGAATTCCTTTTCAGTTACACCTTTAGCGGCACCTTTAATTACTTGAGATTCGGAATACCCAATTTTTTTTTTTATTCCAATAATTAGTACGACATATAATTTACATCACCGTCCACTAGCTGATAGAATTAATTTGAGATACGAATAAGCAAACTGCAAATTTGTCCCTGTTACTAAGCACCGGCGGGTGGTTCGGCATCCATTGAAGAGGGGACCAAATTAGAATAGATTAATCTACCAGCTCCGTAACCTTCCAATAGGGTGCACATCATGTGAGCTGTTCTGGTAATGTATTAGGCAGCTGCGCATGGGTACAATTGTGTAAGAGGTAACCTGGTCACAATTCGTAAGTGTACGTGCTGCCTCCTCGTGTCAACCACTGGTGACTGAAGCCATTTGGCAGAGGCTAAATTACGGCGCTAAAGGAGAAATCTTTAGACAAAAAAACCTAATCTATGGTGGAACAGTGTAATATGCCGATGTATGAATGGCTGATAGGTTAATCAGTCCAAAGCATGCAGACTCTGGATACCGGGCATACCCGTCCCGTGGTAAGCTGGGTGACCTACAGGCGACTTTCCATTCCCAGAAACTCGTAAGAGTAAAATCAAAACGGTAGACGGGGCAGGGCTACCCCTGAATATACGGGAGTGGGACTGCCCTCTCGAAGTCCTTGGGTCCCAATGGTACCGTCTTTCTAGCAGAAGTACTTGCTATAGTAAACATCTAGCAGGGAGAGCAATGATCCCAAATAATATGTATCGCGTACTGACCGGCAATATTATCAGGCTTATTTTAAGAGCCTGAATATTGACTGGACGGATAATTAAGCAGGGTCCAAGTATAAAATATCGTTTAGATCATAGTGCGAGGTGGCTGAACGCCCACAGGGACCTTCAACAATAATAATAATAAGTACGGGCGGGTGCACAGTAAAGTTTCAAATTTCTAATCAAAACCAGAAATTAATTTCGTCCAGTTTGTGGTTACATTCCTAAAACTTCACTAAATCTCAAAATCTTTTCTATTCACAGTCAGATTCACTTATTGTTGCATTTTTAAACGGAGAAAATTATTTTACAAAAAATACAAAATTACGCCTAAAACACCAAAACGAAAAGAAAGGAAATAAACCGATTGAAAATGTCGTTTCTGTATCGTGAATGCTGATTATTCGTTTAATTTTTTGGCTTAGATAGGATATCTAGTCTAGTTTAGCATTAAAAAAGCAAATGGCCCCTTTAATGGTCCTCAAATTGGCACTTTTCATAACGAAAGCTAGAAATATGAATGATAATTGCTCTAGAAGACTTCGCAAAAATTCCCCAGATTTAAATTTCAATCCCTTCAATATATTTGAAAACTGCTTCAGCTCTATAGCTCTAGACCAAATTCGAGAGAGAAAAGATAGTCGATTTCCGGTTAAACACTTTTCATATGAAAATCTGGATTTCTATGCAAATTCTACCCCAAATATTTCCCAATTAAAGCAATTCCTTCAATTCAATTTTTCCAAAATTTCACTTTACTCGGACTATGCCGAAATTAAATTAAGTTGTGGCTTATTCAATTATCTCTATGATCGGGGAATAGCGCATATACTTATATTAAGTATAGTACTTTATATAAGTAGCAATTGGGAAAAGGTAGGAAATTTATAATTAAGGGCAAGGGGTCCAAATATATTTTCCTAAGTAAGAAAAAAAATTACCGGTTTAAATCAGATCTTCAAATTGACTTGAAATTTATATTTAAATATAGGTCACTTATGTGATGCAAGTAACTTAAACCTTCTTCATGATATGAATCCGGTTGACGATAGCATTTACTTTAAACAATTATAAAATAATAAAGTTCTTAGACTTCTAGTTCAGTTCAGCTTTACAAAATCGGTAAGCTGTCTAACTAATCAGACAATTTAAGACTTAAGTGGACAAGGTGGTATTTTTAATGATAAAAAAATCTCTTACATTGAAATTGTTTAAACCTTTTTCAATTTGACTTATTGTTGTAAATCTTAGCTAAAATTAGTTTATAGACAGAGTTTAGGGTCATTGCAATGTTAGAATGTTATCTTGAAAATCTGTAGTAATCTAGATATGTATATGTGATTCAACAAACCTTTCTTGTAAAGGTTTCATATAGACACCTATACCAATACTAAACACCTGTCATTATTCCTTCAATATACGAGGGCCGCCTTCGTAGGTAAAGTGTTTCTTAAAGAAAAAAAATCTTTGAAGCGCACATTCCCTTCTATAATAGATGCGATTTCCCTTTTTGGTGTTCATCGAATTACTTATGTATGTTTGCAATTTTGCCATGTTGAGTTCGAACTTTCCCTCTTTCGTAATAACTAGTAAACAACAATTCTTTTATGTCTCGCTTGTAAATGAAAAACTTTAAAGTAATAAGTTTGCAAAGGTTAATTCATTTTATGATCTTCAACGATTTATAGAATAAAAATTAAATACCGATGTCAACTTTCAATTGAGCCAAACTTGACAAAGTCCCTAGTTAGAAAAAAAATGTCTCACCTGATTGTGTAACGCAGTAAATGAAATAATTTACGTTTTCTGCTGACAACAAATTATTCATCTAAAGTATTATACAAAATAAAATAAAGGCTTAAGCCAACCAACTACTACTACATTTCGTCAGAAAACATTAACTTCAATTAGAATTTAGCACACCCATTCAACTTTGGTCAAGACCAAGTCGTAATTTATATGGTTGGCTCAAAAATATATCGCCCGCTTCGTGGCAAGAACTCCTATCTGAAAAAATTGTATTTTTCAGGAAACGAGAAAAACTGTTTCTTATTTGTATGGGCTGCCTTTATAGAAGTAATAGTTTTATCTATGAAATTTTTTTTTTCTGTTTCTGTATATTAAACTTACATGTGTACATAGATACGTACTCTATATTCCCGTATTTCTACGTCAAAAGCTCATTTATGCAAAAATTGCAGATAGGAGTTATTGCCACGAAGCGGGCGATATGTTTAATATGAAAACATTTCATCCGAGTTTATGCCCAAAAATATCAATAAAAAAAAAGGATTTCTCAAACAGTTTGAAAATAAGTATATAAAAGAAATACCCAAGATGTATAAATTATAGGCGATGATATAGAGAGAAATATGTAAAAGCAAGAAACGAAAACAGACACACCATAACAACAAAACAACAGAAAGAAAATGAAATAAAAATGGTTAGTTTGTTGAACCTGAACCTAGGTCGGGTACACAGATTTTATTTTGTATATTATATCAACTATATTATGTATGTATATTGTATATAGTACATAATGGACAAAATGACAATTCTGTGTTATTTCCGATCAAATTTTGTTTTCATGCCCGTATATAATCCTATAACTGAATATATTTTTCCGACATTTTTGTATCGAGCTCATGCACTGCCAACTATGTGGGAGACGGGCGAGATATTTATAGATCGCAATTTTTTTTTCTTTTTCTATTTCTAAATAGGCGGAGCAGTTCATACATACATATTTTTTTAGATCACTAAGCACTTACTGTAGGCGACTATCAAAGCAAAAAATATGTTCAAATAAAGGGACCATCAAAAATTGTATTGTTTGTATAAACTAGCGACGGCATTGTTAAACTATTATATATACCATGGGGTAAACAAACTGAAGTGTAGTGTTGTTATCGCTAGTAGTGGAATATCGATAACAAAACTGTGTAGCATTCATAAAATGGTAATTAGTAAAAGGCCTAAAATCTAAGTTGATAAATGGGCTGGTAAGGCCTATGTTCGGTATGATTAAAAAAATATTAGTAGGTGATTCTAGGATCTGAATATCTATTGGAATACATAAATCTCTATTGTGATTCTGGAGATGGTGCTATGAGGATAAATAATTCACCAAGGATTACTGACCATCCTAGTATATGTACTTTATTTTAGGCTCGGTGTGTAACTTGCCATGGTGAAAGTCCTTCTGACGTTTTACAATATAAATACAGACCATCCTCGTAACAGTTTTAAGATGCAGTTTGCAAACCGCTGAAATTCTTATATGAATGATTGCGATATGAATGATTACTAGGGAACCGAAAAAAATTCCCGAAAAAATCGGTTTTAGGCGCTTAAAATATGCCGTAAAAATGGTATTTTATGCACTTTAAATATGCTCTAAAAATTGGCAATGTATTAAATGACGAAAATTTCGATTAAATTTTCAAACAAAAACCTCTGTCTGTAAGAGCGGAAAACGGTTTTATACGCATAGAGAAACTTCGTTCTACATCAACAGACGTTATTGGCGCGTAATTAAATGCCAAAATTTCTCCGTATAGTATATTTTTCCGTTCCGGTATTCTGCATATATACAGATGTCCCAGTCATGTTAGTTGAAATCATAGTCAATAGGGCAAACCCAAGATTTTTTTTAATTAAGTTTGTTATTAATTCTGTTGGCAACTTCGCTTTTTATGCAATTTAATTTTTGAATGGAATTTGTCACAACTTTAATTTGTTCAGCAAGCGGAAGCCCACGCAACAGTTGTTTTGTGATTCGAATCGAGGCTAATTCTTCATCGTCCAATGCACTCGCATTATTTTATTACTGTCGTTCGCATAATACTTTGCGGCTGCGAACCAAATTTGCTATCGTGTGCGGTAATATGATGTGGTGGAAGTGTGAGGTTGGGCTCCGTTTGGAAATAAGGCAATCTACATTAGGATTAGAGCCGCGTATTTCTTTCAACGGCGTTGCGTCAGGTATAAAGGGTAAAATTAAAGCTTTATTAAAATTAACCCATACAATTTTAATTGAGTCAAGCCAGTACCCCAATTATGATGTTTGCCACATACTTGCCAACTACAATAAAATTGATATCGGTACTGCACCGTCAAAGTATTCAATGGCACTCAAAATGTATAACCTCAAAAATTACGGGCGAGATTTTACCACTTAGAACGTTAGTGCAAGAAATTTGCACAATTGAGGAGTCGTGATCGTGAAGATCTATTATACCATTTGTTAATGTTAGTACACCAATTTCTTTCATATTTTGGTATAAAGTCGACAAAATACCATCATAGGTGAATAATGGAATTAAAACCAACTTTTTATAAGGAATAATCCCTATAAGCAAATTGATTTTTTAAATATGTTAACTAATCCAATACTAGTGGTGATAGCATCAGTAAACAGGAAAATTGAACAGAAAAACTGGACCGTTAAATTTAGAAAAAAATACCAATTGTTTTCAAAATACACCAATTTTATGCAATATATGTCAATAATATATAAAATAAGCCAAAATAAGCAAAAATATACCCTAACAAATAGAACTTAAAATCATTAGATTTTCATGAAAATGATTACTCGTTTCAGGATAAGTGTACAGAAAAAAAACATGATATTGTTTATTTTTAGTTTCCCTAATGATTACATTCCCATTTTGCACACGATTTCTCCTGAAACCTAGCGCCACTGGTTGTTGGTTAAATGGGTTTTAACGAAAACTTTGTCGCCGATCTCAAATGTTTTTTCTTTAGCAGCGTGACGATTGTTGAACTGCTGTTCTGTTTTATGGTTTCGTTCCGATGTAGATTTCGTAGTCGAGCTTCGATCTTGCTTGTCGTCCCGTCATCACCTCATGCGGTGATTTCGATCTAATGTTGTATGATGGCGTGAAGCGGTAGTGCTTAAGGAAATTTCGCAAGACTTCATTAGCATTTCCATCCTTCTCAAGCTTTTTGAGTATCTGCTTCAGCGTTTGCACGAACCGTTTTACATTGCGGTCCGTTGTCGAAAACAATAATTTTGCGAAGGCTTGTTGCGAAGGGACGTTGTTCTCTGCATCTTGTAGACTTCTGGCCATTTTGAAAAGGCGTCGATGATGATAAAATACTAGAAGCCGTTTGCGCAACTCACCCAGTTTCGATTAAGTCAGTATCGATCTTCTCGATATCGTTGTCGAGCGATGGCCAGGAGACTTTCTGTGCTCAGTGTCAGGATGACCTTGATGCCAAAGCACTCTTCGGAAATATGATGCGATCACCGAAACAAATACAACCGTTGATGACTGTGAGCGAATGTCGTCTTGGGAAGTAGTCTGCAGCCTCAGCGTCAAGAATTTGCTCTGGTTTGTGTGGCAACCCTTCTCAATAAACCTTGTGATTACCCTCAATCTCGTCTCGACTTGTTTCGTACTGAACAGCTTCGAAGGTTACTGGCAGCTTCTTGGCGGTGTCGATGGTGAAGCAACCTAGTGAGCCTTCTACAATCTTTCCAAAGACGACATCTTCGTCTGGCTTCTCGTGTTGACTAATGTGTCGAGAGATGAAATCCACGTATGCGAAGCTTTTCGTGTCGACGTATTTGATCTCGAAGTGGCGTATTTAATCCTGGAGATGGCGCTGTTAGGATAAATGATACACTAAGGGTTACTGACAGTATACTTTATTTTTGTCTGGGTGTGTAACTTGTCGTGGTGAAAATCCTTCTGACGTTTTACAATATAAATAACTGACAGACAAGTATGTCCTCAGCTTGCTACGATTCGGTCGTTCAGACTGTCCTCGTAACAAGCTCAATTTTCATAAAAATTTATTTTTTGATAATATTTTAGCTTAATATCTAAATCACATTCCAACTAAAGTCTGGTTGACGTTGATAAAAAATTTCAAAAAAATTTAGTAAAATTCCTAAGAACAAAAGTAAATTTCAGAATTTAATAAAACTTCTTCCTGTAAACGTCAAAATATCGCGGTTCTGAAGAAATAGTGTTATTGAAATTTTTTGCCTTTAACCCCATTTACTAATCTATCGAGGCATGCGCATTAAATATCGATAAGATAATATACTAAAATTACCCAGCTGCCAAAATACATACAAAACGCGATTTATATATAGTATATCGTAAACACCCTTTCCCTTTCAATTTCCCAAAATCGAAAAAATTACCCTTTTTGTATAAATTCCAGTTAAATTTTCAAAATTCAGTGCAGCAGTTACTCCCAGATTTGAAATCAAACAAAAAATTTCCTTATTCCACACTACACCAATGGTTTAATATACACAATCCAACAACAAAATTTTATCTCTCTCTGTGTATTTATTTCTTCTTACATCATTCTTATTCCACTCTACAGCACAACAACAAAAACTATTTGTATACATAAAAAAAAAAATAACTGGTTTCCATGCATTTTTTACGATACACAAGCTCTTATAAATTATAATTTATAATGCAGTTTTATTCCATCCACACACACAATACAATAAAAAAAATGGCACCTGGCCTTCAAAAAATTCGTCTTAATTCGCCATTCTCGATAATATTTATTTACAATAATAATATTGACAACATTGCAAAATATAATGTACAAAAGAGGTCAAAACTTGTTTTGCTTGCATTTTCGTATGTTACACACACCAATTCAAATAAAATATGTACATATACAAAAAGAAAAAAAAAAGGTCCATTTTGGAAAAAATGGCGACAAAAGATTAAACAAATCTAAACATGTGTATGTATATCCATAGCAACGCCAATCAATTCAAAAAAATTAATAAAAATGAAAGGAAACGAATAAAATATATCTTATCGCACACCATAAAAAAAAAATCACAAACACATATATAAAATAATACAAATACATTTATAATCCAATCGGGAATTTTACCAATTTCTTCTTTTTTTTTTTGTTTAATTTTTTACCAACCTAATGTGAAATTTTCTATTTTGTTTCGTTATATGCACACATATATATACAATTTAGTAAAACCGGTTCATTTTTTATTTTTGTTTTATATATGCGTCTCTTTTTATTTTGAAAATTAATGATATACGAAATTATAAAAATAAATAAATTAAAATAAATTAAAATAATTAAAAATACCTTTTAGTAAAAAAACGATATGCACGTCGTTCCATTATAATAAAATTAATAATTTATTTATTAATAAACGAAAATTTAAATAAATTCGAATCATTACTAATAATAATTATTTTAAATTAATTAATAAAATTATGGCAACATAACATAAAAAAAACAACAAATAAAATAATTAATTTTAATTAATTAATTAATTAAAAAATTATATATATAGATACATAAATTAAATCACACATGTAAACACATTTTTTTTTTTAATTTTCATAAAATATATTTGCTCTCTTTTAACACTTGCGTATTTATATATACGTTATATATTTTTATCTCTTTTACACTGCACCACACTACTACACACCGTTATTAATAATCACACTTTTCTTTTTTTTTTTTTTTGTTTTATTTCACTTTGTTATTGTGTTTCGAAAAAACGCGTGTTTACGAAGCCAGCAATCGAAAACTGTTTATTCGACAAAAGTAAAATATAAACTGAAATGAGAAAAAAACTTATTTTCCAAAAAAAAAAAAAAATAATAAAAAATTATTAATTCAACTTGGATTGGTCTGGTGTGCGCCGTCTCATTCGTACCAAGTCAATTTTAAGTGCTCCTATTCATTCTCGCTGCGTTCATATACAAAAATGAAGAATATAAAAATTAAAAAAAAAAAAAAACATCTGGCGTCATTCTTCATTTGTGAATTTTTTTTTTATGTTATTGTGCATCCCACTCATTCGAACACGCCTCACATATTTCTGACTCGTTCGCCACGAATAATAAAACCAGTTTTTTATTTTTTTTTTTTCGATTCCAAAAATAGAAGGGAACAACACACATTTATATTTTTTATGATTCCGACATTTGTGATTTTCATTTGTTTTTTGGTATCTCTTTCGTGCGCACACCAAGCAAGAGAGATGGCAAGGTGTAATTTAAAAATGTATATAACCAAATTAAAAAATAAAAATGATGATTACTGTTTATTATATTATTCCAATTGTTGTTGGCTTTGTTTAAAATACCAAACAAAAACAACAACTTTTCAATATATGAACGCCACTTAAAATGACGCCATTTTATTTATTATTTAATTTATTAGAATATTTAAAACCCGCAACTACCTATTTTGGTTGCGTTCATTTTTAATTATTTATATTGCCGATATACCGATCGTTAATTAATTGCGGTTTGGGCGTTGGCTGCGTAATTTAGTTGAATTTAAGTTACGACAAGATTGAGATTTAGCCATATAATATAGTATGATGTATAAACGCTCGACTTTATTGAATACGCGTAAATATACAATTCAAAAACTACTTTTGGATTGAAACAGTTGAAAAACATGGTAAGCTATAAACACTCGACTATGTTGAATACGTAAAAACTTTTGGACTCAGACAGTTGAAAAACATGATGTAACAAACCGCATGTGTTTTCCGCATCGCATGTCTACAGATCGTTAACCGTGGATTGTTGTTCAACCATCAATCAAATAAACATTCTGTTAAGTTTTGAGCACGGAATACTAATTTAGCCATTTTTTTTTTCGACTGATATTTGATAATTCTTCATCGCACATTATTTGCTCGACCCTCTTGATTATCTTGCAACAAAAAAAAAAAAAAAAAATTAGGGTTCTAACAAGCCAAACGCATTATCTAAACTATGTACATACATTTAAAAATTGATATCGCTTATCTCACTCTGCCCTATCAAAAGCCACATATTACGGTCACCCTCTTTCCCATTCCCGCACCTCATCACACACTCATGACTATTTCAAGCTTGCGTAATACAATCCATCAACAAAAAAAAAAGCCATTATGTTGATACAATAAAATTTATCCCCTCTCCTAAAGAATTTTGACCAAAATAAAAAAAAAAACTTCACATCTGCGCATTCACAATTTAACGTGAACAAATCTTATCCACCTATTTCCATTTGTTTCGAAAACAACAAGGGTAGGGATGAACCAATCATCATAAAGCTTTAAACAATAAATTTTCGAGTCATGCGCACACCAACTAAATCATTCTCTTCTCTTTTAACTTGATTTATGTTATCTTTTGTTTCAATTATTTTTATGACATCATAAATCTGCCATTTTTTAATTTTTTTTTCCTTTTTTTTTTTTTCAAAAAACTATTTATATTTACGAATTACGAGCTAGATAAGATTAGATAATTTAATAATTTTGTTTCATAATTTTAATTAGAGTGTGACTGAGATAAATATATATTTAACACAATCAAATTGTATCGAGTGGTTCGACTGTACATCAATCGGGTCAGTGTGCCACCAAATAAAGCGAAGAAGACGAATACAACAAAAAAAAAACAAGACAACATAATAACAGAATACAAAAAAAACAGCTGTTTGATAATAAAGCGAGATATGTAATGATTGCATCTCTTTTTAATTGTTATTTAATTAGGAGTAAATTTTGATAAGCGCGCCACTTTAATCGAAATAAATGATTCGCTTCAATTGTTTGACGTTTCTTCGAATTACAATAATAAAAATTAACATGTTAGTTTATGTTTTTTTTTTATTATAATTTGAAAGTCTGGACATGTCATAAATTATAGGAATTATTTGCTTTTTACGGTCCGTTTTTCGATTGTTTTCTTAAAGACGATATTGGGTTCTTAAAATGGTCAGAATCATTTTTTTTATAGATGATTAGCTTTCTTTTTTCTAGACAGTACAAGTGGTATATAGGTTATTAGTGCATTGTAGAAATGCTGTAAATTTATAATTTATAATCGTTCCTTACCTGATTGTGATATCTGTGTTTATTGATTGTTTAAATGGAAGAAAACAATTTTAAATAATTTTTGCAAAATTTTAGGAGGGTTTGCTCTTAAATATAAATAATTTTTTTTTTTTTTTTAAAGATTGATTGTTGTCGGAACTATTGAAGATAGTAAAGGTACATAGTGCGATACAACTGCTACCTATAAGTTAGTAATTAAATTTGTGGAAATTTAGTGAGCTTACGTAAAAGTTCGTAAAAAGGTACTTCTGATGATTTCCGTAAAAACAAGCCATACAAAGGGGAACTGATACAAGGCCAAGATGTAAAAAATTCCGCGAAAAGTAGAAAAATTCCAAAAATTTCCAAAATATTGCTTATATCGGTATAACCTTCAAAATTTTGAATAACCCCAAAATTTTTTTGAATGATTTTTGGATAAATTTCTGGAACATGGTCAACTAGGATGGAACTCTGCTTTTCCTTAACCGTCTTTAGTGAAATTGGCCATGCGAGATAAATGAGGGATTCTAAAATGATTTTCAGATGAAGTTCAGGAATATGGCCAACGTGGAACTTGGCTATTCCTTAACAATTTTTAGTGAAATTTGGCATGCGCGATGGAAATGAAATTCTAAACTGATTTTTGGATAAAGTTCTGAAATATGAAGTGCATGTCGAATTTGATCATAATCAGTTAAGGAATAGTCTAGTTTTATCCTAATCGGCCATATTCCAGAACTTTATATCCAAAAATAATTTTAGAAACCCATTTCCATCGCATATGCCAATATTTACTAAAATCGGTTGAGAAATATCCAAGTTCCATCGTACTTGCCATATTTCAGAAGTTTATCCAAAAATCATTTTTGATTTCCATTTCCATTGCGTGTGCCAATTTCACTAAACTCAATTAAGGAATAGCCAAGTTTCATCCTAGTTGACCATATTCCAGAACTTTATACAAAAATCAGCTGCTGCAGCTTTAGATCTTTAACTCCGCATGAGTACGAATCCGCCTAATAGTACTTGTCATAATGCATGACTGGAAAAAAACTGGATTGTGCTATCATACTATACAATACTGAAGCTGTTGCTCTACATGATGAATCTCTCTTGAATACGTCGAAGTTGCGTACTACTAAGTCTCCATTATCATCGAGTGGGTAGATATTCGGGTTTCCAATTCACATTATACGTATCGATTCGTACATTCTTATTCGTATGGTTTCTCTTCGACTTGCTCATCATTATTGTCGCATTCTTGTTGTTGATGCACGACTCGTATCATTGATTTGAGCGTTGTAGTAGTCTATAATGACATCTTTATAAAGAGGATTGTTATCGATTAGCCACCGAAATGCATCGTAGACTCGTGATCGAGAAATCTTGTATTCACGACTGATGCCAATATTCTCAATATTCGACTACGATTCCGGCATTATCCGTTGATCGAGGGGCATGTTCGGAAGCTTCTCACTAACTTCGAAGAGGCCACGAAATTCGTACTGTTCGAAGAGTCATGTGAGCTTGATGATCTTCACGAATGGTATTGCTCTGGGCAGTAATCGTCAAGGCATGTTCTATCTGACTAGCAAAATACGCGCCTGATGTTGTTCAGGTGTTTCTTCAACTCTCAGTTGTGACATGTTTTGCCTAGCCTGCGAAACACGTGCTTTCAGCAGCCCTTAACTCTGACGTTGCTCAATCGTTTCTCTTTTCCAGTCTTGCACGCTTACAGTCCTCATTTTCTATTGACAAATTTTCCTTAAGCTTTTGTTTTTCCTTCAGTCGGCATCAATATTTATCCACCCTAATGCTATTCAGTCCTCGGCACACAACACACCATATTTGACTTGGTTGCTTTGATACCGGTACAACGAAATTTAGATGCTGATTGAGCGATGATGTATTAAATACACTTGCGAGCATACTTTGATCACCAGACATTTTAAATCACGAATAAATTATTATTCTCGTCAAATTCGTTCATTTTATACCCATGACAAGAGGGAGGTAAGAAATTTAGTCCGTCATCTTGGAGTGTTCGACATATTAGAGGTAGACTGACATCATTTAGAGAAATAGGTGATCCGTTATCTTGGGGCGGCCTTTATATTGGATTTATTAGGTTGTCACTCATCTTATAGTTTTCTACTCGTCAAGCCCTTTCATTTGATACCCATATCAAGGGGGCTGTAAAGAAAAAGGTCATCCGCCATTTTGGTGCGGGGCCCATTTTGAACTTATCACAATATTGAGTATACTATATATTGCGTTGTCACCACAGCCAAAAGGGTGTACAAAATTTCAGCTCAATTGGACATTGGGATAAATATCGATTATACGATTTTGTCCATACAAACAACAAACAAACAGGTGAACTTAAAATAACCGTCGTAAAACGAAAGAAATTTCAGTCAGTAAGTTTCCCATACAAATGATTATGACCAAAACTTCGTTTAAAAGAAGCTTCAGTTCAAAAAAACGGTGATTCAAACCAAAATTGAATGAAATACCATTTGCGTATTTGAACTGAACCTTCTTAAAAGGTGCTTCAGTCACAAATTTTTGGACCAGAATACCTTTGGGTTGGTTTGTTTTTTCGACTAAAATGCCTTCGTAGACCTGTTGGCTCCAGGGCTCTAGTCAAAAGCAGTTCAGCCAAAAAAGAAAGGAGTTTCGGTCAAAAATTAGAAGATAACTCAATCAAAATATTTTTAGTCTGATATTCCTTTTCAGAAGGTTGTTCAACCAAAAACTTAAAAAAGGCATTCAGCGCTAAGCTTGTTTCACTGGGATCCTTTTTGGATTTTTCACTGAAATTCTTTTTGCAAAGGAGTCAAATAATTAAAAAGGGATTGCAGGCAACGTTGTTGTAAAAACTGAAATTAATGTTATGGTTCATCCAGACTGTGGCTAGATACGTCCGAAATGGTTTTAAAATATTCTGGAAAATGTAGATTCCAGTCTATATTTGAAAATTAAATCTACGTTTTTTTTCAGAATTTATGGAAATGGAAGCAAACCTACCAAGAGGTTGTAATTTAGCGCTAGTAAAGCGACAAGACAAATCTCGAATTATCTGTAAATTCTATGTATATAGCCTAATGCTATATAATTCATGTCCAGGTAAATCTCGAAGAATCTCGATGATCTCGAACAACCTTCAATCCTAGAAAATTTTCATATTCTTGAATTAGTTTTCGAGATTGAAAATATCGAAAAACCTCGAAAATTTGGAAACTTTTAAAAATATCGATTAGTCTCGAAAACCTCTTTAGAAATTAGAAACCTCAAAAATAACGAATAATCCCCTAAAAAATCGATTAATGTCAACGTTGATCCAAAACCAGGACAATCAAAATTTTCGAAATTCGGAATATCAGAATCTCAAATTGAGGATGCAAAAAAACATTTTTGTAATTGAGACAAGCTCGCCGAATTCTGTACATTCGTTAATAATAATTAAACAAAATTTGAGTGCAATTTGAAATAAGTTTGAGAAAAATAGGATAGAACTTCATTAAAACAGTAGTGTTGCTGCAAAAAATAGTACATTTTTGGAAATTTGATGAATTTTGAATAAGTTTGATAAGAATTTTAAGATTTGATATTTATTTTGATTGTAAATTGACTAGAATGTGATGAAACGGATAGTTTTTGGACAAACTGCCCATGGCTAATAAAAATGTTAACTGTTCAAACCCTATATTCATTCGGACATAAATCACTGATTATTAAAATTAAATAAAAATCGATTAGAATCGGACAAATTTGACTAAGCTTTTTACAAAGTTTCAGAAGGCAAACTAACGGCCATTAAAAATGAATTTTTAGATAAAAATAAAATTTTCTGCAATTGATACGAGAACACATTTTTTTTTTGTTCAAACAATTTAGACAGAAAATGTAGAATTTAATTTAATTATCTGCAACGTCAAAAGAGTTTTTTGAAAACCTGAGTTAGTCGATCAAGGCGATTTCTTGATTGCCTTCAGTCATTCATTTGTCCACTGATTTTTTTAAACCACCCATATTCCTCAAAAATGACGAATAAAAAACACAAATTGATAATTTCTGAGGAATCTGATTTGCCTCAAAAAATCACTGAACGATGAATAAAGCTCAGGGTACAAAAATATAAACATATATGAGTGACAGATGAGCGCACATGGCTATGTGACGTCATCTGGGAATAAACAATCAGATCTAAAAAACAATAATTTAATATTTTCAGGTACTTCAATTAAATATTTATCACATTCTTCTAAGTGTTTTTTTAAATAATTTGGCATTATGCTAATCTTATCAAAAATATCGTTTCTGGGTCGAAGGTTTGTAAAGACCTCCCTTAGATAATTCATCGATCCAAGTTCATGATCTTTGGTTTTTCTGATGAGATGATATTTCACCATCCTGAAGGTTGAGTTTTTTTATAATAAAGCCTGCTAGGTTTTCCAACGCATCACAAGTTAATTCATCGAATTCAACATTGCTCAGTTCTGAGTCGTATGATTCCGGCTCATTTTCCTGTTCTACATGTATACCTCTATGTAGTTATTCCATTATTAGAGGAACTGTTGATTTTAATAGTACTGCCTGATCTTCCTGCACGTTACTGCTTTTATTGGCGTGGGCTAATATTTCATATCTCTCTGTATACAAAAAAATAACAAGTAATTAGTCTGTTCACACCATGTATACAACATTTCCTCGTTTCATACCTTAATAAAACCAGTATCTAGACAATGGTTTCTTAACAACTTGATGAGGTGTGATACATCAGCAAATACAAATACTTTCATGGATTGATTAGCTGAATTTTCAAACTAAGTTTGCTCTACTGAAATACCAAGATCTCTCCACAATCTTTGGTTAGTGGATCCCCTATCGGAAACAATAGCAACAATAAAATATTGAATTGGATCATCCGTAAATCCCTGTTTTTTGGATTGCCCCTGGATTGCATTCCCTGACCATCACCACCTGCATTTAGCTTGCTGGCTTTAGCGTTGTATCGTTAAGCCTTTTCATATTCATGCTCTGACCTAATTTTCATTTGATCTAATGAAACCACACATATTTTGTCCCTTTCTGTCAGTTCGTATTGCTTCATATATGTTAATACTTGCTCTAAAATTCGTTCTAACAGTTGATGATCTTGGCACTAGATGATAGATTTTTCCAATTGTCGCAAACTTTTCATTTCACATTTCATATTTCATTCTTGCATTATCTTTACGTAGTACAGCCATTTTCTATTCCATATGCCTAATTTTAATTTCCTGTGCACATCCAAAATCATTTCTGAAATATTTCAAGCATTATTAACACAAAATAGTTTTAAAAACTTGGTTTAACTTACTCTCTCCATGTTTCGACGGACGATCTATTTGAGTCGCTCATTTGTATGTACCAATGTTGCATCAGATTTCTGTGAATTATTTAAATATATCAATAAAGTAAAATTTAAATATTCGAATAGACGTTACGCAAACCTGAAATCATATTCTACGATGACATACGATGGTTTTTTCGTTTCCTGTACCGTTGATTGTGATGCCCCACTGCGTTTGGGACTAATATTTGCTGCCGACAGAAATGACCGCTGGTACTGGGAGTTCGGAATATTTAGAAGCCTGTGTTTAAGGCTCCAATGGGTTTTCTTCGAAAGAATTTAAGCAACTTCTTGCATGATTTACATCAACCTTTTTTGCCGGTAGCCTTAACCCACAAATCAAAAAAGGTGACGATCAGAAATGACGTTTAACATTTCACTATTTTTTTTTTCTTATTACAACAATTTTGAACAGCACAAATTAGGCATTTTACTATAAAAAGATTTAATCACAAATGTTTTCTAGTTTTTTCACAATTCTTATACACTTTTTAATCAATCACTTTTTATTTTACACAAAACCTATATATTTTTGTATCATGATCATGAAGGCAACCATCAAATTGACTTAACGGTACACAATCCAATTTACAGAAATTCTATTCCATTCTTAAACTCGAAATATCTATACCTAATTGATAATATTCAAACCTAAGTCGATTTCATATTTATGCCAACACCTCATTTGCACCCATCTCCAATTACAATGTACTAAAATATCATGCTTGCTTTTATATTTTAATACACAACATTTATTTTCATTTTTACGATTTCTCTTCATCAATAAAAAAATAAAAAAAATACAACAACAAAAACTCATTTAAACGAAAAACAAAATAAATATTCAAATAAAGCCTCACTCACACACATTCGTTTGACACAATTTTTGTTTTGTTTCTTATTTTCTTTCCATATTCTTCATACAAATACACGCATTAATCCAGCCAACATTCCATTCTCTTTCAAATTCTATCGTAATGAAATGTGCAGTGTTGCCAATATATTCTCTTTTGCTGTATACACACACCATGATATCCCACTCTAACGCTCAACTTTTAGGCGAGACAACAAAATTGTATTTTATAGCTTTACAAAAACAAAAAAAAACGTTTCATTGTTTTGTTTATTTTACGATTTTATATTGTTATTTAAATTAGATAAGGAGAACAATACAAAAAAAAATGCATATGAGAAACATATGATTAGAAGATTAAACTACCACAGAGAATCCGATATCTCTAATCTAGTTTGGTTATTTATTGTCCGTCTGTCCGAAGAGGTGAAGACACATTGAACTTTATTCCAGTGCATAACTGCATACAGTAAAATGTTGATAGTTTGCTGCGAGTAGAAGTGGTATCAGAGAGGGAGATAAAAAATAATTCAATGTCATTTGTGTTTTTGTTTTATAAACCGCTAATTGCATTAAAATATCGTAATGCAATATTATGCTTTGATTTCACTTGTTCTCGCGCAACCTTCTCTTTCATATTTTAAAGTAACTGTGTTTTTCTTTATTATAGCATACATCGCCTTTAAGTAATTTAATTTAACTTCTTCTTCTTCATCTTTTGGGGTACTCCCGACGGAGTTCAAGTTAATTTCATTTATTTTGTATGTGTGTGTAATGTGTTTGTGCCTGCTTGTGTGCGGTTTGTGTGCTCGATGAAAGATAAAAACCATGGTATAGAAAAAAAAAATTCTGTTTACATGGAAGATTTATTTATTTAAGAAAATTTTCTTATTTTCGAAATTGGTAAAAAACTGTCCATTTAAATTAGGGTTAATAAAATGTAAACAAACTTGTCTCTATGTACAACAAAAAAAAATGTTTCTGATGCCGTCGGCAAAATATGGATTGGTTGTAATATAGAAAAGGGGTTTATGATTACATCGCGCCCAGACCAAAGATACGTAAACCTAGCGCAAAAATTTAATAGACCATTAAATTAAAACTATAAAATACAACTTTCACATGTTTCATATTGTATCGCGATATTTTCGAAAAACGCGGTGTCATTTTAAATTTTCCACTTGACTTGAATCGATTAGTTTTGTTTGTAACAAGGAAATAAACAACGAAATTTTTTTTTGTTTTTTAAATGGAAATGTTACAGTTGGGTGAGATAATTAGGAATAATTGAATGGAAAACTATTGCAAATGCATTGGTTTTTAGTTTATTGTAGACATGCCGCGGAAAAGTGGTTTATGTGCCGTCGGCTGTATAATGTCAATCAAACTGTAGACGGTTAAAAGAGATTTTTGCAATTTTACCTCCCATTGTCGGCTGGATAGTGTATCGATAAGCGCTTATCTATAAAATTTTTATCTAAAGCTCTTCCGAAGAAAAATTCCGAGAAACCTAAAGTAAAATCGTATCCTTCCGAAACCGGGCGGTAGGTTTTCCTTTCTGAATTAATTGGCAAACCGCAGGTGAATAAACAGAAAATATTATTCTTTCACAAGTTATCTTTCTTCCCCTAAGCAAGGCTCTGCTGTACCTAAGAAAGCTGGCCAAAAAGACCAAAAGACCTTATTTTTCTTGACCTGCTTTTTTCATCTTGCAGATTATGTTTTTTTGCCCAAGCTACCCCCAAAAAAAGTCAATCAAATTTGTTCAATAAAATTTTAAAAACTGCCCACTTCAATTGAACTTACAATTACGGAAGGATATCTGTTAAAAAGTGGTTAACCCCAAATGAATTACTCTGTTGAAGTTAGCCGAAAATTTCCAGCCGAAAGCAAAAGTCGATAATATAGATCACGTTATTAACATTTAAGCCGAAAATAAAATTTTTTGTAAATAGTCTTACGTGGAAAACTATGTTTAACCTAATCGTGGAAAATATCGAAAAATCAGAAGAATCCACAAAATTGGAATAAAATCAGCCAACAAAATAAATTTCTTTAAACAATTGATTTTTTGCGTGCCAATGAATAATGGTACTAAGACTAACCATAATATCATTAGTAGTGTTTCGCAAAATTTCTTCAATCTGGCACTTATTTTATTTAAAAAATCCTACCCCGAATGATATGACCCAACGAAATCTGCAGAGCTTGAATAATTCAATTTTATATTAGGAACTACTTACTGAATCGACTTAATAACCTAGATATGAAATTTCATTAAACTCTATTAACAAACGTGACTGTTCCATTTGGTGCTGGAAGTATAGAAAAGGCCTGGATTGGTTATGTAGTTAAAAAACAAATTTCTTTTTGGCAAATCTCTTTATTTTGATTTAAATTTATGTACCAAAATATAATTAACAGATTTGTTGAATTCTGGCCATGTTTTATTTAAGAAACTCCATCCCTGATCAAAGCGGAACTTCTGCGATTATGCACCAATTCCGTTGAAATTTGGTATCTGACTTACCCAACATATTTGATGATAAATTAATCAGTTGCGGCGTACTCAAATGATGAATCAAGATGGCGGGTTTTGAAACGTTCATAGAAGAACTTCACCACAAATCTGTTTTATAACCAATGGATGGTCGTCAACACAAAACCAATTTTTACTTTTGTTCTACTTTTTCAAAAATTGTCAGACTTGGTTCAGGTTAAGCCGTTTTTGACATTACCCTAGTGACAACTCTTATTTGCTATGGCTTTCTTGTAACTAATCCAAACGCAACATGCTTCTTAATTTGTTGTACGAAATAAACCCAGAACTAAAGCTATTTAAGCCAATGACTAAAATATCGCTAAACTCGTAAAATTTGTGATGGTTTAGCGAGAGGATCTTGCTAGAGATTTGAATGTTTAATCAAAACACGCGGAATTTTTAGTTGTCGATAAGTATGTGGTTTGGTGTACTCGGTGATTTTTTACTTGTAGAAAAAATGGAATAAAGAATCTGAATGAAGTGTACTTAGGATAATATTGAATGTTTTGGCTTCTATGAATAAAACAAATATTTAGGAGTGGTAGAAACGTTTCAAAGACAGCTTTAAAGACATTGAAGATAACGAGCACGTTGATCGCCCCAGCACACCAATAACCGACCAATAATTTAGACATTTTTTCGAATGTTTTGGACATGAAACCTGTGGTGGCATAATTGGCTTCGATAGTGTCGAATTACGACCAAAAGCAGAACCAAATGGACATTGCTCAGAAGTCGCTGAATGAAGTGTGATGGATTGGCGGATAATTTAAATAAAATGTCGTTGGGTTTCCAAATTACTTTATTTTAATTTTAAATAATTAATAATATTTTGCGTTTACGTTCGCAATGCTAAAGCTCACAATTCAGAATAATTTTGTTTTCTGGACAGCTGAATAAAAAACAAACCAATAAACATGGTAACTAATTAATAACTAAAAAATCAAATTTAATTGTTGTTTAAGTAAACTACGACGTTCGTATCGCAAGTGGACCATGACAATCACTAGCCATCGGTGCTGGCCGAACAAAGTGAACAATCCAGAACTGCTCGAAAGGGTCTTAACTGGTGATAAAACAGGAGTGTACGAATGCGACGTCTAAACTAAGGCTTAACGGTCCTAATAGAAGCTTCTTGAAGAGGCAAGGTCGGGAAACGCTCGTCATGTTCGAAAGAATATGAGGTTCTGCTCAACAGTGAGCTTCGATTTTAATGGCATAGTACAATCTGATCAAATTTGACCAGGACTGGTAAAAAGAACAACATTTTTATCAATTTTAATAGAAATCTTTATTAGGCCGTACAAATTCAAATAGGAAGCGGGGAAATAAAATAACATAACATGGATTTTATGATGCCGGAATACGGGGCATTATCGCCTTTAAAATAGGCTCCTTTTGAGCTAATACAAGCATGCCAACGGTTAATCCATTTGACCAGTCCGGGTCAAATTTGATCAGATGGTATACCAAGAATTCTTCCTACCAGGCAGTAACAATACAGACTACTACCTAGAAGCTCCATTTTTCTGCTTGTTCGTAAATTTTTTGCCAAAAATTACACCGTTATGATGTCTCAGCCTCCGTATTCGCCAGCCATGGCATGCGACTTCTTTCTATTCCAAAAACTAAATTGCTGAGAATATTTTCGACAGCCAATAATAAACTAAGCATCCAATACAGCTACAAATATCATGATACGTCAGGAACAAATGAATCAATACAACAAAAAGAACTTGTAACAACTGGACATGCAGCCCGCCCGCGCAGTTCAAAAATCCGTCGACTTTTGATCAAACGCAAACCATATATATTTTATCACCTATAGTTTTCTTTCAAGCTTTTATTTCTCGAAAATATTTCGTATTAGTAAAGGTTATAATGTCCAAATTGATTTCATTTTCCAGCATTTCGATATTTGGACATTACCAAAATTTTAAAAACGTCTTTCCATTTTTGTTGTAAAAATAACTTCAAAACAATCGATTTTTAAAGACTCAACATTTTTTGTCGTGCCGGACAAATTTCTAAACGTGCCAAGTTTGCCACGCGTGCCATGTATTTCCGATCACTGCTCTAGAGTGTATATACTGAAGTTGAATTAAAAAAAATTCAGTTCAAGTTTCTCATGGGAAATCTCGGAAAATTCGATTTTCCAATAACCATTAGAAAACTTGTATAAAATCAGCCATCTCAATGTAACCCATCTCCAAATATAACACTCTAGAGGTTGATTTTATACATTCATTTCTTACTTTCGGCTGGAAACTTTTTCAAATTTTCCGAGATTTCCCACGGAAATAGCTATTGGCAAGTCACATCAATTAATCCATCTCCACACATAACACTCTAAAGGCTGATTTTATTCCAATTTAAAATATTTTTTTGAGTTTCGTGAATATTCCACATAACATCCCATGAGGAACTGGAGCCAGGTTATGCCGTATAAGAATATTGACAAAGGTCTTCAATGCTATTCATGCATCCTTAGTAATTTTTAGGCTAAACACTACCGATTGATATCGACTTCATTTTTTATTTTCGGCTGGAATACCACAATCTGCATTGCCGTTTTATACTTTCAGGTCGAAACTTTCGGCTAGCGCGATACAATCTGCAAAGTTTAGAAGTTTGCTATCTTGTAATGCCACAAATTTCTAGACGTCACCTGAGTATGTTTTGGAAGAGATTATTTTATTTGAGAGGGTGAGATATCAAGGAAAGATCGAGAAGGTGAGAAGAGTCGCTTTCCCGATCAGGAATTCTACTCGGTGTTCATTTAAAAGTTGAGTTTGTAGATTTAATTTTGCAAACATTTCAGCAACTTCAACAGCATAGCGCATGATTTTCGTGTTTTAGATAGTGGAAACCATGATTATATATTTCGAAGATCGAATCCACAAATTGCCCCTGTGAAAAAATCCCCTTTTAAAAAATCACTGAACGAATAAAATGAAGCAACCATGAAATCGACTTTAGTGAGGGAGAATGAATTTTACGTGTGCTAAATAGGATTTTCACAAATAACGACTGGGAAATTTTGAAAAACGTTGAGAAAAGTGGTTTAGACAGACAAAAGTCTTGGTCATTTTTGACTCCAGGCGATTTTTATCCTGAATTTCAAACTTCATTATATCCGTCCGCTATACGCTCACCAACCTCCAACGACACTTTCTCACTACGCTCACCAATCATCGCTTAATTTATAATAGTTTTTTTTCGATAACGGACACAAATGCCAATACAAAAATAAAACATTATGTTTGTTTCGTATAAGTTTCGTTATAACCAAGTTTTACGATCTACATAAACAAAAGTAAAAACCAAAATCAGCCAATCAGAACACGAATAAAATTTTGGATTTTTTTTCGTAAAATCAATATATAAAGGACATAGGTGTAAATAAATTGTGAATTTATACTTCATAATAAATCTTAAACCTCCCTCATTGCATTTTGACCCGCTTGAAGATTTGAAACGAAATGTTGAATGAATATAAAGTTCGTAATTTTTTCCGAAATTTGACCGCATTTCATTTACAGCTGCGTTGTTTGATATTTCCAATGCATATCGTTTTCCTTAACCATAACATTATAAATATTTTTATACTTGTTACTTAGCTGATCAAGACATATACACATATGCTAAGAATACGATATGGTTTGTTGATAATAGCAAAAATTATAGACGTCTGGTGAGTAGTATTTCTGCAATGATAATAACGTTGATATACATTTAAACACAAAACGTGTTCCACCGCCAGCAATAAATTTGAAGAAATTGCGGAATAATTAAGAATGTAAGATAGTAAGTACAGAGAAACCAACCTTTAACGGAAACATCAAATATTTTGAAACATTAGACAAAAAACAAAAGACAACTTTAACTTGTCACTATTGGATTTTTGATGTAGAATGTCTTTAAACCCGCAGTGGTTGGGCAAAATGATACAGTTCTAGGTTAAGGAACACTGTGTAGCAATGAACCAACCTGGTTGCCCCTGTTTGTCTCTATTTATATCCAACTTCTTAAAATTTAACAAGTTTATTTGTTCGTCATTTTATGAGCCGTGGGGTTCTTGCAAAAAAAAAATTTGAAAATTAATAAATCAACGAATTTAGCATACAATAACATTTTTCTCTATTATACTAAATAGTGCACGAATCTCAGAGATTAAAAACTCAAATCATTCAGTGCCATTTTGATATGAGCCGTAGGGCTATTGCAGACAATTTTTGAAAGTGAACAAATCGATGAATTTCGCATGGAACAAGTTTGTAGTTCTCTATATTATACCAAATGGCAAAAAATCAGGGTTTGTTAATTTACAAAAATTTCCTGCAAGAGTCCTATATTGCTCATATCAAAATGACACTGATTAATTTGAATTCCGCAATGTATACCCTTTACAACCAGTTAGTCACTATAAGAGCCAATTTGTGAGATCTGTGCTATTTGGTATAATAGAGAACAACGTCATTGTTCCATGCGAAATTCATCGATTTCCAAGAAATTTGGAAACGCATGTTAGAAGTTATTTGAGGATTATTTTATTTGAATAATTTTATTTTAAATATATAAATATATTCCAAAAGCTTCATAATGTACACTCGTATAAATTTTTAGTGCCACAAAAATGTCTACAAAATCTTGACACCGGTCAAAACTGCCAACTAGACCATTATTGTCGTAGCTGTGTACAGTCCGATTGGATCAAGCCTTGATCTTTGTAAAGAAGTGGTCAAGTTCGTCGAATCAGCCATGGCATCGTCGAGAGGTGTGCTCAGTGGCGTAGCCAGATGTTGGTTAAAGGGGGGGGGGGGGGGGGTTATAAAAAATTAAAATTATTTGTATAAGGAAATAATGCTTACGAGTATTTTTTTAAATTCAATTTTGATTTTTTATAATATTATATTGATTCATTATGACACTAAGTCCAATTCATCGAGGGACACCATCTATTGATATATCCACATCTCTGTGAATGTTTAATAATGCCAATCCATTTAGTCGCTCCTCGTCGATTGTTTTTCGTAGGTAATTCTTAAGGCACCTGAGCGCCCAGGAATCCTTCAACTGGAGAGATTATCCAGGTTAAGAGTCCTTCTAAAAGTCTGACAAATATTTTGCGCTAATTTTGTTATTATAGGTAGAGGCGTTTAAGATCTACCTGACCATCTTTGAAATATTTTAATTAACTTCGCAAAAGTTTTCGAATTTCCAGCTTCGTACAGTTCAACCTGTGAGAGTGAGATGACTTTTTTGGACATGATAGTTAACTCAAAAAGTGATTAACCCGGCGTCTACACTATGCAAAATCGCTGAGATTTTCTCTCATGAAATCAAATTTATCAATGGATGTGTAAGTATATTATACAAATTTTGATATATGCTCAGTAAATTATCAGGAGGCTATTTCACGAGAAAATTATTGAAATTTTTATGAAATGTCACATTAAAATGCACATTTAAGGTTATGTTTTTCATTTTTATAACCGTACATATTTAAAATGGCTGTTTTTATTACTGAAAGCACAATTAAATTATTCCATATGTACAGAAGCAAAAAATTTATATGGAAAATCACTAATAAAAATTGTACAAGAACTGACCTAAATAGTTATGTGTGCTGTGCACAAAATACGTAGCAGACGAATTAACGAGGCGATTCTTTTGCGAAGAACAAGCAAGCAATTTTGACCAAGAGAAAGATGAAATAATAGAAACACGTGATATTGATGTAAGAAATTTTTAATTTCAATTCAAATTCAAATGTGGAGGTTCACACCAAAACGCTACATTTCATATATTGTTTAGAAAATAAATTGTGTATGCAGATCGGTTTCAATTACCGAATTCTATCGGGAACTCGACTGAAGTTGCAACAAAACGCGCCAAATTTCGTAATAGATCAATATGATATCGACGAATTGCACCAAAACGTAACAATTTCACTGGCTAAAATTGCTGCTGTTCTCGTCACAACAAATCATAATATTTAATATACACAAAAGGCCGTGCGATCATAAAGGAAAGAGTAAATTTAAATGTCAAACTGTCAGTATTAAGAACGTTATAAAACAAAGGGCATTTCTGTATAGGAATAAAGGTAAAGTTCAACAAGATTAATTTTTGACACGATTTATTGTACCCTACAGAAGACAATAGCATCGCTCATCTACATCTGAAACAACATAAACCTCAAACATTTTCATGTACCTACTTTGTGTTAAGTGAGAAGAAGCCGACCTGTGTGTGCAAAAAATTCTTTCAGGTGACATTTTTAATTAATAATCGCCGGCTAAATACCATTGCAAAGACGTTATACAATGGAGACACACCCAAGGAGAACCGGGTTGGTAATAGAAAGGCAACAAAACCCAGCGCTAAGCGAGAAAAAGTTATCATGTTTCATTTTTATGCAAAAATTGATGTACCTAAATCACTAACATTGTGATTTGGTCTGCAACAGGTACAGCCGTTACCTAAATTTCCGATATAGGGGATTCATTTTATTTAAGACAGCTAAATCTCTATACAATGTGTGTGTCTGCAAGGGATACTAAAGACCCTATGTTTTACTAATGGAGTGAACATCAAGCTGGACGTGAATCAGTGTGTGTAAGTTCAGCTTGCTCAATCATCTAGAGAATACTGAATTTGAAGATGTAGAAACATTGAGATTGTTTTGCGATGGCTGTGGGGGTCAAAACAAAAATCAACATTTACTTCACAGCCTGATGTTTTGGCTCCTACATAAAGCACCATCAACACTACAAACAATTTAACTATATTTCCCAGTTAGAAGGACATAGTTTTTTACCGGTCGCATCAAAAAAGACTTGAGAGAAGTGCGGCAATTATTACAAAATAGATCACTATTATATGAAATTTATTCCAAACATGGCAATGTAAAGACGTCAAGACATTAGGTCAACAATTAACACCGATAAATGGTATACAAAACATGAAGCGTGTAATTGTTAAAAGATCTCAAAATCACCGTCAATGATTACTAAAATTTCATATATGTATGATAGTAATGAAAAGTACGTATCCTATTTAAAGAGAGGAAAACTGTTTCCAACAATAATACCAAGTGTTGCCTTAGAGAATAAAGTTTCTAATGAGAAAAAGATCGATATATGTAATTTGCCGGTGAAGCAGTTCGGTGAGACATGGAGAATTTTGAAGATATGGAATTCTTCAAAACGCTGTTGCGGACGGAGAGCGGCCAACTCCTGGGATCTTGTGGAAATTTGTGATTGTTGTCAAGAAGATTGTGCTTTTACAATACCAAAACGCTACATTACCAATTAGTTGCACCAAAACGTCATATTTTTTTTTAAAGACATAATTCTCATGGCTTTGAAAGGAAAAATATTCAAAGTATGATTGACCCAATTTATCTATATGCTTATACAATAATTTTTTTCCCCCGTTGCGGAATAGAGCTTACTTTAGACATTAATGATGTAATCAAATTTTCTCAAATTGCGTAAAATCATTTGTGATTGAAATGAAACGTTTTGGTGTGGACCTCCACAAATAAATTTTAAGACAAATATAATTTTAATTTACTCCAATTTGTTCACACTAAAATGGTACTTTGATGGAGCTTGAAATATTTTCAGTTTCAGCCACTAAACTAGAAAATGCTGAGAGTATATCTTGGAGTTCTTTGATACATCTGCCCTTTGCATGAAATTTCTTTGCGGGAAGTCATTTTTTTATCGTTACTACACAATACTTTGACAACATTCAAACAATTTTGATTGACGTTTGAGAAAATTTTTATCATAATGCCCAGTTGTGATATTTACATGATAAGTATTTCTCAATACATTGAAAAAAACATTTACATACATAACATTTCATGAGAGAAAATCTTAGCGATTTTGCATAGTGTAGACCCCGTGTAAAAAAATTGAAAAAGCGTTCTAGATTATAAAAATAGCTACCTATAATTTATAAACAGTCTTCGTATTTTATTGTCACCAATTTTTAAAATTCATATAAGATTCAAAAGACTCATACGACTCATAACATTCACAAGATTCGTAACAAATTAATAAAATTCTTAAAATTCATAGAATTAAAAAATTAATAAAATTTAAATTATACTTGAGATTCCAAAAATTCATAGGATTTAATTGATCCACAAGGTTTATAGGATTGTTAAGATTAAGAAGATTCACAAGATTCTTAAGATTCGTAAGACGCACAAGATTCATAAGTTTTGTGAGATCCATAAGATTCATAGTACTAAGAAGATTCATAGATTCATAAGATTTATACGACTCGTAAGATTCATAAGGCGTAAAAGATTCACAAAATTAATCAATTAATAAAATTAGTAAATTCACTAGATTCAAACGACTCATAAGATTCATAATATTAATAAAAGTTTTATAAGATTCATAAGGTTTGTAAGATACATAGGATTATTATGAGTCGTTAGACTCACAAGATTCATAAGATTTGAAGATAAATAGAATTCATAAGACTATCAATATTCATAAGATTCTTAAGATTTATGAGATTCATAAGATTTGGAAAATTTAGAATAATTTTGTGAACCAATTTAGTGGGTGACACTAAAGGTAATTCATCGATGCCACCGTCTATTGATACATCCACATCTCTGTGAATATTTAATAATGCAAGTCCATTAAGTCATTCCTCGCCGATTGTGTCTCGTAACTAATTCTTAAGCAGCCTGACCGCTTTGGAACTGTCCCATTGGAGAACTTATCCAGGTTAGGAGTCCTTCTAAAAGTCTGATAAATATTTTGTGGTTTTTTTTGTTATTATATGTAGGTAATACCGTTTCAAGATCTAACTGACCGTATTTTAAACATTTTAATTAACTTCGCTTAGGTAAACTAATTTGGACTTAATCTGGATAAAATATCTGTAAAAAGCATGACTAATATTATGCCACTTTGTTTACTTTTCATTTAAGTGAAGAATCAATTAATATAGATCATACATAGGTATTGATTATTTTCCTGATTCGAATTATAAATGATTTTGGTTACTATGTGTGAATCAACACATCACCATGTGTAGTTGCTTCGGGCTTTAGGTAGCTCTCTAGCACCCAAAATTCCATTGAATACTTTCAACACTATTGGATGATCGATCAAATAGGCATCCATTCGAGCGGTGGTAGCTTTAACAGGAACACCCGTTTCCGACCTCGGTGTTACAGTTACCCTTAAGGTAGTGGTAATACCAGGATTTCTAGCAACGGTAAGTGGCAGTTTGTTTCCGTCCAGTAGAACCCCACCCAGTTGTAATGTCTTCTGTTTAATGGACCCGGTCGGTCAATCAAATTTTCACGTAAGCCAAGTTCGCTCAGGTTTGGCATATTGCTCCTATAAAAGCAACATTTCTGTGATTTGTTCATGTGTTTTACAAGATTGAGCCCGTCAGATTACTCCTTATTTTCGACTGGTTCTATGCTGTGTCGCGTCTTGTCATCTATAGAGTCGCGGTACTATCTATAGCTTTACCTACTTTGATTGCAATAAATAAAGCACCATTGCATATGAGGTGGACACAAGGTCCTAAGGAGTCAAAGTACCTATATCAAATTATGATAGAAAATAGCCGGCGAACAGCTAAAGAATAGCTTAACTTACCACTTAAACGTTATACCACTTATCACTTTCCACTTACAACTTACCATATATTGTTTACCTGAACCTACGCTTACAAAATTTGTGCTGGAAGTTTTAGTTTTTGGTCGGCTTTACCTCGATAACAAGCAGGTTGATTTATCGCAAGCACTTGGTCGGAAGGAATTCATCGGAAAAGTAATTCTTCGCAATCAATTCAACGTAAGCAATTCAATATCAGTTGAAAGGTTGTAATTCATCGTTAGTTTTTTCGTCGTAATAATAATTCATCAAATTTTCATTTGTCGGAAACAATTCAACAAAACCACTTTAACGTCCAACGGAAGTAATTAATGCAAACGATTCATCATGATACACATTTATTTAGCTGTTCATCACGTTGGCAAATTATACCGACCTAAAGCAATTCATCGTAATCAATTCACAACTAATCAATTCATTGCGAATAATTCATTCGTCGGAAAGGTGTCGTCGAAGGTTGGTGAGTGTAGCGGACGGATATAATAAAATTAAAAATCGCATGCAGTGATTTAGTTTCTAATTTAGCACCTAACTTTGATCCGTAAGGGCCATTCTCACTCACTAAAGTCTATTTCATGGTTGCTTTATTCATTCATGCATTCGGTCAGTGATTTTTTAAGCCAAATTGCTCAAAAATGGCGAATAAAAATAGGGGGATATTTGTGAATTCGATTCGAACGTATTCGGTTCTTCGAAATATTGGATTCTTATTTGAATACGGTTCCAACATGAATAATGGAAATCCTATAAGATTCCAATTCAAATGGAAATGTTATAATTACTTTCAGTGGCGTAACTAGGTACCCGCAGCACCCGCAGTCGCGGGGGGGCCCACGGCTAAAAGGGCCCACGAGAGTTATCAGGAGTTCGAATATTAGTTCAAAGTCAAGATCGGATAGATGGTAGCTCAGATTAAGTTAAAGTAGATCACCATTTCAAATTTGCAAAACGAGAAATTTCTAGGAAATTTTTATCAAAAGACCGTGGTCTAGCTTTTAGAGAAAGAAAACATCGTTCCTGTTGCTATTAAATATTTTCTTAAGAGTATAGAGAATAGAAATTAAAATGACTTTGGGTTCTGACAGATATTTAGATTTAGAAGAAAATTTGCCAAACTTGTTTGAAATCAAAATTTTTGACATGTAACGATAACCATTTTAGTGTGTGCTGGGTTGTTTTATTTGTAAAATACGTCTAGCCCTTAAAATTTACGTTTTTTTCACTTCAAATTCAACCTTTTACAAATCAGTTTTGATTAGAAAAGGTTGAATTGATTTGCAAGAGATTGAATGTGGGGTGCGGTCAAGAATTCAGCCGCTGCGCAGTTTAAGCTGCACAAAAAAATTGAAAAGTATGCGGAATGCAAAAAATACTGGCTGCATTTTTATACGGCCGGCAGCCTGACTGCAAGTTTGTAAGACTTTGGTCATTTAGCTACTTTTATAATTTCTCATGATTACGAATAATTGAGAGAAATCGTGTTTTTTATTTTATTTCACCAACAATAATGCATAAAATTAAATTTAAAAAAAAAATTGACATTTTCAGATTTTACATCCCCTTTAATGTGACTGCGTAAACTGCGCAGCCTAAATTTATTTGCTGCATTTTAATCCGGCGGAATGAGCAGCTTTGGCTGCAAATCTTAATTTTTGACCGCTTTGCTGCATAAACTACGCGGCGGCTGAATTCTTGATCGCACGGGTGTTTGATATAGCTTCTCGTTTGCCGAATCTTTTTTATTACCGTTAAACGGTAAATAAAAACTTAATTTACCTAAAACCGGTTTAATTTGAAAAACTATTTTAAATCAGGAAATTGGAAATTCACCTGTTTCATATATCCTTGTCTAGGATTTCATCTTTTGATCATTTTTAATTTTTTTTCGTGATTATTGGAGCATAGCATGGAAACGGGATGCATGATTGGTGCGAGATTAGCCTTATCTTGCTTAATATAGCATTTTGATTAATAGTGTTAGTAATATTAAATTACTTGACAAATAATTCAATATTTACACGAATTTTCGGAATTTTTCGAAAATTGCGTGAGTTTTCTAAATTTTTACAGGCTCTCCGAAACTATTCATTAATATCTAGTTTTTTTTTGGTATTATTGAAATTATTCGAGATCAATCGAGATAATATAGAGATTAATCGATTTTTCTGGGGTAATCGATATTGTTCCGCGGTTTATTGTAGATTTCTAAAGTTTTTTTTCGTCATTTGTAGGATTATTCGAGATTTTCAAAGATTTTCCAATTTATTTGAATTTTGTATGGCAATGTTCTGTGCCTAGCTTTGAGTTGTGGGAACTTGCAGAGTTACACATACTATAAATCTAAATCATGATATTTAGTTGATTTTTCGAGATTTCGATATTTCTCTAATTTCCTAGGTTATATTCGAAATTATTCAAGATTGTCAAGGTTATTTAATTTTACATGGCGGTGCTTGTATAGGATTTCCTTTGGTGTTACATACTTACGGATAATTTGATATTTAAGAACCTTCTAGAATATGCAAGATTCAACATTTTTGAGATTTTTGATATTCTTCAAATTATATTCGAAATTTGTGATGCTTTCATCGATACATGAAGAAATCGTCATTGCATTGAGTTGATTGCAAGAAAATTTGATTTGTTTGAGACCATTGGACTGAATCACGTAATGTATCAGACCCTCAAAATCAGGCACTTTTAATTAATGCGAGGCTGGACAATAGGAAAAAATAAGTTTTTACTATAACTTTACTTGTTCATAGGTACAAGAAAATATTTAGGGGCCCCCAAGGAAAATTTTGCGGGGGGGCCCGAAATTTGTAGTTACGCCACTGATTACTTTACATAAAATTTTCGAGTATTTCGTCTTGTTACCCAGAATTTGGTTAATTTACCAACTTTGGTGCTTCTAACTTATAAATATTTAGACATTTTAGCAAAATCCGGCTACATAGGTCGAATAAGCCTATACATTTGAGATACATTATGCAGAATTTTTTCGCCGACAAAGACTTCTGCGCGCTCACCAAAGGGTTGCTCATATTATATTTATTTTATTTAATGCACAAGACTTGGAATTCCATTAAATGTCTGAACTAGATGGTTGCTTTTCCGACTGTTTTTAAAAACCCGGGAGCCGAAAGCGAAACCCCCGAATTTCTCTCTAAAAATTTCAGAAATCAACCCAATATACGGAAACCATCATTTTTTTTAATTCTTACCTCATTTGATAAAATTGAAATTCTTTTTCTAATGAATCTATATGTATTGTTGCAGGAAATAGATGGCTTATAATTTACATACGATGTTAAATCATTCGTTAATTTGTTTTTGAGCACATTGTATAATGTTCAGGGTCAGGATCTGAATCCCCAATTCGCCTTCAAATTCCAAATCGTGGAATTAGTCTGAACAATTGCGGTTTCAAACAGATGTTTATTATTATTATTAATGGTTGGAACCATCAGAGGTCCCGCACTCAATGCCACGATGGGCCCATGGTGCATACCAGTGATTCTATCCTAATTCGCGAACGCGTGCTGCAGCCTTAATAAACTGAAGTAGAATTGGCCAAGGCAAGGTATACAGCTGATTATCAGCAATGGATCTAGAGTCAAATACTTGCAACCTAACTCTGTTGAAAGCAGGACAACTGCACACGAAGTGAATGCAATCATCATCGTCTTCAAGGCAATCCTCGCATACAGCTTCAGGAGATAGCCCCATGCGCTGAAGGTGTACCTTAAAATGACCGTGCCCAGTAAGAGTCGCGATCAAGACTCGCAGCTGTTTCTTACTGAGAGATAAGGTGGTTTGGCGTCTATTGGAAGGGGCTCCGTAACCTTCCAGTAGGCGCAAGTGTACGTACTGCCTCCTCGTGGCAACCACCGGTAACTGTAACCATTAGGCTGAATGTGGCTTTTTGTGACAGGCTAAAGTACGGCGCTAAAGGAGAAAACCTTGACAAAAAATCCCTAATCTAAGGTGGAACAGCATATGCCGATGGATGAATGGCTGATAGGTTAATCAGTCTATATATGCGGACTCTGGATACCAGGCACCCTCCAGTTTTATTTAGCCTTCCTGTAGTAAACCTGGGTGACCTACAGGCGACTTTTTTATTCCCAGCAACTCGCAAGAGTCATATCCAAACGGTAGACGAGGCACGGGAAGGAATACGCGGGAGTGGGTCTGCCCTCTCAAAGTCCTTGAGTCCCAATGCTACCGCTTTTCTAGCAGAAGTAAATGTTATTACATCTAGGAGGGAGAGCAATGAGCCCAGATAGTATGTAATGCGTGTAGAAGTACTTCCTACAGTAAACATCTAGGAGGGAGAGCAATGAGCCCAGATAGTATGTATCGCGTGTAGAAGTACTTCCAACAGTAAACATCTAGGAGAGACAGCAATGAGCCCAGATAGTATGTCCCAGCAACTCGCAAGAGTAAAATCAAAACGGTAGACGAGGCACGGATAGGAATATACGGGAGTGGGTCTGCCCTCTCGAAGTCCTTGAGTCCCAATGCTACCGCTCTTCTAGCAGAAGTAAATGTTATTACATCTAGGAGGGAGAGCAATGAGCCCAGATAGTATGTATCACGTACCGGTCGGCAGTATTATCAGGTTCATTAAGAGCCTGAATATTGGCTGGACGGATAATTAAAACATCTAGGAGGGAGAGCAATGAGCCCAGATAGTATGTATCACGTACCGTTAGGCAGTATTATCAGGTTCATTAAGAGCCTGAATATTGACTGGACGGATAATTAAGTAGGGCTTCATGCACAAAAGATCTTTTAGGTCGCAGTGCGGGGTGGCTTGAGCCCCCACATGGCCCTCAAATAATAATAATAATAATACTGAGAGATAAAGCAAACTTAATGGCCCTCAAATTAGGTCCACTAACAAAAAGTTTGGCAATGCGACAGCTACAAGTAGCAAGCCATTGCTGTTTTAATTTACTTAGAGCGCAGTTTTTTATTGCCTTCTTAACATAACTAAATGGTAAGGAAGCAACTGGTTCGGGACCGATGAATTTAAACTCAGCCCCAGCTTTCGCTAGAGAATCAACGACATCATTGCCCTCAATACCACAATGGGCTGGAACTCACAAAATCGTCACTCTATTGCTAGAACAGAGAATATGTAAAAAGTGTTTACAGTCCTTAACAAATTTTGACGAAGTCAAGGGATTATCCAAAGAATTCAGCACAGATAAGCTGTCTGTACAAAAAACAATATTTTTATTTGTATAACAGCGAGATACAATGCCTCAATTACGCAGAGCGTTAAAGCAATTAGTTCCGCTTGAAAAACTGTGCAGTACCGGCCCAGGCAGTCTGAAAAATGTAAATCAAACGTCGGGCAGTACACTCCATAACCCGAACTATTATCAGAGCTAGAGCCATCAGAAAAGAAGACTATCGACTTATACAAGTTCTCAAGAAAATCCAGTGATCTCCACTGGTCTCTCGAAGGTCGCACCACTGAATATAATTTAGAGAAATTGAATTCAGACATCAGTCTATCATTAACCATATCAATTCCTGGTACTAACTGAACCAAGAGAGTTCCACATTCCTATGCTCTTTAGCCGAAACGCAGCAGAACAGGCTGTGCTAAGAATGAAAGAATGTAGCTGTGGAAAGAATAGTATTGTTTTCATGGCAAGAAGTCGAGGCCATGGCTCCTGTAATGGCCCTACAAGCAATAATTTGTAGACCATTAAGTTTAATGATTAAAGCCTTTAATTTAACTACTGGCCACCATACCATGGAGGCATAAGATAACATTGGTAGAACCAAAGATTTATAGATGAAAGACAGCATTTTGGGAGTTAAACCCCAGGTTTTCCCAAAAGCTCGTCTACACTGACAAAAAATGGCAGTCGATTTTTGAAGTTTATACTCCAGGTGAAATTTCCAGGAAAGTTTACTGTCCAAGAAGACACCTAAATGCTTAACATGGTCGGATCTGTTAATCGGCCTCCCGAAAAGTAAAGGCACAGTTAGTCCACCAATATTACGATTTCTGGTAAATATAACCATATCAGTTTTAGAAGGATTAACGTGTAGATCCTTTCCACCACACCACGACTCCACAATACGTAAGGCATTCTGCGTTAAGTCGGATAACAGATTCAGGTGCTTTCCAGCAACTGTAATAACAAGATCGTCAGCGTAGCTTTGAGCAACAAAGCCTGACTGCTGAAGTTTCACAAGTAGATCGTCAATCACCAAAAGAAATAACAGGAGTGAGAGCACACCTCCCTGAGGACAACCTTTGGCAACTTTGACCGAGATTGAAGCATTATCCATGCCAAACTCAACGATGCGAGATTTGAGCATACAATCAATCCATTTTACAATGGTGGGATCACTACCGAAATTGGTACAGGCGTTAATAATCGACGAGAACGATGTACTGTCAAAGGCTCCCGCAATGTCCAAGAAAGTACCTACAAGAAACTCTTTATTATTGAGGGATCTCTCGATCCTAGTGACAAGTTCATGTAAAGCCGTTTCACAGGACTTACCTACCCTATAAACAGATGTTACTCATTGTTAGTTTTTTTTTTTGCTAATTTCAATAGAGTATTTTGGGGTAAGCTGGTCTGTCATTTGAAAAAAACCCAACATAGGTAAAATAATATGAACTTCTTAACACAGGAAAAATCAAAAGGCCTTAAAATTACTCTAAGGCTTGAAAGTATACCTATTCCGTTGACCAGCGAGACATTTTTCACTAAACGCATTGGGAAAAATCTCAACGACAACGCTTTGTTCCATCTGCGGTGTTCTTTTGTACACGAAGGTCTGCATCAAAGCGTGTTTAACAGCTGAGACCACATCCATAGATTTATCGCTACAATTCGTAACTATAGCAATATAGGAAAAGATAGATTAAGAAATTAGCAGTAGGTACAGTAAGAAAAATATTACTGTAAAAATTGAGGACCGTTGAGCACAGTCTTACGATTAAGATAAAAATTGAATATTAAATTAATTTGAATTGGACAACTATGAATTAAAAAATCAATAAATATGATTAGATCAGATATAGTCCCCAAAATATGTATACAGGACAAGATATTAGAGAGGAAGGCGGCTAACAGATTCCAAATGTTATCATATGGAAAAATGCTGTTTAAGCTATATACATAGCTATTTATTCTAGAGTTGGTCTAGAGAACGGCACTTGGCCTTTTGTTACAATCTAATGTACTTCATTGTGATTGGTGGGTAAAAGAAGTAACTCGATTGCTCTGTAAAGGCCAGTTAAACGTAAAGTTTCGACGTCAGTTTTACTTCATAATAAAAGACTGATCAATTAAAATATTATGTGAAGACATCAAGTTGAACGTATTCTTTGGCATGAAGTGAGGAAATAATGTAAAACGTATGCTTGGCTTGGCGTATATGTTACTGGAATGGTGTCGCTTGTAGCTTGTATAATTAAATATATTTACAACCGATGAGCCAATTGTTTTCTACTTCATTTTATTTTTAATACCAAAAAACCCAAAATTATTTTGTTATTGATGGCGAAAGTGCTTCCTGATGGTTGTGTATAGTATTAATGCAAAATGACAAGCATGTTAATTTACGTGCATATATATGAACACAGGTACTCTTACAAATTATATTTACACTCTAAAATTATCTGAATTATCACTTACAGGTTTATGACCTCAAAATTATAAAACTTAATAGTGTTAGGTTATGACTTTAATAAAATGGCGCTTATATACAAAAAGTCAACAAATTTTAATCACCACCTCTCATGCCATTTTCTAAATTTATATACAAACAAATACACACACAAACACACACACACACTAATTACCTATTAAAAATTTATTTCCATTTTACACAATTTTCACCCATCTACATATAAAATTTAAAAAATCATTCCCCATATTTTAAAATCCCCAACCGCACATGATGTAAGTGCACCTCATTTCTACAGAGCAACCCTTCTTTTTTATACTTATCTATACACACACATCCAATGCGATTTTATATAATTCCCAACCAATAAATTTTTAAAAACATTCCATCCCCTTTAAGATTTTTTTTTTGTTGTGTTCAATTTTATGGCCGATGCATTTTCAAATAAATCAAATATTCTCACCCCAAGCCGTATACATACAAATACATACACATATTATATATGAAGAAGAAAAATATTTCCATTTTTCAACATATCCAAACAAAATCATACATCACCATATTATAAAGGAGAAACCATTTCTTTCGACCCAAACTACATGAAAAAACAGGATAATATAGGATATAATCATCGCATATCACCCCTTTTATATATTATGTAGGTATAAATAATATATAGAAATATCCAGGAGTATGGTATATAGTCAACCCAATTTTCAATTCGGAAAATGGATTTGATAAACTTTAAAAACACCAAGCATATTTTCAGTCGTCTCCTGTATATATCAATTTTGTATTGATAGTAATTTCCTGTTGCTTGTTTTACATATGTATACGTTTGTATCAGCATCATTCATCATCATCATCATCATCATCATCATCATGATTCTTGATCGTCATCTCAATTGTACTTGTATCGATTTTTATCCAAATAAAATTCAAAAGCTCTGAGTCCTTAATGTCTTAACAAAAATAATATTATGAAAGGGATTTATTTATGAGACAATTTTATGCCAGGAATAGGGTGAAACCACCCTCTTTCCTCTATATACATATACATATAAAACGAGAAAACTATTCTAAATATTTACAAAAACTTTTTATAGTTTTTATCTGTATGATTCTTGTATAGTAAGTTTTGTATCGTTAATGGTGCTTCAACTCATATACCATATACCTCAGCCTCTCTTATACGTGTGGTGTGCACACGAAATGTGTTATGATCGTACCATATACTCGTCTATGTATATAGATAAGAGATGTCGATTTTTGGTGGGGTGAGATAAAAAGAGTAATTCTTAAAATTTTCATTCGATTTATAATGTTTGTACGAGTACCTATATATTGTAAATAAAATTATCGAGTATGTGCCCCTTCTTAACGTCATGTGCGTTATACGGTTGATTTCATTTCTCGTATATCAATCCCAAAATATCTTACTAAAGGGCGCATGAGGAGTTTATGATTTATTGAAAAATCAAATGATCTGATTATCCACTTCATTCGAGTTTATTGGAACGGAAATTTATAGTAATGTGTCACACTTCGGATTTTCGGAACGAAGATCAATTTGTATGTATATAAAAGCATGCCGTCCCGCATGAAGAATTTAACTTAAATTTGCCAAACGCTAAGTTCAAGTTCAATACAAACAGTTTCTTCACCGAAATGTATGTACTGGAAAATGATTTCAAATTTAATTCAAACCAGTTCAAATTTAATTCAAACCATTTCAAACTTCAGTCAAACTGTCTCGAAATTGTCCAATGTGAAAGAATTTAAATAATACAAATATTGAATTTTCTTTAGTTTCTAATAAAATATGTCAATCTTGCATCAAGTTTCAACGTTATTCAAATTTTATAATTGTATTTCATTCAAACATGATTCAAAATGATGCATTTCACATTGTTGTCTCAAATATCTCATTAAATTCTAATCAAACATAAGGTTGATATTTCAAACCATTTCAAACTTTGATCAAATTTTTTTTCAGAATGCCTGCTAAATTTTATCTAGCTCCAAACAAACTTTGTTTGAACTTATTGAGAATTCAATAATTTTCAAAAGTGTCTTTCAAACTAACAAAACAGATTTATATTTTTACTGCTTCATTATTTTGTTGTACAAAAGTAACAAAAAACAATATTATTATTATTACTTGAGGACCATGTGGGGGCTCAAGCCACCCCGCACTGCGACCTAAAAGATCTTTTGTGCATAAGGCCCTACTTAATTATCCGTCCAGTCAATATTCAAGCTCTTAATGAACCTGATAATACTGCCTAACGGTACGTGATACATACTATCTGGGCTCATTGCTCTCCCTCCTAGATGTTTTAATTATCCGTCCAGCCAATATTCAGTCCCTTAAAGAACCTGATAATACTGCCGACCGGTGTGTGATACATACTATCTGGACTCATTGCTCTCCCTCCTAGATGTAATAACATTTACTTCTGCTAGAAGAGCGGTAGCATTGGGACTCAAGGACATCGAGAGGGCAGACTCACTCCCGTATATTCCTATCCATGCCTCGTCTACCGTTTTGATTTTACTCTTGCGAGTTGCTGGGACATACTATCTGGGCTCATTGCTCTCCCTCCTAGATGTTTACTGTAGGAAGTACTTCTACACGCGTTACATACTATCTGGGCTCATTGCTCTCCCTCCTAGATGTAATGACATTTACTTCTGATAGAAAAGCGGTAGCATTGGGACTCAAGGACTTTGAGAGGGCAAACCCACTCCCGTGTATTCCTTCCCGTGCCTCTTCTACCGTTTTGATTTAACTCTTGCGAGTTGCTGGGAATAAAAAGTCGTCTGTAGGTCACCCAGGTTTACTACAGGAAGGCTAAATAAAACTGGAGGGTGCCTGGTATCCAGAGTCCGCATATATAGACTGATTAACCTATCAGCCATTCATCCATCGGCATATGCTGTTCCACCTTAGATTAGGGATTTTTTGTCAAGGTTTTCTCCTTTAGCGTCGTACTTTAGCCTGTCACCAAAGGCCACATTCAGCCTATTGGTTACAGTTACCGGTGGTTGCCACGAGGAGGCAGTACGTACAACTGCGCCTATTGGAAGTTTACGGAGCCCCTTCCAATAGACGCCAAACCACCAACAAAAAACAATAAATCAATTTCGAATCAAATTTGATTCAAACATTTTTCGTTTTCAAACCCAATTCAAATTTCACTTCAATTCTTCAAGAGGAATTATTTTATTAACCCATATTTATATTATAGGCTAATATCAAATTGTGTTAAAGTGCGGCTGCGTTACTGGTCCAAAGAAACTGAAGCAAAACAATAAATCAATCAAACTCGATTCAAGTTGAATTATTTATCAGTGAAACTAATTTTTGAAACTACTACATACTAACTTTCTATATTCAAATTTTAGGTAAGCTTCCAAAATTTTTTATTTGTACAAAACGTTATTTTACTCGTATATTTCTTTATACATTCTGCCAAAAAGCACTGGGAATTGTTAATTAAAAATTTCCACGCTGAAGAGATTTAAAAATTTTGTTTTCCTATATTGGTATAGGACTGTCTTTGATTATGATGCCAACTTTGAGCGCGATCTATCAACCAGTCTGTTTACAGTAATTGGTTGTCAGTCGACCTCATTAGCGCACGCCGATTTTTACGATTAACGAAATTATTGAACAAAGAGTTGGTCTTAAATTTTGTGTTGCAAACGAAATTTCTGGTGCTGACGCGAAAAAAGCAACCGGAATTATGGGAAAACAACTCATGGATTTTACACGACGATAACCCGCCATCATATCGAGCTACGAATTGAACGAATATAAGGCCAAAAACTCAATAAATACACCATCGATCAACCACCATATTCGCCTAATTTAGCACCGTGTAACTTTTTCCGCCACTCCGTGGAACCAGTTTTCGCAACAACATAATTATACAACCCTAACCCTTTTTTTAATTTAAGGCAATATGGTGGTAATCCTGATGGATTTATTAGGATATTCCACTAGAAAATTAACTTGAATATTTTCATCATCACAAAGCGTATTTTGTTGAACAAAATTGAATTCGAATTATTTTTGTTTATTTGTTTCCCAAGAAAAAATAGCCAATTTGATTTAATTGGCAAAAGCCAACTTTTCGAAATAAAATATAAATTTAATATGTATGTAATATGACCTGGTGGCAGGTATCATAACCAAAAATTAGAATTGGTTTAATTTAACCCAATATTTTTTTGGGTTATGTTATTCTTGCGAGGGTTTATCCCATGCAATTGTTGTCTTAGCGGAGTGAATTGCATAGTAACATATTTCATTCGAAATAAGTTTTTGAAAAACGTCATCTTTTATTAGTCGAACATGCTCGTTTTTCGGACGCAAAACTGCGCGTTTCGATATTAGATACAAAATCATTTGTAGTCAAAGATGAAGCAAAAATATCTGTAATGAGATAATCAGAAACATAACCTGAAGGTATATTGCAGTAGATTAGTGTGATTTTTTTAATGTGTAAGGTACTAAAACTCTTCCCATACCAATATTCAAAAGCCAACTACTAAAATATGGATCGCTTGTTGCTCTCATATTTTATTTAAGGTTAATACTTAAAACTGTTGCCATAAATGGGACTTTTTTATGGTCGAATTTATAATTGATGCACAATTCCCTCTTCTAACAACAGCTAACACTTGCCGAAAATCTCCTCCTAAGGTTGTTACTTTTCCACCAAACAGTAAATCATTTTTCAATTAATCGCGAAATATTAAGTTCACAATTTTAAGTGCTATGCCTGAATCCATTGGAGCTCATCCCTTATAACACAATCAAAAGATTTTAAAAAGAGAGGCAATGAAAACCCAGAGTTCCTGGAGACATGCCATTCCTTTGGATAAAAGAGGTGCTGCTGTTCGTGTCCATGCAACACATAATACATTTATATTTTCTGCATCGATTTTTTGAATTAATGCTAGGTAAAAAATGTTTTTCCACTTCCCCCAGGACAATCTAAATAAAACCATTTTTAAGAAATCCTATTATGTAAGAACGAAAATATCATGAAAGCGACATATTGATCATTGTGGAGTAAATTCTTTAGTTGTTCTTATAATAGGAGCAACATTTATATTTCGATTTAAGATTTCTGTTGCATTAGGTAGTGGTAAAAGTAATAAAAAATCAAGTCCTGCTTGCTCACACTGTTCTTTTAACTGAAACACGCAATGAGTGAAAGCTTCATTTTCAGTCATACCAAATACAATACTGCCAATGTAGTGTAAGTTTTTTGTTTGATTTTTATTTTACTTGCGGGATTCGAGACGGCGGTGCCATCTTACGAAACTATAGTAACTACTGCAAGTTTGAGCTGATATATGAACCAAAATTGAAACTTTTGGAACTTAATTGGGTCTTTACTGAGTATATATTTTACTCAATAAAATTATACTTGAAAGACAAAAAAAAGTATCTACAATGAGCTTATTATGTTAACACCAAATCAAATAACAAATACATTATGCATATTTTGTGTGTTTATTGTAATTGTTGTTGTATGTGTGACTTTGCAAAGAATAAATCAAAAAAAAAATATTTTTACGTAAATATGTAGCTAGGAATATTTTTTCAGGAAATAGTATATTGTGTAACGTGTAGGAAAAACGATATATTCCCGGACGAGTATGGAAGTTGCTGGGACGAGGCGTCAGCCGAGTTCCAGCAACCATAAGAGTCCGGGAATTATAGTTTTTCCACGAGTTGCACATACGATTTTTTCTCTAATCGGCAGTATATCAGATTATCCATTTTATTCATTATATTCTTTAAAATACGCAAAATTTTCCAATTTATATTTTCAATAGATTTCACTATCAAAGTTACCTTAGAATTATAACAATCGCGTGCGATTATACATTATTATCATGTATTTCTTAAAAACAGATGATAATCAGTACTAGAAAGTATTCTCTGCCTAGGCAAGGAATACTTTCCAGTACTGTTTTTAGTAAGTTGCCTAGCAACGATGTAGTGTCGTGGAATACTTCATTTTGCTGACAGATAACAAACCAGAAAACTGACGTATTTTATCCGATTTGAGAAAAATATTTTTTTAGGCGAGTGGATGATTTTTAAATTTTGAAAATTTTTTATTTTCTATTTGGAATTTGTTTTTTTGTAAAACTGTATTTGGAAAAACTGCTGATTTTTTTTAAAACAAATGCACATGTGAATAAGCTAATCAAGTTATTAAACGCTTTATTATTATATGTGATTTGTTTAATGCATTTTGGGTGATAGATAAAGTTTGCTTAAATTGATTACATCCATTTTTTTGTGTTTTATTAATAGAATTCTCACTACAACGGACATCGGCGGGATCAAAAAAGTTGTCCGTTGTAGTGAGGTGTTTGTAAAACTGTATTTGGTGAAACTGCTGATTTTTTTTTAACAAATACACATGTGAATAAGCTAATATAATTATGTATAAATTTTGGTTTATTTAATTTTAATTAAATGTTTTTTATAAAATCTTAAGATTAACAAAATCAATAAAAAAATGATTATGTATCTACCATTATTTTCATCAAAATTGGTATAGAAATAGCTATGTTTCATTCTGAGTGGTTGTATATTCAGAATTTCATTTAAAAATCATTTCAAAATCCCGATTTCATCACGTATGTTGAATTGAAGAAATAGACAAATCCCCTACTAATTGGACTTATTACAGAAATTTGTCTTTCAAATGGTAAGTTCTATAATAAGGCCAATTGATAGTAATAAGGCCAAGTGCTGGAAACGGAATTCGAAAATGATTTACAATGAACTTCAATTCAATCTACAACTTCGATTTTCTCTATGTAACCTTTCATGCTATCTAAAAATATCGAGTTCTCATCTAGCGTTAAGCGTGATAAAAAAGGGCTAAATTTTCGAAATACATACCATTAAATCTTTTAATGAATTTTTAAGAGCAGCTGGTGCGGATGGAATTTTCTCAGTTTCAAATTTATTTGAATGTATGTATACAGATACACTATACACATATCAATCGCAGCGGTAACCGAATTACTAAGAATTTGTGTGGCGTAACATCCTCTCATTTTTGCAAAACCTTTGGTTCCACATTGTTAAGTGTAAGTTTCGGACACATTTTTATTGTAGTTTTTCCATCTAAGTCGTACATTTTTCTTATTATTTCAAATTTTACTTGTACCTCGATTGACTTAATATCATTTTCAAGTAATATATTCCTTACGGATTTAATAAAGTTTGGCGTATAATAAAATCTTATATGTTCACGCCGTTATGAACAAAATATGGATTTTCGACGGTTAAACCGTATCTTCTAAATAACCGACGATTGTTAGATCCTTGGTCACAAACAAACGCTCTAACCGATATAATACGATCATAGCATTCATCGAAAATTCGCCAAATAAAAGTAAGAAACAAACCACTTTTAATACCAGGATTGGTTAAGACCTGTGCTATAATTGAATTCTATGAAGATAAGAGTACTCGTCCTCCATTTTGTGTGAACGAGTACTTCCATCGGTACAAATTCCATCAATTTCATCGGATTGGATATTATATTCTAATGCCGGTTTAATGTAAATTTCATCAAAGACTAAATAAACACATTCTTTTTGAAAAAAGTCATTTACTCCTTTCAATTATAATTTGAGGTTATTGAAGCTTTGGCAGTGAATTCCAATTATTGATTGAACTCCTTGAGCGCAAACGAAAAACTAAGTCTCTCGAATAAGTATAATATTGAGGTGATTTGAAGAAAATGCATAATGCTACTTTCCTTTCCCGTTCTTCCCACATTTATCTAATTGATTTGTTTCGAAAAACCATGGAATAAAATGCTTTTGTTGTTTTGTTTCGGTTTTGGGGCACAGGAATATTCGGAATCATTTGGCAACTGCTGTTTTGTTGTACCGAGCATTTAATTTTATTAAAGTACGTTTTAACATTAGCACTTACTGACAGAGCTTTTGTACAAGGCAGTAAATCTGCCATTAAAACATTATTATTAGGCGATGTCATATGTATCGATGACAAACTTGATGTAAGATTATAGCCCAAATGAAGCGTTGGTTTTGCATTTGAAATTAATATTTTATTTAATAAGCCAAAAGTCTGCCGTGCAAAATGTTTGCTACAAATAAAAAAAGTACCATGTCCGGGTTGAAAACCAATTAGCCTGTTCCAATTATAAAAGTTCTCGGATCCGCATTCGGGGTATATTATAAAATACATTGTTGCATTGTTTTTTCCTAGGCATCCGCTGGAAGTTTGTAATTTAAAATATTTTATAACACTAATTATTTGAATATTAGCAATAGCCAATACAAGCACCTAAATTTTTTTAAGTAATACTGGGAACTGTATTTGGTGAAACCGTAAAATCAAATATTGAGCGCGTTTAATTGCAATGCAAAAAAAATCAAATACAACACGTACATATGTAAAATCAACTACAGTAACCCCTCGATCTGCGCGGTAGTTACGTTCTAAAAAAACAGCGCGCAATCCGAAATCGCGCACTGTGAATCCTATTTCGTATTAAATTAGGAGGATACCAAATATTAAAATTCTCATGAAAAATTTAAATTTAAAGTTCATTAAAATAAGTGTTTATTCAGTGACTACATAGTTATATTAAAAATAAAGTGAAACATGAACAAAAAATAAAAATTTAAATTAATTCATAACAATGTAACAAAAAACCTTTAAATCACTTCATTTTCACAACTATCTTCTGATGAATTTAAAATTGTCGCAAAGCGTTTTGTAAAAAAAATTGTTAATAGTGATAGCTCACTATCTCTCGAATTATAAAGTTTATTATATGGCGCTAAAGTTACCGTCAAACGTCTACGGTATATTAAAGCACGCTCCAAATCAGGATCTAGGTGAATAGCTTCTTGACCAAGTTGATTGCCAAGTCTCAAAAATTCTGCTAATGCTTTGCTACTAAATTTTTTGTCTTGAACAATTTCGTAATCTTCATTCCCGTCATTTTCATCATTAATATTACCAATTAATGATTTTTCATCAATAAGTAAATAAGTCAACATGTCTTCAACAGAAAGATCTTTTTGAGTGCATTCTATAACTTCTGCAATATCTTCTGATGCTATATCATCAAATCCTTCCCCAACAATCGTTTTCTCAATTTCCACCAGTGCTGGCATATCGACAACAGCTTCTCTGATACATCACTCTGGCCATATTTTTTCCAAACAGCATTCATTGTTGAGTTCTTTACCTCATCCCACACAAATTTAATATTTTTTACGGCATCTAAGATGTTGTATTGTTGCCAATATTCACGAATTGAAAGGCTGTCTGGTCCACCAGCAGCTTCAATCAGTTGCAAAAAAGTTCTTCTAAGATAATAAAGTTTAAATGCAGCAATTACACCTTGGTCCATGTGTTGATTTAACGAGGTTGTATTCGAAGGAAGAATTATTACCTTAACATTTGGATGCAAATCAGTCAAATGCGCTGGATGACTTGGTGCGTTATCAAGAATGAGCAAAATCGACTTGGATGACTTGGTGCGTTATCATTGGAATGGATGACGTGGTGAGTTATCAAGAATGAGCAAAAATGTTTTAATTTTTGCAGTAAGTCTCAGCTTCTACGCAAAAGCATTTTAAAAACCAATCTTCGAAAATCTTACCTGTCATCCAAGCTTTCTTGTTCGATTTCCAATGAACTGGCAGGAAACCTTTTGAAATTTATTTAAAAGCTCGAGGATTCTCAGATTTATAAGGCAAAATTATAACGCTTGGTTCTTATAATCACCAGCGGCATTTCCACACAGCATGAGTGATAATCTATCTTTTGCAACCAGCGAAATGTTGGGTCAGTTTTCTGATCATGCGGTGTAAAACGTTATCACGTCAATATATATTCCAAAACTTTGTTTAAAAATCATTTGAAAATTTCATCAAAATCAGATAAGAAATGGCCAAGTTTCTTCCTAATGGGCCATATTCCAGAACTTTGTCTACAAATGGTTTGAGAATCCCATTTCAATTGGAAATGCCGAATTTCATCAAAATCGGATAAGAAATTGAAGCCCAATAAAATTTGTATAAAAAAAAAAAAACACAAATCCTCAGTTCAAGGGACACCTCACTACAACGGACAACTTTTTTGGTTCCGCCGATGTCCGTTGTAGTGAGAATTCTATTAATAAAACACAAAAAAATGGATGTAATCAATTTAAGCAAACTTTATCTATCACCCAAAATGCATTAAACAAATCACATATAATAATAAAACGTTTAATACCTTGATTAGCTTATTCACATGTGCATTTGTTTTAAAAAAAATCAGCAGTTTTTCCAAATACAGTTTTACAAAAAAACAAATTCCAAATAGAAAATAAAACATTTTCAAAATTTAAAAATCATCCACTCGCCTAAAAAAATATTTTTCTCAAATCGGATAAAATACGTCAGTTTTCTGGTTTGTTATCTGTCAGCAAAATGAAGTATTCCACGACACTACATCGTTGCTAGGCAACTTACTAAAAACAGTACTGGAAAGTATTCCTTGCCTAGGCAGAGAATACTTTCTAGTACTGATTATCATCTGTTTTTAAGAAATACATGATATAATGTATAATCGCACGCGATTGTTATAATTCTAAGGTAACTTTGATATTGAAATCTATTGAAAATATAAATTGGAAAATTTTGCGTATTTTAAAGAATATAATGAATAAAATGGATAATCTGATATACTGCCGATTAGAGAAAAAATCGTATGTGCAACTCGTGGAAAAACTATAATTCCCGGACTCTTATGGTTGCTGGAACTCGGCTGACGCCTCGTCCCAGCAACTTCCATACTCGTCCGGGAATATATCGTTTTTCCTACACGTTACACAATATACTATTTCCTGAAAAAATATTCCTAGCTACATATTTACGTAAAAATAATTTTTTTTGATTTATTCTTTGCAAAGTCACACATACAACAACAATTACAATAAACACACAAAATATGCATAATGTATTTGTTATTTGATTTGGTGTTAACATAATAAGCTCATTGTAGATACTTTTTTTTGTCTTTCAAGTATAATTTTATTGAATAAAATATATACTCAGTAAAGACCCAATTAAGTTCCAAAAGTTTCAATTTTGGTTCATATATCAGCTCAAACTTGCAGTAGTTACTATAGTTTCGTAAGATGGCACCGCCGTCTCGAATCCCGCAAGTTAAATAAAAATCAAACAAAAAACTTACACTACATTGGCAGTATGTATTTGGTCATACCTTGATGAATAAAATCTTCTAGAAGATTGTTCTTAAAATTATTAAAAAGTTGAATACCATCTGAAGGATTTTAATAGCACATTATCGTAACGAATAATGCTCACAGTGATTTTGGCAAAATATGAGTGCTAGCTTCTGCGATAAACAATTTTGCCACTCAACGCTATCATTAATTAGGCCTTGGCCCTAGTTGCGTCTTTAAAGGTTGGGTTTATATAATTATTAAAAGATTGACTGAAATGATTCTACCGGTAGTTTTTTCCCCAAAGTGTGAAGTTAGAGAGCGTTCTTGCCATTTATTGGTTTTATATATATATATAGTTATGTATGCACATACCACACATACCACAAACCAGCCAGACGTTCCCACAATCGCAATCCAAACGTCAGCAGAAAAGTTAAACACGAGTGGTAATCCGAGACGGACAATTGCATGTGTTCAACAAACATACAATTCAACATAAATATCCAGAATGCTGTATAATAAATTTAGTTAGATTAACATAAGGTTATAAATAAGTAAAAACATTAATGTAAAATTAGTCGCAATTGTGCTTTTAAATGTAAATGAATAAAATAGTCGAAATAAATAATTTTTTTATTAAGAAAGTGCATTGCGTACTCATAATTGGCGCAGCCGTACAGACGGAAGTTTAGTTCAAGTGTAGTGTAAACAGTGCCGAGATAGTGAATAAAAACTACCTCATAGTGATTCCGTCAGAATAAATTTCGAGTTATTGTGTGCAAGTTCTAGAGTAGTTATAAAGGGAAAAATAAAGAAACGGAGTAGAATATACTCGCCTAATCGAGAATCGTTGCGAAACGGAGTAGAATATACTCGCTCAATTAGGAATCGTTTTAAAAAACTCACTTAAACTACAATAGAGAAAACACATAATCAGTAGATTTTTCTTTTGACGTCCTGTGACTGAAGGTGTATACCGTCCAAGGGAATTGAGGATCACGCCGTCCGCACCACAATTGAATACTTCCGGAACCTACAAACCACGAGCAGTAGCAGGCAGAACAAGATAAGAAATTTAAGCTTAAATTTTAAACCATATACAAACTTATTCAATTACCAGTGAATAATTGAATCTCCACTACTCACTGCAAAATAAAAGGCAACATCACGCACTACGAGATAGACGCGAAAAAGACGAAAAACGCTGTAAAATTAAATTCAACTAGATTTATTTTGTGGACCAAAAGGTCTCAAAATCACAAATCAATTGAAATAACAGGTTCAAGTGAATCATAATCAATCTCGTAAAAGTTTTTCGATAGTGAAAATTTTGTTTAAGGGGGAAGAATCAGATTCAAGATTCCTCGAAACAGAAAAGAAAAACTAAGTGATAACTTTATCGCTAATAGGGGTATAAAGTTAACAGAATCCAATTCCATTGACGAAATGACAGAAATGGAACAGGTTATGGCTCAACTGGGCGCAAGAGCGGGCCAGTTAGCCTCGATGAGCCAAAAACAAGTCGAGCACGATCAGGTATTGACATACCTAAACCAAAAAACGGAAGCGCAAGCACAGCCTCCACCAGTAATTTTGAACGAAAACCGTTCAAACTTAGATCTCTTTAGGATACCAGATCCTATAAAGTCAATCCCTTCCTTCGATGGAAATCGAAGACAAGTAAATTCCTGGCTAAAAACCGCCGAGGAAACGCTTCAAATGTTTGAACCTCTAGTCCCCCCACAACAATACCGAATGTACTTCCAGGCGGTAAAAAACAAAGTGGAAGGAAAGGCAAGAGACATATTATGTTTAGCGGGAGATCCCGAAACTTTCTTAGAAATGAAGGAAATCTTGATTGAAGCCCTAGGCGACAAACAAGAACTTTCCTATTACAAGTCGCAACTATGGGCACACAAACAAGTTGAAAATATGTCGGTACATAGCTACCATAATAAAACGAAGGAGATCGTCCAAAATATAAAGACGCTCGCTAAACAAAACAGCATTTATAACAACTCGTGGCAAGCCATTTCCACATTTATAGAAGAAGATGCTTTAGCGGCCTTCATTTCCGGCTTGAGGAAGCCTTACTTCGGGTTCGCACAAGCAGCGAAACCCAAAACACTAGAAGAGGCATACGCATTTTTGTGCAAATTTAGCACAAATGAGTCAATTTCAAACAACTCAAAAAAGCCTATCATGCCTAATCAGTACACCCCAAAAATAAACCAAATGGCACCAAACCAGCCAAAATTCAACCAATTTACACCAAAACCAAGGGATGTCAAAGAATTCAATTATAGAAAACCCAATGGACCAATTCAGGACACGGAAACACCGATGTCTATCGACATCTCGTCAAGATCACGAAATACTCTCAATAGAAGAATCATTAATAATCACGAAGTAACCCATAGTGACGACACATCAAGCGAAATACTAAATTCAGAGAATTTAGAAGACCTATATCCAGAAAATTTTCAATCAGATCCAAGTTCAGATACGGAGGACTAAATTTCTTACCGTATCTAATCTGTCGAAATAACGATAAAACGAAAAGCTTAAAACTATTAATAGACACCGGTGCTAATAAAAATATTATTAGTCCGAATATAATCCCAGAACATCTAATAGAACCTCAAAGTACGTCAATTAAAAATTTTTTGGGTACTCAGAAATCAAACAGAAAAGGCAAATTAAATCTCATTAGTAATAAATTACCTTCGCAAATGTATTATGAATTAGAGTTCCACAATTTCTTTGATGGGATTCTTGGGTCAGAAACAATGGCAGAAATGCAAGCGAAAATTGACTGTAAGTCCAACACTATATCACTAAATACCCATAAATTTAAATTCTACCGATATTATCCGGCAGAGAATTTTTACCATCATGCGGTAACGCTCGACACCTCACAAAATGGAGACCGGGGTTGTGTTTTGGGTAATACCAAAGTACGAAAAGATAAACGACGAGGTAACAATGCAACCTGGCCTTTATAGAGCCATTAATTTTAGAACAGTTGTTAACGTACTAACCAATAACCCAACCCTACCTACAAAACTACCTAAACTTAAAATTAAAGTTAATAATTTTAGTACATTAGAACCCGTACCAGTCTATTGTAAAACCTTAATTGACAAACAAGGAATTCAAGACCTAATTAGAACAGAACACTTGAATAAAAACGAAAGAAGCATTCTAATCGACACAATCCATAGAAATCAAAACGTTTTATTAAAACAAAATGAAAAGCTATCGGCAACTACAATGATAAAGCATAAAATAGTCACAAAGGATGAAAATCCAGTGTACACTAAAACGTACAGGTACCCACACTGCTTCAAAAACGATGTGGAAAACCAAGTGCAGGAAATGCTGGATAGCGGTATCATTCGAAATTCGAGTAGCCCTTACTCATCTCCAGTCTGGGTAGTCCCAAAAAAGTCTGACGCCTCGGGAACAAAGAAGATTAGGGTCATCATAGACTACCGAAAATTAAACGAAAAAACGGTAGATGACAAATGCCCTATACCCCAGATCGAAGAAATCTTAGACAGCCTTGGCAAGTCAGTGTATTTTACTACATTGGACTTAAAGTCGGGATTTCATCAAATACCTATGGACGAGAAATCACAGGAGAAAACCGCCTTCTCAACGGACAAGGGGCACTTTGTGTTTTCTCGAATGCCTTTCGGGTTGAAGAACGCTCCTGCCACGTTCCAACGGGCAATGAATAGCGTATTATCAGGCTTAATAGGCAATATTTGCCATGTTTACCTGGATGATATCATCATTGTAGGGCAGAATTTGGAGAATCATATAAAAAATCTAGAGACGGTACTCAAGAGACTATCGTAATTTAATTTGAAAATTCAGTTGGACAAATGCGAGTTTCTAAAGCGAGAAACCGAATTTCTGGGACATGTGATCACCCAAGAAGGAGTAAGACCCAACACAGACAAAATCCAAAAAATACTTGAATGGCCACTACCAAAGAATGCTAAACAAATTAAACAATTCCTTGGACTGTCGGGTTACTACCGCCGGTTCATCAGAGACTACTCGAAAATTACGAGGCCGATGACAAAATATCTAAAGAAAGACGAGGTCATCAATATCAATAATCCAGACTATGTAAAAGCCTTCGAAACCCTAAAAGAAATCCTGTCCACAGACCAAATCCTGGCCTATCCGGATTTCACGAAACCATTCATCCTTACGACAGACGCTTCAGATTTCGCGCTGGGAGCAGTTCTGTCACAGATACACGACGGTGTCGAAAGACCAATCGCTTTCGGCTCTAGAACACTGAATCGAACAGAGTGTAATTACGCCACAAATGAAAAGGAGGCCTTGGCCATTATATGGGCGGTAAAGAAATACCAGCCATACCTTTACGGTAACAAATTTACATTGATCACAGACCACAAACCCTTAACCTTCATTAAATCCTCAGAAAAAAATACTAAAATTCTCAGATGGAGACTAGAGCTCGAAAATTATGATTATGACATAATTTATAAGGAGGGAAAAACTAACGTAGTGGCAGACGCCCTCAGTAGATTCCCAACAGCAGCGGCCAAGGACATGGAAATTAATGTCAATGAAAATATAGATAACACTTCACGTGAATCTAGAGAAACCGCAGAAAATATTCCTGGAAATACCAGCGACATAGAGACAGTTCATTCCGCCTATACGTCGGATGATTACTTCATACACTTTTCGGACCGACCTATAAATTACTATAGGAATCAAATAATTTTCAAAATATCTAAAATTGACACAGTCATATCAGAGGAAATATTCCCTAAATTCACTAGAATAATAATTTCAAAACCATCGTTTGAGAAGAACGATATTACTGAAATCATAAGAAAATTTCATAATGGCAAACAAACAGCAATTTTGGCACCAGAAACGCTGTACCAGAAAATCCAAGATTCATTCAAGGAGAATTTCTCACAAAAAGGACATTTCGTCTTCACTACCAAAATGGTCGAAGACGTAACGAACGAAAATAGACAAAACAGTATCGTGAATAAAGAACACGAAAGGGCACATAGGGGAATAAGAGAGGTGGAAAGTCAAATCAGACGATCCTACTTTTTCCCAAATATGATCAATACAATCAAAACTTTCACTAATGCATGTAACATCTGCAATATGCATAAATACGATCGGAGACCGTACAATATAAAAATATCTCCAAGACCCAATACGGAGAAACCTCTAGAAAGAGTACATATCGACATCTTCTCTATCAATAAAATTAACTTCCTGTCGATAATAAATGTCTTTTCAAAACACCTTCAAATGGTACCGATCGATTCAAAAAACCTAACAGATACAACAAAAGCCTTGACAAAGTATTTCACCCTATTCGGAATCCCAAACAGTATTATCTCAGACCATGAGACAACATTTCAGTCAATCCAATTTAGAGAATATCTAAACAGACTAAATGTCAAATTGGAATATGCGTCCTCTTCAGAATCGAATGGACAAGTTGAGAAAACTCACTCAACTATTATAGAAATTTTCAACACGAACAAAGAAAAACTCCCAAAACCTCTCACTCAAACTGCAATATAGAATTAGCAGTGGCATTGTACAATAATTCCGTACACTCCTCTACAGGCTTCACGCCGAATGAAATAATCTTTAACCAAAACAACTCAAGGAACCCGAAAGAAATACAAGATCAATCTGACCACATTTCCAAGAATGTAAGTATCAAATTAGAAAAAAACCACAAATCGGATGAAAGAACAAAATAAGAAAAAAGAAGAACCCCCAAATTTAACGGAAAAACAAATAGTTAAAACCTAACATTAGATCTAAAAACCAACCAAGGGGGACAGAAACTCAAATCAAAGACATAACAATTAACACATTTAAAACCAATAGAAATATTAAAAGAAATAAAAAGAAAATTAAAAGAATTAAAACTCAATAAATAAATTTTTCTCTCTTTTCACTATATTACAGGAAATGTTTTCAATATTAAAGCTAGCAATTATAATAATTACATTAAACAAATTGTATTGTAACGCAAAAGAATTAGAAATTAAGAATTTACATGAAGATCCGATATTGTTGGTAAAATTAAACAATTGTAAATTGCAAATAGGCAACATAAAAATTATTCACCCAATAAATTTAACAAATTTAGAGAACACATTAGAATCAATAAACAAATTTGTAAACAGTAGAGTAAATAATAATTTAGAATTGTATAGGATCATAAATCAAAAATATAAAAAATTAAGAAACAACTTCCAACAAATTAAGCCTCCAAAACCCACAAGGCATAAACGCTGGGATGCCCTCGGAACAGCTTGGAAATGGGTAGCAGGCAATCCAGATGCTCAGGACCTACGATTAATTAACACAACAATGAACACACTGATAAACGAGAACAATGCACAGTTCCGTATAAATGAACAGATCAATGAACGTATACAATCAATCACGAATACGGTAAACAAAGTGGTAACGCAATCCAACATGGTTAATAGAGCACTTATGACAGAATTGGATATGGTAACAACCATCATTAACATCGACACAGTAAACTCCATTCTCGAAGACATACAAGATGCGATAATAAGAACAAAGGTAGAGTTAACAAGCAACAAAATATTGTCTCTAAAAGAAATCCTATCAATGAAAGAGCTACTTCAGGACCAGGGGTTCAAAATATCACTACCCGAAGAAGTACTCCAGTACACAACCCTGAAAATCGCGATAAACAACGAGACCCTACTCTACATCCTCCACATACAAAAGCTGGAAAAAGAAATGGCAACAACAATAATGATCGTCCCATTAGCAACAACACAGTACTTAAAAAAGCCCCAAAACATCTGGTTAAAACAGGAGACAGGTTATTTACGAGCACAGATTATAAAAACTTCGTACAAAGATATTCAGAGATAAAAGAATTTGAAGACACCTGCATCAAGCCATTGATACTGGGAAGCAGGGCCAACTGCGATGTCATCCCGGAAGAAAGAACAACAGTTCAATTCATAATGGAGGACAAGATCTTAATAAATAACGCAAAACAAGAAACACTTATCTCAGATTGTGGACCAGACAACAGAAACTTAACAGGGAACTTCCTAATTAAATTCAAAAACTGCACCGTTACTATAAATAATAGGAAATTCCAATCTTACGAAACAACAAGTGAAAATAACGAAATCCAGGGAGCACTGCACAATCTCAAAATTACCCGAAGAGTAGATGAATCCAGGGATATTGCACTGATTAACCGAGAATCCATCGAAAATAGGAAACAACTAGACAACGTCTACCTAAGACAAATGGACCACCAGACGTGGATATGGACTCAATCAAGCGGAGTGTCATTCTCATCAATCTGTATAATAAGTTTAATCCTCTATATTTGCTGCCACAAATACAGAACAACTGTAAAAATAACAGCCGACCAAAAACCAGCATCTAAAGAAGTTGGGATATCATATTCGGAATTACTAGAAAAAGCAAAAAATTTAACGAAGAACGTGGACGCCCTTCCTCTACCCCGGAGGAGTTATGTATGCACATACCACACATACCACAAAATAGCCAGACGTTCCCACAATCGCAATCCAAACGTCAGCAGAAAAGATAAACACGAGTGGTAATCCGAGACGGACAATTGCATGTGTTCAACAAACATACAATTCAACATAAATATCCAGAATGCTGTATAATCAATTTAGTTAGATTAACATAAGGTTATAAATAAGTAAAAACATTAATGTAAAATTAGTCGTAATTGTGCTTTTAAATGTAAATGAATAAAATAGTCGAAATAAATAATTTTTTTATTAAGAAAGTGCATTGCGTACTCATAATATATATATATATATATATATATATATATATATATATATATATATATATATATATATATATATATATATATATATATATATATATATATATATATATATATAATGCATCGGAATATCCTGATATAAAAAGTTATGGAGAACAATGTCTGTAGAATTTAATTCAAAGAAGGCGATATTATCTTCTGTGAAAAATATTGACTGACCATATTCTAGACTAACGAAAAACATACTAAATATTGGATTTTTACGTAGGTATCTGGAACCGAGTCAATTTCTATAATTACTAATATACCTTTCCTATCCTTTATTCTTGTTATGTGTAAAGGGTGAACGGAGGGCCCGGTGTCATCCGGGAGTCTAGCTTCTTAGACTAGGTCGTACATTCTCTGATCTGAATCAATCCAATCTGCTAACCGATTAAAGGCTATTTAAAGATTTTCAGAATTTAAAGAATTATATTTTTCCAAAATTTCAAAATTATAGGTACATATTTTAAAATTTTTGAGAATCTTTTATATTGAGCAACTTAATTCTATCCGCAATGCTTTGAGTATTGATTTGAAATTCAACGCGAAACTAGAACCGGATTTGTGAAACACATTACAATGAAAAATTAAAGTTTATGAATCTGTAAATTTTGTTTGGGGGAAGAAGGAGAATTTAATTACTATTTTAGTTAGATCTTGCTAAAATTTGAATTATTTTTTTTCAGCTTCTAAACTATAGAATAATTCTATTGTTTAATGGCTTTGAATTTTGCACAAAATGTTTGAATCGCCAATGTTGACGTAATTTTATGTGAGGCTGAAGTAAACAAGCTTAAACTGTGAGCTTTTTATTTAATTAAAATTGAGCTACTCTAGCCACACCGCTAATTTTGCAACTATGTTTATTAGGTGTGAATATTATTAGTAAATTCAATGATTATTTGATCAGTTGAAATAGAGCGATTGTAGTCGCCATTGAAAAATTGAGCAAATTTATTAGTTAAGCTGCAAGATTTAGAGCTAAATATTATTTTAATAGATAGATAGAGCATCAGTATTTTACTAACTAAAATTGAGCAAATTTCCACAACATATAAAATCCTAATCTAAACTCGAGAGCTATAATATTATTTAAATTAAGGTATTCTCCATTGGAGGTTACTTGTTAACTACCCTGGCCATCTTTACTGAGCCACATTTATAATTGAGTTATTTGAACTGTGGACGGTGAACATGGGAGTGTCACGGTTTGCTTCATAAAATAAATGTCATTGAGTAATTATGTTACGTGAATTAATGAGTTGACTAAGCGGAAATTGTATGATTTATGGTCTGAAAAAATTGAGCAATTTCCACTGCTCCACCGATTTCAATATCATACTAGTCTGCGATAAAAAAGTTGAATTCCAAATTAATCAGCTGAACTTTTAATCTTTCCGTGATGGCTTTCTGACAAAAATATGTAATGTAAAATTATTTGAAAATATTTAATTTTTGAAGAAAACAATTTGATTACTAAATTTCTTAATAAAATTTGAGCAATATTTTTCAACTTGTACAATATTCTACACATTTTGCACACAATTTGAGAATTCGCTAAGTATTGTTAAGATATAATTTTATTTATGTGAAATTGAGCAACTTTACCAAAACCGCAAATTTTACAACATAATGTTTACCTATTACGTTACCTATTAAGCACTACCAAAAATTGAGCAACTTTAGACGTTTAACAATTAATCTGAATTTTTCAGATACTTAGATGGAAGGATTAAATTATCTGAGATTAGCATGGTCCAGTGATTTGGTGTACGTCTTTTTGTAAACAAGTGCATTATTCAGTACGCCATCAATACATCAAATCATATTTTTTTAGACATCTAATTGTATATTTATGCACCGAAATTTAGTGCGAGAAAAAACGACAGTTTTATGATTGCAATAACACAAATACTCCCCCAATATACCAAAAAATCGATACCAACACATTAAAGTGCGAAAAATGTTGGGTAAAAATACTATCCAACTTTAAAAAGGATTGCTGCGTGTAAAACAAATACAACAAATAAAAAAAAACATTTTCCAACTCGAAACGAGATAATTGGCTTGATCGATTGATGTATATAAGTAAAGTAATTTTTTGCTGATTCTCTTCTTTCAAAGTAAGTAATTTACTAACCAAACTATCAATTTTGTTGTGTGTGTAATGTTTGTGCTTATACAATTTGCAGCCAGGAAAAAACAAAGTTAAATTCTAGAATGAAATGGGAAAACCAGAAATTGTATAATATTTTTTTGCGCACCAGTGGGTTGTTGGTATATAACTATATAACTTCATTTCGTTTGAAATCTCTTAGGAACGGATGAATGGACATAAATAAAAATATAAAATTTCAATGGAAAATGATAAAATTTAAAGTTTAAGAGAGGATGAGGTTGCGCAGGCAAAAAAAAAAAAACTTTTTCAACTTTAAAATTTTTGAAATTTGAAAGTGGTTCTAGATCCTAGAATTATAGTATATACGTTAGTACATAATTATAAATTTTTAACCACCTGTTAAAAACACATCGAATTTACATAAATACCCTCTTTTAAGTTTACCAATAAGTTGTGAAGGGATCATAAAATCATTAAATTTTCATATACAAATTGATTAATGTTACACTGGATGCATATACGGACATAGGGGTTGCTATGAAGTTTTGTTGGGCGAGTTGATTTAATTTAAAAATTTCCTGGTTGATTGGACCAGAGAACTTTGTTGCTTTTATTCATTAATCTATTGACATTTTTCAGCATTTCGCATTTTACACGAGTATTATGTATATGTGTATACAAACAATATTCTAGCAGACTAATGAGGTGGGCCCACACTCATATTTATCTGGAATATTTTTTTTATCTGACTATGCATAAGGTCATTGGTTTCATGCGATGGGTTTTATGTTGCTTGGTAATAATCTAAAGTCGATTGAGGTTTGATTTCTATATATATCTACATACTTTGTAATTTTAGTTTTATGGTTCAATCGAATTTATTCATTTGGATCTTTTTTTTTTGTCTAGAATCAATTTGATTGTTGATTTTACGGTTGAATTATGTAAGAGAATTGTTGATGATGTAAGAATTTTTGTATCTATTATTTTATGTTGTGGCCATGAACAAATTGGTTTACATAATAGTTGTATGGCAACGGTAGCCCCATACTGAGCGCCAACTCAGTTAACGATTCACGTACAATAAGAAAATGTAAATATCTCGCATTAATCAATCGATCTTTAACTAATTTATTACATTATCATCGATTTTCTCATTTCCAGATTTTTTATGAGCATATAAAACCAGTAGCCAATGCACGCATCGCGCGATCATATATAATTTTAAATTTGCATTTAAATTAGTAATTATTTTATTTACCTACTATAAATATACGATCAAGTCTATGCGATCAAATATGGTATACGTGCTTCCAACTTAAGTTTTTCTTTTTTTAATGATCTCGGACGAGATGATGATCGTCTGTTGTTGGATTTTTGGTATTGGTTTTTTATGACTAGACGAATCGTCGAAATAAATAAATAAATCTAGGAATTTTATAAAAATTAAACAAATATGATAAAGTTTTTATTGTCAAATACTTATATATAAATATATGTACACAAAAGATCGATCGATCGATCAAGTTCGTGTGAATTGGTTTTTATTTGGTTTTTGATTAATTGATATTAACTTTTTGGATGACATGTTAATTTAAAATTTTATGTTTTTTTTATATGATCATGATTATAAATGAATGATCGTTTAATTTAATATCCCGTGTCGGGACTAAAAGGTGAGTCAGTTTAAAAGAAAATATTTGAAAAGAGTTAAGAGACATTTTGTAGCTTGTCTTCTTACGTCAAGGGCGATGTGAAATTCAAGAAAAAAAATCCAGACGAATCAATCTCGGCGGTAAGAAATTAGAGACTATAATTGCATGTATGCTCATTGACAACAAATTTGCTCAAAAAATTTTTCAATTCAAGAATATAACAGAACATTTTTAAAAAAGTCTAACCGATTAATTTGGAGCCCGACTTTCTTATTGTAAATCAGTATTATATTGAAGTTTATTGAGCCTAAAATTGCTCAATTTTTTTTAGGTCATAAAACTAAAAATTTCGTGAGTTAATGAATCGATTATTAAATTCATGTGACATAATTGTTCAATGCAACGGGGGCATGTGGCTAAAGTTGCTCAATTTTAACTAAACAAAAATCCCCACTTAAACAAAATATTACATCTATACACTAGCGAATTCCCAAATTTTGTGCAAAATGTACAGATTACATTAAAATAATTGTACATTGTTGTATAAAGTATAAGTTGACGAATATTGCTCAAATTCTAGTAATATCTGTAGTAAAGAAAACTCTCCTTTGGGTCAAAATTGACAGATTCTTAACCTTTGTTTCATCGTAATGTGTTTTAAAAGCCTCATTTTAGTTACGCGTTGAATATTGAATCAATACTCACAGCATTGCTCCATTTTTATAGGTGGTAAAACTAAAAATTTCGTGAATTAAAGAGTTGATCATTAACTCACATGACATAATTATTCACATGACATATAATAATTCGCTAACTCAGTACGGTCTTACTTTGTACTAAACGTATAAAGTTCGAATTGTATTTTGTAGTTTGGTCGTAGCTACCTGAGGAGTAACAAACTACCAAGAAAAGAGTTTAAGGAAAGTTCTTGGTTTTTAAATGTATATACATAGTATTAACCCTTAGGGTAAAATCATGTTGTGATTAACGAATGAAAACTTTTAGCGATAATAAATTTCAAGCAATTAAAGTTTGAGTTGGAGAAGCGTGGATTATCAACTGAAGGAAATAAGAAATTATTGGTGGAGCGATTGTTGTCATCGGCGATGCAGGCTGATACAAATTCAACAGATAAAGCAAACGATAACGAAAGTTGGAACGGATGCGCGGAGATTTCCGAAAGGAGTTTAATTGAACGAGAAAGAAAGATTTTAGGAAGGGAAAGCGATCTGCTGGAAATTAAGCGACGTTGTTTGTCTCAACCAAGAGTGGGAGGCTAATTTTATCGGCACGAGTTTTCGTTGAGTTTTTGCCGGAGTTTAATCCAATCGAATTAAAATCTTCGTTCCCGATACAAAGAGCTTTAATACAACACATTGTTTTAATTATTTCGAAGAGAAATATTTTTCTTCGAATTATCCAAAGCCAAAACGATGTGGTAGATGTGGTCGATGTAAACCTGTTCACTCGAGAGGACAAACCAGTTGCTACGAACGAAAGAGTGACGTCAATAATAATGCACAGACAATTGGTTGAGCCCAAGATGAGTTTCGGATAATGTTTTATATTAATGAATTCAAGAGGAACATGTCTGGAATTATTGATACGGGTAGTCTAATTAATCTTTTAAAAGATGGAATTATTCCTGAGGGTTATAAAATCAACGATTACAACGGATTGAGCTATAATGGTTTAAACGGTTTGTGTTGTGCCAAATGTAAGTTTTATTGTAATATTTCTTACAATTATGGAGTTAAATCTGTGAGTGTCGAAACCGAATATATGACTCGCTGCGAACTTGTCAACGAAATTTTAAGTGTTGAATATTTTCTGGATAATGACGAAACGACACTAGTGTTAAAATTTGGAGCTCTTACCGAAATTTAAAGGTTCATACATAGTTACAAGCGTCTTACCGAACGAAAATAATGTGGTGGAAGACATTCTGAGGCAGCGATTATCACATAGGAAATTCCATGGTGCTTTTGCCGCATTTAATATGAATCCGCTAAATATTGAAAGACAATCAGAGTTGATTGTTTCGTCAGGTATGGCCGAACTATAGAGTTTGTTGTATATTTTTTTTAGTTTCCCTATTTAACGATAGATGTATCTTATTGTTAATTGATGTTTTGTCCGAAAGAGTATATTTTGGCGTAAGTATCATTGATGATTGCGATTTGATGTTTTTGTCGTTAGGTAATGCATTTTCGAATAGAGTTAACAAAATGGCGAGAAATAAATGATTCATTTAAAATAAAATATAAACGAGTTTTAATTCAATTAAATACGACAATAAGTTGATGAATACTGCTCAGATTTTAGTAATACATATATAAGTTGCTCAAAAAGCTATTTATCATATAGAAGAACAGAACTTTTAAAACAAACCTAATCGGTTAGTTTGGGATCCTAAAATTTTATCGTATACTAGTACACGATTTAAGTTTTTCGAACAGATAAAGTTGCTCAATTTTTACAGGTAATAAAACTTAAAATTTCGTGGGTTAATGAGTTGATATTGTCACTCATAGTCACGTGACATAATTAATCAATGACATTTACTTTACATAGGTATACATATAGTTGGCAAATTTGCGATGTGGCTTAAGTTGCTCAATTTTAACGAAATAAAAAGTTCTTAGTTTCCACTTTGTGAACTCAGTTTCAAATAAATAAAATTAAGTCTTAACGCTAGCGAATTTACAAGATTTGTAAAAATGTAGACATATAATAGAATATTTGTATATTCATACTAAAGTTGTAAATGTTTGATATTGCTCAAATTTTAATAATACCTAAAATAATCAAATTTTTTCTCATTCCTCCAAACAAAATTGCCAGATTCAGAAACTTTTATTTTTCATCGTAATGCGTTTGAAAAATCTCGTCTAAAAGCAGCAAAATAAATTACTCGTTGTTATCAGCACATCTAAATATTTACAAAAGCTGTCCAATTTCGTGAATATCATGGAACCATTTTAAAAAAATTCAACCGGTTAATTTAGAATCCGACTTTCTTGTTTACGCGTCGAACCTTGAGCCAATACTCAAAGCATTGCTTTTGAATAAAACAAAGTTGCTCAATATGAACGAAATTTTCTGTGTAATCATATCGTTTAGTTTAATACTCAAAACATATTACACTACACAAATACAAGACCAACCGGTTAGTTTGGAATATGATTTTCTTATCGTAAACTAGTATAAAATGGAAGCGTGTCGATTGGCTAAAATTGCTCAATATTTACAGGACAAACTTAAAAGTTTCCAATCAAAGAATTCTCTTATTGGATAATTATGTTACTTGAGTTACTGAGTTGATCATTAAAACAATCATTTGACATAATTATTTGCTTTATGAACTAAGCCCTGACATGAAAGGCCTAGAGATTTCATATTCACGAATTTTGTCGCAGTCTCAATTAAATTTTATTTCGAATAAAAATAACTTATTAGTTAGTTCAAAAGTAACCTTCAATGGAGATTACCAATTTAAATAATATTAAACCTCTCGATTTTATATAAAGATTTTGTATGTTGTGGAAAGTTGCTCAAATTTAATTAATTCCTGATGAATTGATTCGTTGCAATTTAAGTTACCCATAACATAACTAGGTAGGTTCTAAATAGAAATGCAAAAAATCTCATAGCTTCCACTTCGCCAGGGGACTAATCGTAACAAGTTCAGAATCACGTCATGTTGATTAATTCTTAAACCGACTATCAAGTTTTTGACTAAAATGGATGTACCGGCATCAAAAGACTAATACCACCGTACCTACACCGACGAAAATTACCGACGAGTAACTGGAAAAGTCTATTGTTTAATACAAGTAGTATAGCGAAAAAATGGGCTACATTTTGGTCTGTGATTCTAGATTAGCTCAAAGTTGCTCAATTTAGTCGAATCGTGGAACATCGATTTTCAGCTAAGACAAGTCAGTAACAAGCAAATTATAATGAATGCTGGTCACATATTCCAAATACGACTGTGACGGTATTATATTTATAGATAATGCCTGAAATAATTGTTTAGTGAAGAGTTGCTCAATTTTTAAACACATACACTTCTTGATTTTTGGTAAAGAATAATTGTAAAGATTATTATGTTTAATTCATTTGCTCGTGAAAACTATTTTAGCACAGGTAGAATTATAAATGTTGTTAAAAATGTATTTCAATGTTTTATATTTAGTTAAGAATCTACAAGTCTCGAAATTATACTCAAATTGATTCATTCAAAGTAGATTAAAAGTAGCTTAATTCAATATTTGGAAACTGGGCTTCAACCAGTAGCTCAAAATATGACTAGGTTTTTAGGTCTTTATTTATTTATTGATCAAATAATATCATCTCACTACCTCACTAGTTTTGCCCGATTTTTTTTTCTATTAAATTCAACAACAAATGTTGCTCAATTTGTTTTGCTCAATTAATTTTAAATTTTATGCCTTACTAACAAATAATAAATATTGTAACAATCAACGGAACCAATTTGATATATCTTGGTAACATAATTCTATTTGCTCAAAATACTTTAAATTATTTAAATAATGTCAAGAACTTACCGTTTATGAGAAAATGGAATCCCCGATAGATGAGATTATCTGTAATTAAAAAAAAATTTGTATTAAACACTAACTAACCTTTAAATATTAAAGTTTTGAAAAGTAGCTCAAAACGAAATTATTCCCAAAATTACGCATTTTTTATATTTTTAATGTAATTTACAAATGTCTCGAGCATAACATAAATTTGACGTTTAACATCGCATGATAAATTGAATAATGACTTGCATTTCACCATAATCTCATATCTGTGTATATTTTATAGTATGTATATACGAGTACGAAACAAACATGCAATGCCTTCATTATACGATTGGCGCAGACCTCAAAAATTTAATTGGCATTTAAAAATAAACAAAATTCTATGCTTCTTGAATTCAATTTTATAATTTGTGAAATCCAAGATGCGAGAAAGTATTTCAATCAATCATTATCATCATCATCATCATTTCTCGTTTATTATCACCCCAGAATAAACAGTAGTAGATTTTAGGTACGAGTATGTGTATGTACGTAGGCAGAGAATGATTAAAATTTATAGTTTATCATAATATAGTTTTTCACACACATTCGAAAAAATAAAATAAAAATAAAAATCTAAACATCCCTCGGGGTATTTTTTTGGTGTGTGCAGAAAAAAAAATTAAGTTTTTCGATTTTTCTTCCACCTATATACGTATTAGACTATAGTAGTGTAATGCCTTTGGCTGTGTACATGGATAGCTCTTAACAAAAAAAAAAAAAAAATCAAAGCAAAAGCAAGTATTTTCCTCGTATTATATTGTATAAGGAAAATTTATTTGTCTGTCTGTCTGTCTGTCTATTGTAGTAATACAATTTTTTCTTTTTTTATGATAGATATAAATTTTGTGTGTTTGTGCCATCATGCCGAATTCGAATAACAATCGGGATGGTAGTTAGGATGGGTTGAGGAAAATTTTGTTTATGTGTTAAATAAACAACATGTTGTGTTAAATATGTATGGGGGGAGGGGTGAATTGTTGTATAGATATACATACAGAGGGGTTTGATAAAAAGTACATAGATAGAGTACAAAAATTAACGGAAGGAAAAATATCTGTATGGTATATATACTCGTGCATATATGGATATGAATGATGAGTTTGTGGCTGTATCATTATGTGGTGTGAATTCTTAATGTGTGTCGTGTCGGATTGTGAATTGAAATGTTTATCGCACTTAATAAAATTTGCGAGAACTATAAATCATTTAATTTTTGTTAAGTTTTTACAAATTGAGGAAAATGTTTTTAATTACACAATATCTTATAGTTAATCGTTCTATTCCATAAGGTGAACAAGGTATTAAAGTTGATATTAGATAAAACGGTTGAAAATCATTTCTTAAAAGTGTCAAGAAAGTCTAGGACTACGTGCCCCTCCAAGGTTAGAGATTTTAATGAAGTTTGTCGTTATTATGAATTTTTAAGTATAAAATAAATATTTTTTAGCAGACAATGTTCTATACCTAATCACAGGCACACAAAAAAAAAGTCGTGACCCAGAGGGTAGACTCCACTGTTCTTACGTTTCCGAGGTCGCTGAAAACGAATATGACCATAAGAGATGAATCCAACTACCCATTTTCCTGTTTGCACCCCCTTGGGGGTCGAAATTTTGATTTTCATGCAAAGTTGGAATGGATGTGCCTTCTGACGTTTCTTGTCTTGCTAAAACCGAAAATGATGACAAAAAATAAATTTGACCCTTCCGTCACCCCTAGCACCCCTTATTGCCCCCAAAAAGGGGTTGACATTTACCTTCCAGGAGGTAGTAAGGGGGTGCTAGGGGGTGATGAAAGGGTCAAGTTTACTTTTTATTATCATTTTTAATTCTAGCGCCCCAAAAAACATAGAAATGTATATCCATCTCAATTTGGCATGGAAATTAAAATTTCGACCCCTAGGAGGCGGGAGGGGAGGGGGTAACGGGAAAATGGGCAGTTGGAATCATTTTATGGTCATTATCGGTTTCAGCGACTTCGAAAACGTAGGAATAGTGGGGTCTCCCCTCTGGGTCAGGACTTTTTTTTGTGTTAATAAAGTTTATTTTTAAAATTCTGCAAAGAAACAACTTCCTAAAATTTAAAAGACAAGTGACTGAGGACTGCTGCGTTTCATCCCTATATGTAATGTAGTCGGGAGTATATTGTCCGGTATAAATTGTTATTTACCAAAATAAATTTCCAATATCTTGTAGGAGCATAATTCATACATTACCACAATTTTAGAAAATTTTCCAGCTTGCATTATGCTCAACTTACATTTCACAATACGACAAGCCACACCTTTTATATATTTTTCAATACTCATTACTGTAAAATTATAACATTTTCTTTGTTACAGGATGTTAGACTTGAGTATTAAAAACAACAATCAGGAGTGAAAAAAACTACTTTGATTCTACCGACGAGTAAGTGAAGCTTTGCGGTCACAAATTATGGGTTTTAAAACACACTATGTGCAGAATCAACATCGTAATTGGTCTTAGGGGTAAAAAACATGGAGGTCCAATTTTCTACATTGATACATAAGCCCCAACGATTTGCAGCCCAGAGGGAGAATTTAACCAGTAAAAGTCTGATAATCAGTGATGAAGTGAAATAGTGTTATAACAGTGAAAAAAGTAAATCTGATTTAATCAAGATTAAGCAAATAAAAGCTCTTTAATTCTTCAAATATAAAAAATTTACTTAATTCAAATCTAGCCAAGCTCAAACGAAACCAATTTTTTCACATTGATTATATTACCAAGTGTGATTTGTATTTGAAAAATCCTAAGCTATGATATTTTTCTAGTTAAACCTTAATCGCTGTGAGATAGCGCTCTTATCGCAAACAGTGCGCGAGCTAGGAGTTAACATTGCCATTATTACTGAGCAATACAGGAATAATAATAGTGTTAAATGGGCGACGGATACTACTAATAGGGCGGCTGTTTGGTCTTTCAGTCGTTTTCTATTTCAAGAATCGGCGTCAGGTATCGACGCAGATTTCACCAGGGTTAAATAAAGTTCAAGGAATTGAAATTTAAAGTTGCTATGCCCAACCAAATGTTCCGATTTTGGACCGTCTCGTAATTGATACTCGAAATCACGGTTCGATATTGAAAGGCCGAATGTCAGAAGGCCGAATGTCGAAAGGCCGAACGCCGAAAGGCCGAATGGGTCGGAAGGCCGAATGTCGAAATGCCGAATGTCGAAAGGCCGAATGTGTCGAAAGGCCGAATGTCGAAAAGCCGAATGGGTCGAAAGGCCGAATGTGTCGAAAGGCCGAATGTCGAAAGGCCGAATGTGTCGAATGTCGGAAGGCCGAATGTCGAAAGGCCGAACGCCGAAAGGCCGAATGGGTCGGAAGGCCGAATGTCGAAAGGCCGAATGTGTCGAAAGGCCGAATGTCGGAAAGCCGAATGGGTCGAAAGGCCGAATGTGTCGAAAGGCCGAATATCGAAAGGCCGAATGTGTCGAAAGGCCGAATGTCAGAAGGCCGAATGTGTCGATAGGCCGAATGTGTCGAAAGGCCGAATGTGTCGAAAGGCCGAATGTGTCGAAAGGCCGAATTTTAAAAATATTTTCGTTCTCGTATAAAAATTGTTTGGTTGCATCAATGTCCACTGTATTGAGGTTTCAGTGTAGGTACATATATATTATCATAATAGTGTTTCTTTTGTTTTGTTTTTCTTTATTTTGTAATTTTTAAGGGTGAACGAAATTTAAACGTGTTTTTATTATAAAATATTGCATTTCAAAATATTGCTTTTTCTATTAATCTTGCAACTATAAAATCTTTCAGTTACAAAATCTTGCATAACAAAATAGTGCAATTATTTTCTTTTTAGTAGGTGTCATTAATAGATTCGGCACGCAGCATGTTTGCTGATCCTGGCTCCTACATCCCCTGAAGTTTATTTCTAAAGCCCCTCGGAGGGCTAAGCGGGGGGGGGGGGGGAGCGCAGCGACATCCCGCGTGCCCGTGAGAGTTACCAAAGCCGTTAGCCTCTATAATTCTAAGTTAAATTAGTCGATGTCATTTTCTTCAATTTATTTTCATCAGAATAGAGAAAAAAAATTTACGAGAAATTGTTATGCAAGATTTTGTATTGCAATATTTAATAATTGCAACATTTTTTAATTGAAATATTTTGTAATGCAAAATTTTCTATGCGAAATTTTATAATGTAATATTTTGTAATGCAAGATTACATACCCAAACCAATTTTTCTATGTCCCTTATTTTAAGTTCATTTTTCACATGAGCAGGCATTTGTTTTAATTTTAATAATAAATTTAGGTACATACACACATTTTATTTAAAATTATAATTTCAGAAGTAAGTTTCTCTTCTTGAGATATGTTTGAAAAAATATAATAAAAATTAAACTAAATTTAATGGATTAGTGCTATAAATCAATGAAGAGCTATATTATTTGCAATGCCTTTAAGGAAAGAAGAGTTTGTAAAACAAGATTTTGGAGAAAAGATTTTAGAAACAGTCTTTTGAAAAACAGTGATACGTGGCCAGCCCGTGGAAAGGCCGATTGGGTTGAAAGGCCGAATTTTCATTAAATTTTCCTTCACTTAATTGATTGACATCAATATTTAAGACCATTGAATTTATTTCGTAATGTAAAATGTAAATCCTGTGCATTTAGCATACATATTATTAATGTGATCAAATTTTGTCGAAAAAAAATTTATTTATTTTTCTTTTTTATTATAATTAATTAATTTTTATTTGACAAAGAAAACTTAAAAAGATTTTAATATTTAAGGCGATTTATTATTAAACATTTTTATACAAAAATTTTGATTAAAATATGAATTTTGTTTTTTCATAAAAATGTAAATTTTGAAAATTTTCATCCATAAAAGATGAAAAATTAAAATAAATTTCAACATAAACGGCCTTTCGACACATTCGGCCTTTCGACACATTCGGCCTTTCGACATTCGGCCTTTCGACACATCCAGCCTTTCGACATTCGGCCTTTCGACATTCGGCCTTTCGACATTCGGCCTTCCGACCCATTCGGCGTTTCGACATTCGGCCTTTCGACACATTCAGCCTTTCGACACATTCGGCCTTTCGACATTCGGCCTTTCGGCGTTCGGCCTTTCGACATTCGGCCTTTCGTACCTATTCCGAAATCACAAGCCTCGAAATTATTGCCGGTGATTTTACAATGAGCATATCAATGCACAAACAGAAGGGGGCCGTTTCTAATGGAAGCTTTCTCGATACTGGATGTCGTGCTTTGTATTATAAGAAATGTCTTTGGCCGGAGTCGGAGCGGTGGTAGACCTTACCTTTTTGTTAATGCACTTCTAAAGAGTGGTGAGCTGGCAAGTGAGTGAGCGTTATACTTAAAGCTTATTAAAGCCTGTGCGGCATGTCATAGCGGGCAAAGCAAACTTCTAGTTCCATTGGTCTCCAAAATTAATTTCGCAAAGCAAAAGGCTTAAAGGAACCATTCGCGAAAGCGAGCGACGTTGGTTTGCAGAACTGTGCCGGGAGCTGATCGCGACCCCTGGAACAGTATTATTAGTTTATAATGGCCAAGCATAGGCAACCTGGGCCAAAACAGTGAAGGAAATTGTTTCCAGTCGTTTTCCGCAACAAATTGAATAGATTCCAGGAATCAAACAAAGATGATCCTTAGAAGAGCTGAATGTGGCTTGTGACCGGCTTGGAGTTAACAAAGTTCTCATCCCAAATAAAATACCAAACAGTAAAGGTAGCAATTACCGCCAAACCAGAAATATTTCTGGAAACTACAAAATCTGGTACTGATTCCTAAAGTAGGAAAGCCAGTTGATCAGCCCTTATCTTAGCGCCCTATATGGTATGTCTACTCGATACGATGAGGTAGGTGTTTGAACGTATTATTCAACTATAGGAGAAGTTGGTGGTCTTTCAGATAAATAGTTTGGCTTTTGGAAGGGCTAATCTACCATTGGCGATGATCCTTTCCATAAACATTGCTCAAAATGCAATCGAGGGAAAGAGATGGAAAGGTGGGAAGAAAAATATTGTGCTGTGGTTACACTCGACGTTAAAAACGAACGAACGTTAAAAAAATCCTCTTAGCCTTGAAAAGGAGAACATCCCACTCTACATACAGAGAATTGTTGGGGATTATTTCAGGTATAGAGTATTGAAATATAACACAGACGATGGGCCAATTGATTACGAGATGTTGAGTGGCGTGCCTCATTGCTCCATTTTGGAGCCGACGCTGTGGAATGTCATGTATGACAATGTATTCTAGCTCGCTTTACCGGAAAGAAGTGTTAATCGTTATAAGGCTATAGAATAATTTCAACTCTTATGGTCGGAGGAACTTGAGAAAGTATACAAACGGAAGCGGTTCTTATCACAAGCAGGAAAGCTAAGGAGTTAGTATCTCTCCAATTCATAGGCCATGAAGTTCTGTCGACGTCTTCTATCAGGTACGACACAAGCAGTATAAACAGAAACCGTACGAAATGCACTGGTAAGTGTTAAAACGTATCTTCTACATACCACGTATATTCTGCCTCTATAGATCGGTACAGTGAGCGCATCAACATAACAAACATAATTATGTTCGACAGGAGTGCGCTCTATTCATATGTTAGCTATGGAGAGATAAAGCAGATTTTTCTACGTTTATCTCACCCAGTTTCTTTCAGGCCACGGATGCTTTCGAGCGTGTTTGTGCAGGTTTACAATTGGCAACAGCCCGGAATGCCCAAATTGTGTTGGGTTCGCTGATGACCTTGAGCACGTATTTTTCCATTGTCCCAGATTCCAGGATCCGAGAAAACAAATGTTTGAAAAGCAGCGCCTACAGGTGCACTCCCATCCAGGAGTTCGTAAATTTATTTGTTCTCCCAATCCTGAAAAAAAACAGACACACACACAAGTAGAAGTTAAAGAAATCCTAAAAAGAGTCGTTGGCTACGTAGAAATCAAGCGGGGGAAATTGTATTCGCCAATCTGCAGTGGAAAGTAAAAGTAGATCCGACGCTGAATAGGCTTGGTGAAAAAGTGTCGAATACAAGACAAATTTCAAATGGAGACCTTTTGTTGGAGCTGCAATGTATGGGAGATCACCCACAAACTTCAATATTCCGAGATACACCAGAAACAGTCATTGGACGAGAGGAGATGCTACTGTTAAAACCCTTTGACCCAATAAGCATTTTGAATGATCAAGTACATATTTGGGGTTAGCACTTCGCAGAAAGTGAGAGAGGCTCTGGAGGCACAGTTTGAAGGAGTAAAATGAGTTTGTACTGTTAAATCACTTACGAAAACTTACCAAGAAACGCAGACTATACAGTAATTAGTCCCTCAAGAAGTGTGGATGTAAAAGTGATCGAAGCGGGCAGATTAAAAATCGGTTAGGTCTCTTGTCGTATACGGATGAAAATTGAGCTGACCAAATGCTTTTGTATTGGAAATTACATTTTTTACTTAAATTTGAAATACTTACAGAACAACTGAGAAGGGATTGGATAGTGTTGCCTGAAGAACAATTTTACATTTTCTGGGATGAAAAACAGGCATAACTTCACATGTTTCGAATTAATTCATTTTTAATATGAATTAATTCAGTGACATCAATTTTTTAAAAACTGAATTAACTCCGCGCGAAATAATTTAATTTTTAGTATTTTAGTACTTTTTTGTACAGGTGTAATTATTGTACGGGACACACATTTTATTAAACAAAATTAATTTAACGAGAATTTAATTTAGTTTTTAAAAATTTGATGTTGCGAAATTAATTCATATTGAAAACGAATTAATTTAGCTATGTATATACAATTAATTTGGTCCCCGCCTTTCCGATTCTCCGTTTTTTAAAAAGCTGTGGTTCTAGGGGTTCCGGTTCAGTTTCACAGACCTGTCGTGAAGCATAAGTAAAATTTTTGGTTTTATAATAGTAACTGACGAACTTGATTTATTAATTTTCGATTTCTCTAATTTGTAATCTGTACCCAGTTTATCTATTTAAAGTTTACATAAAACATGCAAAAAATTAGCAAACATTTTTCGAAATTCATGAATCTTAAAGCAATCAATTACAAGCCTTAATGCATTAAGTACCTAATGAAGTTTTAAATCGATTTAGAAAATTTTCTGGAACATATTTTTAATTTTTCGACTTTTTAAGGTCAGGAACCAGTTTATGGTTGAAATCAAGCAAATTTATCAAATATTCAGTAAAATATAATTGACTCTTACCATGGCCATGATTTAATTTTGTTATTAACGCGCTTTATAAGAAATTAAATGACCTGTCATACCAGTGGGACCAAGATTATCTACAATGGGAATATATTTTCGGCGACTTGTCGTTTCCGATGAAATGTGTTTTTCCGTTTTCGGTTTAACGTTTTCGATAAGTAGTCGATTTAGTTTAATGCTCGTATTTCCAAGATTTACCAAATGATGATTTAGATCGATCCATTTTATTAAGAAGAATTTCTCATTTCTTGCAAAATGTTGAATGCTAAAGTCTTAAATTTGAAAATTCGACCTTATGCACTTAAAATTTTAAACTGGAAATCATCATTTTTGACTTGATAAATTTTTGGACTAAACCAAAGTGGAACACAATGTGATACAAGTATCAGATTTGTATCTTAAAAATTCAAAGTTTAAAAGTTTTTCAATTTCAAAATATTAATTTTTAGAAATTTAAAAATTTAAAATTTTTCGATTATTTTCCTTAAAATATTAGGATTGCTAATATTAAAATTTTAAAAATTAGAATTAGTATTATGCCATTTAGAATTAGATTCCAATATTGTTTTCGGGAACTGCGAACTTTAAAATTTTAAAGATAAGACATTAGGTGCTTAAAAATTTTGCATACTTTGGAGAATTTTAAACCTAGTACCTATGTACCTCATTTTTGATATTTGCGGGATATTTTAAAATTTGACACTTAAGTAGAATTAACTTCAGTAGACTAGAGTTAAAACTTCATTTGGTTTGAAAAACGCTGTAGCGACGATTGATTCAACAAATTGTTAACTTGAGGGTTTAGTTAAAAAATGTCTTTAGGCAAATACGATATTCGGTAATCTGTTGAACACAATCAGCGCTGACATGCTCGCATCAGCACCATGTGAAAGAAATGACGAGATCGCGTTTGTGAAACCATTTATTGTTCATTCTCAGTTTTATAAAAACCCGCCAATATTGAAACCAACTTAATTGCTAAGGTGCACCGGACGATAAAAATGGAAGCACATACTAGTTAAAAGGATTGTTCTCATATATCGATTTGTGTTCTCTATACAGGGCAATTTTTTTATTTCGATGTTGAATGCATATTAATGAATAGATTGGTCTATTGAGCGGGAAATTTTCAACTTGTCTTTTACGTTATTGTTAAAATTTTGGTAACTTTCCGAATCTCGATTTATAAATTAAAATTACAAATCTTTGAAATTTTTGAAATTAATGTATGTATACGATTTTGGTATTTTGTGATTTTTGCGATTGGTGATTTCAGTAAAGTAAGTTACAAAGAAGTTAAAATTTAGAATAATTTTTAACACCTATATTAACACCTTTGTATATGCCACGTTTTTCAGACGATATATAATACGTATTTAATAAAATTCGGGTCAATTTTAACGGATTCAACTCTTTGTACAAAATCTAACTGGTTGCTTTGTAACATTTTAGTAAGAAATTTCAAACGAGGATATACTTATGTATATTTCTAAATTAGCAAACTTTGCTTCAGAATCATGATATTTGGAAACAAGAACTTAATTTTTATTACATCAGTATACCCTTACGAATTTTTTAAAAGAAGATTCGAAGTTTAAGTGTTTGGATATTATATAAATACTAGTTAGTTGAAACGCGCCTAAGGCGCCCGTTGAATAATAATGAATATAACAAATTTGATACACGAAAGATGTTTTATAAATTCGATTCATTTTAATCTTGTGCAATTTAATTTTTTTTTTGTTATATGCAAATGGAATGAAAGACAAATATTTGACAAAATAAATATGTTTTTAGCCTCTTGAAAAACTACATTGCGTGTGAATTGCCAATGGTCATTCAATAATCTTCCTCGCTATGGATTCGATTCAATAAACACCTTCGCTTGACTTGCAACTCATGATCGTGACAAAGCACATACAATTGGCCTTATGAAAATACTGCGGTCTCCAAATTAATGTCAACGTGAAGGACTGGCCTTGAGCCTTGTTTATTGCAATAGCGTACGCAGGAATTATCGGAAATTGGCGGCGTTTTAATATGAAAGGTAATGATGTGTCGATTGGAGCGAGATCAGTTCTGGGAATGATAACTATATCATTGTGATTACATGCTAAAGTAACTCTATAAAATCGCTTCTATAAAATTTCGTCCCGGCTCTTCCACAATCAATCGAGTACCATTGCAAAGTCCTTTTTGAGGGTTCAGGTTTCTCAGTAACATGATGTTGACACTTTTCTTAAGCAGCAACACATGAGGTGGCATGCCGGACGGAGTTTGCTCATTGAGAAATTCAACAAGAAAATTGAGAGAGTCATTTGGATCTTCACAGACAACAGAATCCGCGCTATAATAGATTTGAGAGTCACCATCGATCAAATCAATAATTTTTCTATTCATATCCAATGTTTACGCATTTGTTGCCTCGACAATGATTCGATTTGAAAGTTCTTGCATTGACATTTGCTACAAATCGCCAAAAATTGTCTCAATCAAATTTCCAGTTGATATCATTTGTGTGGGCCTTTCAACAATATCTTCTTCATATATTCATTGTGCTCATTTTGACCCTCACTCCGCATGTTTGTTGAAAGAGTTAGCTGATGTTTATGTGGTATGACTACGGACCTTTTTGTGTCTATGCCTGGTCCTAGTTGCAAGGCCGCTACCTAAACCTAACCTAACCTAGCTGTTTAAAATCAGTCCAAAGTGAACTTGATTTAATGCAGCATTCAATATGTCTGTACGTGTGCCCTGGTTTTGCCTCCAAAACTCGCATCGATGTCCATAATTTCTTTTAAAATGTTATCGATGCAACGTAATCCGTTTTTTTTTGGCAATGTTGTGATTTCATCAATTAAAATGAGAGAAGTGTTTCGTAAATTATCTGCTTCAGGTAAATTAAGTCTATGAGACTTAAGTATCAAGCAGTGGAACTGGAAGTTTAAAACCGTTGTGGACTGTCCTTCCACCTTTGAGTAATGTTGATGCAATTCCCGTTGTGGTAAATGCTAATGCAATTTCTTCTCGACCTCGAATGCATGCTAAAGTGTTTCGTAGAGATAAGTTTTCCAGAGCCACCTGGACTGTCTAGATAAAAACATCGAGTTCTTAAATTTGGATAGTGAAGTGCGGCCCTCTACCACAATGTCAAAGGTTTGATCATCATCGACATGAGCGTGTCCTGTAGTTCCACATGATAATCCATGTTGCTTAAGAATTGAGCTGATGTCAATCAAGTGTGAAATCAGCGACGTGATTTTCCCATAACATGAGAGGTCGAGAAGGATGACAAAAACAACAAATGTATGCAAACATTTCCCGTAACTGTTTAGGTATTAGATATATGGCACCATCCATTATTCCATTCGTCATCAAATTCAAGTAAGCTTCTTGCTGCACCTGCACTTTTGAAAGAAAGGTGAACGATGTTGTGTACTGTTCGCAACGATTCAAAACTTGTTGCGCCACGTACATGTAGAAGCAAAATTCTCAAATAAAATCGCTCTTTATCCATCGATCACTCCAACTGTATACATTCTAGCGACAACTTTATCATCGCCTCGCTTTCTTACTTGCCAATTTACCTTTGAAAATACGTAATGATGAGAAATTTCTGTATACAGATATTGTCTTGCATTCATGTCACTTTCATTGAGCTTGAACCATGATTGTAGTTTAGTTGATCCTGTTTGTGCTTGCAATAATGATTCTTCCTCATTTCCTTCTTGAAAGATGACTCTTTGCTGATTCGGTAGGTGAACAGGAAGTCTCATGACATTATGTGATTTATCATGCATCGGAGATCCTCGCAAACGCCAAATTGTTTCGTGCGCACTCACATAACGACAGTTAATAAAATTAGTGATCTCAATGTATCTTAATTCTGGCTCTCTATTCGATGTTGTTAAATATGTATTTGATGGCACGAAGAGATGTACAGACTTCAATGTTAATATGTGCATTGTACTTTAGCACTAAATATGAATTGAAGGGAACAACATTACGACTGTCCATTTGTACACCTCTGACTTCTGCTTGTTTAGATGATCGACGTCGGTATGATGCATAGCCATTGCCATTTAGAGTTATGATGTCGTTGAATTCTTTTGGGAAATTGTTCGTGCATTTTCCATCACTCATGCATAGCGCGTTAGAAAATCTTGGGCCACGCGGACCGCGTGCATCATGCATCGCAGCACGATCTATCTCAAATGTGGATTACTTTCTTGTGATGGTATTTCGGCAGAGACAATTTCGTCAATTCTTTGAGCTATTGTTAATATATGCCTTGCTGCAAGTGTCACCAAAATGTGCGCATAACATATGCAAGTGACTTTCCAAAAATATCATGTTTTATCAAATCATCAATGAGAGAATCCAGTTTGATTTTTAAAACTCGTACGTAAATTTTCTGTGATTTCATTCCATTTCGGGTTCGCAGTGAATGTGATAAACAAATCCGGAGCATCTCATTTGGAAAAGATGGACATAGAATCACAGCATCTCTCACGCATGTTTCTTGGTGATCTTTCAAAACTCGATGGAAGAACAACAGACACACCAGCTGCAATATTTGATTATTGTGCTAAGTTAGCAACGTGAACGGCTAGTCCAGCTGAACAATATCAGCTCGAAGATGTTGTTGATTCTGTTTTATATCAAGTTATTGGCCTCCACTTGTAAATATGAATCTACCAACCACTGTTGTGTCCGTTTTCCAGCGCTAATAATAGGATTAAATTGATCACAAATGGATGTTAAGGCACATTTAAATTGTAGCATGCTGATGTTGTTGTGAATCTGTTTAATTTATCACATTCATACGAATCACACTGCCAATATGGTTGCCATCATGGCTCACCAAAAGGGCAAAAAATCGAGTATGTTATTGGATCATAAGTTGGAGATAAAATGTGAAGTGTGATGAATTTTTGATTGGGGTCATGCGGGTTTTTCGAATAAATATGAATGTCTCATTCAAATGGCGGCTCTCCGTTTTCGTTTACAAAGATATATATCATATCATGGCAACTTCATTGAATGTCGGTGCATTAGACGGCGTTGATCCCATTGTCTATCATGACGCAATGCCATGCTGACGACGGGAATTTCTAGGCCACATAGAGCTGCTTGATTGGCTTCCCACCAATCAATTTCATGCATAAGCATATAGCATGCCGCAATTCTATTATTTCGACGATACTGATCATTTGTTGCATGATTTTGACGAATGTCTGTTGCTTGTGTAGAATCAAGAACATAAAGTTGGGCATATTGAGGAGTCTCATTATTTATTGGCTGTACATATACTTATGTGATATTTTGTGATGAGTTTGACCATTCCGGTAAATCGATTATTTTGGCGCCCATTGACGCAAATGACAATGCATTGCTGTACGAACGAAATTGGTGATGGAAACGACCAAACGACTCAGTGGTTAAAGCAGCGGCGTTTGAATCAGGAGATACCGGGTTCGAATCCCGATAGGGGGGGGCGAGATGCAAAAGGGAGTTTTTATCATCTGACAACGATCGATGATGACGATGAACACAACTATGACGCCCGGTTGAAAGTGCAGAATCCTTGGGGCAACCCACCTTTCATGTCAGCACTATAATAGTCTGGCCAGAAAAAAAATGGGTATACAGCCTAATGTCTTCGATTTGGCTACTACTGCATAAAGTAGGACGGTAAAAGTTAACTGCGAAAAAGTTGGGAGTGCCTTGAGCTCCAGAAAAGATTGCCTAGAATAGAAAAATTAAAGAAAAAAAACAAATTATTTAGTGCTTTGGTCAGCATCGAACCCCAAACAATTTCTATTCGAAGTTTTGTTGTTAACAGCCGGGCCAAACCTATATCACTTAGGCTACTCAGATATAACATTTTTATAATTTGCAAATATAAGAAAATCGTTCCGAAATCAATCTGGGAGTCAATCCGTGATGAGCGTAAATATATATTAGTATTTCGCTATTTCGTCCGCTTCTGCCCCTTTATAATTTGGCGATTGGTGTTAGTCAATCTTCGTTCAGAACGATGCTTCAAAAATTGTAAACCAGCCTAACTTTATCCAATCAAATCCTACAATTAAATCCCAGATCCGGCTTAGTTATGGTAAAATATTCCATTACTCATCCTAACTCATGAAAATATGTAGACCGTTTTACACATTTTATGATGTTTGGGCAAATCCTCTTATAATCGTTATCAGACATTTTTGTAGAAGGCATTAATATCTGATCATATTTTGGTATACAAACTACTTTGAAACGGCTCGCGACCATTGAAACATAATACAATATGTATTTGACAACAACAGCGTACTAAATCTATAAGCGTCAATTTCTCGCATTTAACACCACCATTCAAAATATGACAAAAATTTGAATTGGTTTTTGATGAATTATATTCGAGGGACGATATGAATGAATACCTATACGATAGTCGCGAGAACAAAAAATTGTATTACCTCAAATATATCAATTAAAGCGTCATCAATCAATTTTATCTCGCGGATTTTATTTTTTTTTTTGCCATTTTCATTATTGATATTGCTGGTTGAAACGATAGAGTTATATGGTATATGTACTGAGAAAGTGTCAAATGGAATGTTATAATAAAAAACACAAAAAAAAAATTCCCAATTATATTTTTCTAGTTCAATTGCTCGAAATTGTTATGTACTGTGTGTGCCCCATTCGTAACGAGTCAAAATATATAAACGAGAGGGAAAATTTCAATTTTATTTTACCCTTCATAAAATGAATGAAGCATGAGCAGCAGGTTCATATATATTTATACGGTAATTGTTAGTACAGTTTGTTATTATTGCACAAATTCTTCCGCCCATCGTTCGCAGGTTTGTTCAAATAATTATTAAATTACAATACGTTATTCATCAACTATAGCCAGCCAACAAGAACATATACACGAAATAATTACAAATCAACTCATGTTCTTCTAGATGTGTATGTGTGTGTGTTATGGAAAAACGTAAATTCATTTATCAAATTTCCAATCAACAAACACACAAAACAAATGAACGATGAAAAACTAAAAATGGAGTTGAATCCAACATCATCTTCATCATATCGTCAGACACAAATAAAAGATAGAAGAAAAGCTTCAATGAGGAAGCACAAAAGAAGATTAATAATAGTATACGTATTTATTGAGTTGTGTAAAAGAACCTTGCCCGGCTCCCTCCTATGCTTACCTTTTAGCGATATATTTTGTAGTTTCCCTCTTTTGTTTTTCGTTTCTTGCGATGTATTGAAATTTTTTGTTGTTGCACTACATCGCAAGACAAAAAATTCAAAACAAGTTTTTATTATTTTCTTTGTTATTAACATTATTCCAAGTTCTACGAATCAAAAGGTTAACTTTTATTTAGATTAAGACGATCGATGATCAAATAATCGATCGATCAGCTTTTCGCTGTATTGTGTGCTTCCATAAAAAACACTATAGAAGCTATTTCATTGCTTCTTCACTCACAAAAGATCTTTTAGGTCGCAGTGCAAGGTGGCTTAACGCCCACATGGCCCTACAATTAATTAATAATAATTGCTTCTTCACTCGATTCGCCCTTCTTTAATAATAAAATATGGAGTTTAAAACTCTAAATTTGAAGCAAAATCAATAACAAAATTTAAAGAAGTTGCTCAAACTTGCTCAATTGTATAGTAGATAGATTATTTTGTTTATAAATATCGGAAAATTATTTTTAACTACTGACTACAGTCGCTAAAAATAATTTTTCGAAATTGAATTATTTTGATGGAATATGTGTAGCTCAAATTACAGTATAGTTCACAATTTTTAGCTCATTGTTACACATTTCAAATTTTTTTTTGTACCCCATCAAATCGTAACCTTACAGTTTGGGAGTAGTTGAACGTCAAATTTACGGGTTAATGTACTGGTGGAGCGCTAGAGCGACCAAAATCCTTTATTCTTCTCAACAAGGAAAACACAGAAAAACAAATTTTAGCCAAAAATTGTTCTTTTTCTAGAAGAATTTTAATTCAGAAAGGAGGAAAATTGCTCAAAAGAAATATAGCATGTTACCTCCTGCAGTTATTAATGCTGCGGTCATTCGGCTTAGCGCCTTTTTCCTAGTACAGCGCATACAATTGAGCTTTTTGAGAAATAAATATGTTAAAGGCTCTCTATGCCGTTCTCTATGCCAAGTGGGTTTATATAAAGAGGTCCACGAATCCACCGAGCACAGGAAAAGCGTAATTTGTTCAAGACACAACAAACAACACATCTTAAACTTCTGCAGTAAGGTTTGTTTTGTCTTTCTCTGCAAAACAATATGTCACACGTTTCGGGTCTTCTATACTGCTAAACTTAAAAAGATGGTAAATTGCCTCTGTGCAAACAACTGCGACAGAAAAAGCCTAAGTCCATCGCAAAAATTTCAGTTTTCATGCGGTTATTTGAAAAGTGAAGCCAGCAATTTAGCCAAGTCTTTAAAGGTCATGGATGCCAACTACAATGAGACACTACAAAAGTTATGGGGTCCTTATAGTCGCAAAAAACAAATTGTGAATGCATTTGTGGGTCCGTTTCTGGACCAACCACCAATCAGTGAGAGAGCAGTAAAGGCTCTTGGGACAGAAGCTGAAAAGGGAGATCCATGGACCATTCGAATTACTTTGAATAAACTTGATGGTGAGACAAAGAAGAAACGCGAGATGAAGATTTACCAGCAGATTATTTGAAGTATAGCAGAACAACGAAACAAAGCTCAACTTGAAAAATTGTGCTACAACTGTTTGAAACCAAAGCATGAAGCATCTAGATGTCTCTCAAAGGTCCGATGTATAATAGTGGAGTAGAAGTATCACTTAGTTACAATCAGGCCGTGATACCAACTGCGATTGCGTATATTGAAACAGTGGATGGACATGAAATACCCATGCCGGGTATTACTCAATTGTGGATCTCAAACGTTTTGTATTTGTGAGAATGTTGTGCAAAGTGCAAACTGAATGTAAATCGGAAGGGAATTCCAGTGGCCGGTTTAAATGACACTTCAGTGGGTAAAACAAAGGGGTTAGTAATGAAGAAATTGTTAAATTCAAAGTCGAATGTAGTTGCATCAATCATTTGTGTTACCAAAGCTAACTGTGCTGAACCAATTTACAAATTTAAAGCTTGCCGGTCCTCCGTGTAGCGTTCCCAGTCCGATTGAGATGTTAATAGAGGCCGATCAGTTTTTCAATATTTTAATTGATAGACAAATTAAAAGTGAATACCACCGAATGGTCTCTCAAATCACGAAGTTTGGTTGGGTTATATCAGGGAAACAGTCGCCGTCAGAATCGTCGTAAACCTTTGTTAGAGTGAGTACATTAGAGCCATCTATAGAATATTCATTAAGAAAATTTTGGGAAGTAGAGCGAGTTCCAACCAAAAGACATTCAACCTTGGAAAACGAGATCTGCGAAGAAATATATGCATGCACTACGTGAAATTCCGCTGAAAATTTCTTTGTTGATCTGAAGTCGAAATTCATGATTTTTGCGACGCAAGTTTCGATGCATATGGTGCTTGTATTTACGTCAAGGTAGGTACGTCAGGCCCTGATGGCAAAACTAGAGTGTCATTAAGTTAGGGATTGATTTTGAAGTTAAGTTAAATGTTAAATAGACTGACAGAATGTTCCTCAAATAATTTAGAAGCTAAAGAATTAGATTTGAAATTTTTACGGACTTTCATTCTTTGGAAACATTCGCTATCTACCGCACAGTTGAAAAATTATTGAACTTAATACCAGATTGTTGAATAAATTGTTGTCGTATCCTTTTCCTAAAACCCATGTTGTACTTTTTTTTTACTAATGCTAATTATGGCAATTGATATACCGTTAAGGTAAATGTTTTCTAAACCACATCCACAAGCAAAATATTCTACTTGATTGTCTTTGAAATGTTTACAAATGATTACAAGCCTGACATTTGTGGTATTCAGATATCTAAAATATTTGAAGTTTTGATCATATTATTTTCAAAATGTTGTGTTGAACCTGACGCAAGGAAATCTAATCTAGTCACAGGTTTCTTGTTACATTCGTGCAACTCACATAATTTCACAATCAATCTAATTGGCCAATAATGCTCGCGTTTAGATGCACAACATATATCCTTATAGCCCTAGACTTAGTTAATGTAAAATTTATGACAAATGAGAAAAAATGAAATGACATGTAACATATGTTGGTAAAAGTGTAAAGCTACACAAAAACAAAACTTTACACGATTAAAATCGGTTCATAATTTAATCTTTTTAAGCTGTTACTAGGTTTTATTATTTACTAACGCATAAGTAGTTTTTATTTTGCCAATAATTTTTGGCTATCAACTCAACACTTATGTTGTATACTTAACGTTTCACAGTATTTGCAATTCGCACTCGAAAAATTGGCAAAACAACCACAATTGACCATCAATTTATGCTAGCAGAAAAGTTTATCCATCGTATGTTGAAATATAAATATGTACAAGAATTACGGAAACAAAATAATCATGAAGGTAAACTTGTGATAATACATGTGCATTATGTGATGGACAAAAGCACGTTCACTTAATATTTATGATTTACGTTTTTTCCAAAATTATGAATATAAAAATGGTCTTTATACCATGAAATTTGTTCAATCGTAATTTTAACGAATATCTATATAGACGTGCGTGAACTTTCTTACTATAAATACCATGAGGACGGGAATTATTTCATTGCTTACCGTGTTTAGTGTTGTTGCATTTATATCGGCTCGCCCATATACTGTACATTATAGATATCCAGCTGAACCAGTTTCAATTTCAGGAGAATTATACGATAATTACGATTATGAAGTGTATAATTATAAACCGACAAAAAAACTAACGTTACCTGCACTAGAAAGAACACCAAGAACAAGGTATTCGTTCAACAAATCACCAATTACTATCAAAGAACCAATTGAAGCCACCAGTCATCGAATACCATCCGAAGCCAAATGTGGAGCCCCTAAGAAAGTAAAAGCCAAAAGCAAAATTGAAGCACTAATCGGATCACCAATCAAATCACTAAGGAAATCACTAAACAAACCACAAGCCATAGCCCAAATCAATGCATTAATCGGAGCACGAATCACAAAAATCAAAGCATTTCTGAAAGCACTAAACAAAGAATCAATCGAAGCACATGCCGAAGCTCCAATCAAAGCACCACTCGAATTACTAACGAAAGTTTCAGCCAAAGCCCCAAACAAAGCACCAGCCGAAGCCCCTTGCAAATCAAAACCTGAAGCCCCAATCGAAGCACTAATGAAAGTTCCAGTCAAATCCCCAATCGAAGCAGCAATTGAAGCATCAAACAAAGCAGCCGACGAAGCCACAATCGAATCACCCATCGAGGCACTAACAAAAGTTCCAGCCAAAGCCCCAAAGGAAGTACCAATCAAATCACCACTCGAATCCCCAATCGAAGCAGCAATTGAAGCATCAAACAAAGCACCAGACGAAGCCCCCATTGAAGCACCAGCCGAAGCCCCAATCGAAAAACCCATCGAGGTACTAACGAAAGTTCCAGCCAAAGCCCCAATCAAAGCACCAGCTGAAGCACCAAATGAAGCATCAAACAAAGCACCATTCGAAGCCCGAATCAAAGCACCAATCGAAGCCCTAACGAAAGTACCAGAAAAAGCCCAAAACAAAGCATCAATCAAAGAACCAACCGCAGCCCCTCGCAAATCACCACCCGAAGCCCCAAGCGAAGCACTAACGAAAGTATCAGCCAAAGCCCCAATTGAAGCACCAGCCGCAGCGCCCATCGAGGCACTAACAAAAGTTCCAGCCAAAGCCCAAATCCAAGCACCAATCGAAGCATCAAACAAAGCACCAGTCGAAGCCCCAATCGAAGCACCAATCGAAGCCCTAACGAAAGTACCAGAAAAAGCCCAAAACGTAGCACCAATCAAAGGCCCAGCCGCAGCTCGTTGCAAATCCCCACCCGAAGCACCAATCGAAGCACAAATCGAAGCACCAATCGAAGCACTAATCGAAGCAGCAATTGAAGCTTCAAACAAAGCACCAGACGAAGCCCCTATTGAAGCACCAGCCGAAGCCTCTATCGAAGCGCCTATCGAGGCACTAATGAAAGTTCCAGCCAAAGCCCCAATCGAAGCAGCAATTGAAGAATCAAACAAAGCACCAGTCGAAGCCCCAATCGAAGCACCAATCGAAGCCCTAACGAAAGTACCAGAAAAAGCCCAAAACGTAGCACCAATCAAAGGCCCAGCCGCAGCTCGTTGCAAATCCCCACCCGAAGCACCAATCGAAGCACAAATCGAAGCACCAATCGAAGCACTAATCGAAGCAGCAATTGAAGCTTCAAACAAAGCACCAGACGAAGCCCCTATTGAAGCACCAGCCGAAGCCCCAATCGAAACACCCATCGAGGTACTAAAGAAAGTTCCAGCCAAAGCCCCAATCGAAGCACCAATCGAAGCCCTAACGAAAGTACCAGAAAAAGCCAAAAACGAAGCACAAATCAAAGCATCTGCCGCAGCCCGTTGCAAATCACCACCCGAAGCCCCACTCGAAGCACTAATTGAAGCACCAATCGAAGCAGCAATTGAAGCATCAAACAAAGCACCAGCCGAAGCCTCAATCGAAGCGCTCATCGAGGCACTAACGAAAGTTCTAGCCAAAGGCCGAATAGAAGCACCAATTGAAGCATCCAACAAAGCACCGGCCGAAGCCCCAATCGCAGCCATAATCGTAGCGCTAACGAAAGTACCACCCAAAGCCCATATCGAAGCACCAATCGAAGTAGCAATTGAAGCATCAAACAAAGCACCATCCGAAGTCCCTATTGAAGCACCAGCCGAATCTCCATGCGAAGCACACATCGAGGTACTAACGAAAGTTCCAGCCAATGCCCCAATCGAAGCATCAATTGAAGCACCAATTGAAGAATCGAACACAGCAACAGCCGAAGCCACAATCGAAGCACTAATCAAAGTACCAGCCAAAGCCCAAAATGAAGCACCAATCGAAGCATCAAACAAAGCACCAGTCAAGGCCCCAATCGAAGCACCAATCGAAGCCCTAACGAAAGTACCAGAAAAAACCCAAAACGAAACACCAATCAAAGCACCAAACGTAGCCCGTTGTAAATCACCACTCGAAGCTCCAATCGAAGCATCAAACGAAGCACCAGTCGAAGCCCCAATCGAAGCAACAATCGAAGGCCTAACGAAAGTACCAGAACAAGCCCAAAACGAAGCACCAATCAAAGCACCAGCCGCAGCCCGTTGCAAATCACCACCCGAAGCAGCAATTGAAGCTTCAAACAAAGCACCAGACGAAGCCCCTATTGAAGTACCAGCCGAAGGTTCTATCGAAGCGCCTATCGAGGCACTTACGAAAGTTCCAGCCAAAGCCCCAATCGAAGCACCAATCGAAGCAGCAATTGAAGAATCAAACAAAGCACCAGACGAAGTCGCTATTGAAGCTACAGCCGAAGCTCCAATCGAAACATCCATCGAGGTACTAAAGAAAGTTCCAGCCAAAGCCCCAATCAAGGCATCAATCGAAGCACTAATTGAAGCATCAAACAAAGCACCAGTCGAAGTCCTAATCGAAGCACCAATCGAAGCCCTAACGAAAGTACCAGAAAAAGCCCAAAATGAAGCACAAATCAAAGCACCTGCTGTAACCCGTTGCAAATCACCACCCGAAGCCTCAATCGAAGCGCTCATCGAGGCACTAACGAAAGTTCTAGCCAAAGCCCGAATAGAGGCACCAATTGAAGCATCCAACAAAGCATCGGCCGAAGCCCTAATCACAGCACCAATCGTAGCTCTAACGAGAGTACCACCCAAAGCCCATATCGAAGCACCAATCGAAGTAGCAATTGAAGCATCAAACAAAGCACCATCCGAAGTCCCTGTTGAAGCACCAGCCGAATCTCCAATCGAAGCAAACATCGAGGTACTGACGAAAGTTCCAGCCAATGTCCCAATCGAAGCATCAATTGAAACACCAATTAAAGAATCGAACAAAGCAACAGCCGAAGCCACAATCGAAGCAATAATGAAAGTACCAGCCAAAGCCCAAAACGAAGCACCAATCGAAGCAACAGCCGAAGCCCCTTGTAAATCACCACCCGAAGCTCCAATCAAAGCACTAACGAAAGTAAATGCCAAAGCACAACTCGAAGCATCAAACAATGTACCAGCCGAAGTCTCTATCGAAGCACCAGCCGAAGCGCATATCGAAGCCCCAAACGAAGCACCAGCCGAAGCCACTATCGAAGCACCAATTGAAGCATCAAACAAAGCACCAGCCGAAGTCCCTATTGAAGCACCAGCCGAATCTCCAATCGAAGCAAACATCGAGGTACTGACGAAAGTTTCAGCCAATGCCCCAATCGAAGCATCAATTGAAACACCAATTAAAGAATCGAACAAAGCAACAGCCGAAGCCACAATCGAAGCACTAATGAAAGTACCAGCCAAAGCCCAAAACGAAGCACCAATCGAAGCAACAGCCGAAGCCCCTTGTAAATCACCACCCGAAGCTCCAATCAAAGCACTAACGAAAGTAAATGCCAAAGCACAACTCGAAGCATCAAACAATGTACCAGCCGAAGCCTCTATCGAAGCACCAGCCGAAGCGCATATCGAAGCCCCAAACGAAGCACCAGCCGAAGCCACTATCGAAGCACCAATTGAAGCATCAAACAAAGCACCAGCTGAATCTTCTATCGAAGCACCAGCCGAAGCACCAATCGAAGTATCAAATAAACCACCAGCCGAAGCCCCCATCGAAGCTCCAATTGAATCACTAATCGAAGCTTCAAACAAAGCACCAGCCGAAGTCCCTATCGTAGCACTAATCGAAGCATCAGCCGAAGCCCCTTGCGCAGCACCAGTCGAAGCATCAAACGAAACACAAGCCATGCCAACACTTACAGAAATTGATGTAGCAACAGTCGCACCTGAATAAAAATAAACCACCACAACGGATATTCATCAATTTAAATTATTTATCAGAACATAAATTCGTAAAAACGAATATTTAGGAAGAAAGAATCTCACCCAGTGATAAGAGTTTGCCATAAAATATGGCAGAAACAAAATTTAAAATCGTATTACATTCATGCAGCTACCGTTTTTGCCTGGTGTAATTTTATCAAATACCTATAATATGACCGACCAAACGACGCAGTGGATCAGGATATACCGGGTTCGAATCCCTATAAGGGGCGGGATACAAAAAGGATTTTTCATCATCTGATTACAATCGGTGATGATGATGAACACATCTATAATCGCCCTGTTGAGAGTGCGGAATCCATGGGCCGACCCATTTTTCATGTCACGGCTATACGCTGGCATGAAGCAATGCAATGAGCAGATGGTCTACGTAAAAATGGGTCTATGGCCGAACGTCCTCGATTTGGCTAAATACTGCGTATGGTAGGACATTATATACCGAACAGCGAAAGAGTTGAAAGTACCTAAAATATGTTTGTTACTAAACCTATGTATTTAAGTAGACCCCTACCATGAAATCAAATTTTCTGGTCTTAGTCAACATTATATTGTAAAATTTACTCACCAAATGTAAAATCAAAACTGTTATAATAAAGAAAATTCATTGAATTATTTATTTTGTTACATTTTTGTTTTATATTATTTGAGCCGTTTATTTTGAAAGTGGAATAAGTCAAAAATTTTAAAAATTTCTCATATCTTGTTACATTCTTGCGCTTAACTGTAAAATAATTCCTAGAAATAGTGATTAAAGAATGAATACTAAACGCTGTCAATATTTTGTTTATTATGAAAATGGAATAAGTCACATTACATGCTTAGATTTATAAGATTTTAGATTTACTACTGGATCCAAAAAGTAAAGCCAGTTTTCAATTTAAATCGGGCGAGTAAACCGCACATCATAAATATTTTTTTTTCTAAGTTGGCAGCATTGTGATATACATCTGTAACAAATTTTATTTCAAAACATTCATCAGTTTTGGTTTAACGCTTGGTTTTGTACGACGCTAAAAGTGCATTCGGCGATTTTTACAATTTCTAATTATATTGAGCAAAGAAAAGTTGCATTCAATTTTGTTTGCGGAATGAAATTTCGAGTGCCGAAACGTTACAAGTGGTATAAAAAGTTCAAAGAAAGGCGACGTTAATTCTTGTTTCGAAAATTTGAAAATACGTTGGCATAAGTGTATTGTGTCGGGAGGGGATTACTTTGAAGGCAACGAAATAGATTTGGAAGAATAAATAAATATTTTTTGAAATATGTATATAAATATAAATGGGTTGGCCCCTTAAATCTTGCATTACAAAATGTTGCATAACAAAATGTTGCATTACAAAATCTTGCATTACAAAATCTTGCAAGTACAAAATCTTGCATTTCAAAATCTTGCATTACAAAATCTTGCATTACGAAATCTTGCATTACGAAATCTTGCATAACAATTTCCCGTACATTTATAGAATCGCGCGCGCGATTCTATAAATGTACTGAAATTGTTATGCAAGATAACAAATCGCATTGACAAAACTCTACTGTATAATGATAATTATACAGTAGAATTTTGCTTGAGATATCAAAAATCAAATGTCCAGGATTAAATATTCTTAACCAGAATATTATGTTGAGATATTCTGGAAAATGGAGATTTCCATTTTAATTTTAATATTAAATCTTCATTACCCCGTAAAGAGCGTTGTGCGGTCCCTGGGACCGCTCTTCTTTGAAAAAACAAAAATTATCCCCACTCCGTTTACTTTTTTTCTGAAAATTTTGGTAGCTTCCTAATCGAAAGTTTTAGTATCGTTCTAATTGAACAAAAAATTATTAATATAAAATTGTGGTCCGCTGGAACACACGACGCATTTTACGGGTTAATCAGAAACGAAAATTTAAATTCTGGAAAATGAAGATTAAATCTTCCTTATCCAGAATATTTTGTTGAAATATTTTGAAAAATGGAGATTTCCATTCTAATTCTAATATTAGCCGTATTTCTTGACGCATATAGTTATCCGGATCGCTATCTGCACAATTTTTTTTATTTTTTTTTTTTTAAATTATATTGAACTTTTATGAATAAGTGAATACGCAATAAATATTATGTTAGATACTAAAGACAGGTACAGGTACTAAAACTGCAAGATATTGTATTTGCAAGATTTTGTATTTGCAAGATTTTATACTTGCAAGATTTTGTACTTGCAAGATTTTGTAACTGCAAGATTTTGGGTTGGCAAGATTTTGATTTGCATGATTTTTAAAAAATGCAAGATTTTGTACTTGCAAGATTTTGTTGTAATGCAAGATTTCGGGGCGCTCCCAATATAAATCGGTGTTAGTAGTGTATGCGGTGTGCCATGTACACATTGAGTGGTGCTAGTGATAAACGAATAAATTTAAATTTTTTTATATGGGGTTTCATAGTGACTAATACACCTAAAGGTTATGAGCAAAACATCCCACCCACTCGTTCCAGTGCTTTTACGGAAAAGTGACCATTTTTGGAAACAATTGGTCTAGTTCCGTCTATTTAGAAAGAAATTACAATTTCCACCATATTAACATCTTAGAAACAACGGAAATAATCAATTAAGCAAAATTACAAACTTATAAACTTCTTGGAGATAGTTAGTTACCCGCATAAAATTTGTTCTGAAGCCTTTTGCCATTCTGGTAGTGACAACAAACCCAGCGGACCAAAAACATTGCTAGTCTCTGATAATAAGGTTTGTTTCGTAAGAGATTTTACAGGACCTCGTGCGGAGTTGCTAGACTTCCATCGGGCGCGGTGCGTCGCCAGGTAAACCCTAACCGACTTGTCGGCCGGTAGATGGAAAATAAAATACCATTCGCAGACCAAAACTACCTAAGGGTGGTTCCCTGAATATAATAAGTAATATGGGGGACACGAAACGAGAAAACATTACAGAGCAGGGAAACGAATACCCAGTACCGGCGACTTTGATGGGCGAGCAAGTGCCGCAGTTGCCGATATGCAATTACACAATACTCAGAGGTGATGAACTCTGAAAATCCATTTGGAAGAAGTTCCATAATGCCAAGATCACAAACATCCTCAACTAGAAGTGTTGAGATAAAAAATGAAAAACTTCACAAGATTGAAAAAATTATTTAATTAACGAAGTAAAAACTCTTAAGATAGAAAATAAGAAACTGAAAAATTCTTTACAATCAAAGAAACCTGAAGAACAAGATGCTTTAGAGCTCCGTAAGAAAAATGCTTTGCAACTCAAGAAACCAGAGGAACAGCGTGCTACAGAGTACCACACTAACGAAGAAGAACTTGATTGATTGATTGATTGATTGATTTAGTGTGTACGACCAAGCCTAAGGCAAGTTTCCCGGATACGCCGGGTCCACCGTACACCCTCTTACGAATAACAAAATCGAGGGAAAGGAAAGGTATGTTAGTAGCAGAGACTCAACCCGGTTCCAGACACCATGGCGGTTGATAGTTAGTAAATAAGACAACACAAGACAACACAATTTCTAAACTACATGATTGTTAACTGCTTGTTGTTCCTGGAGCGTTGAGTCCGGCTATACCTTTGTTACTGAAAATTAGGATTAAATTTAATCCCTTTAAGAATGATTAATTCTGGAGCAATCTTAAATTCTGAAACAAATTAAATTATTCATCAGTATACTTAAAATAAACCCCTCTAAACACCTAAGATTTTATTAATTTAAGTATACTTAAAATTACATCCGCATCAATCCTAGCCTAGGCCACTTAAATAATTCAATAAATAATTTAAAAAATCCTCTAGTTGGCACCCCTACAAATTTTAACAATTAATTAATTTCATCAGCTTACAAAATTAACACAATTTTTAATTTCAGCTTCTTCACTCCTTGTTGATCCTGGAAGGTTGATTTAAGCTGGAATTTAATTCTGAAACACGGGATTAATCTAATCCCCAATAATTACTAATTCTGAAACTATAATCTATACTTGAAATTAGCTTCTTTATTAGAAAGGATTAATTTTAATCCCTCTAATAATGATTAATTCTGGAACTGAGTTATATTCTGAAAATTAACTTATTAATCAGTGAACTAAAAAAGGAACTCCTTTAGATACTATTCACATATTAACAAAAATAACTGATAAACAAAATCAATAGGGTGCCAGTCCTTCCCGGAATCCCAATTTCACCAATCCGATCCAAAAAACTACAGTTTAACTCAAAACTACTATTATAAATGAACCATTTTCGTGAACCTGCCACTTAAAGTATAGAAGTTTCATCTGTGATGACTTTTCTGGAATGAATTACAATTAATATCACCAGTACCCAAAATTAAAGTTATAAGAACTAATTAGTTTCTAAAGTATGAATTCAGTTTAGGAATTCCGTGCAGTTCAGTAAAATTAACTACCCCGTATTAAAAATAATCATGCTTAAATAAACAAAAAATTTTTATATATGAACAGTGAAATCTCGAAACAGCGCAGCCAAAGGAACCGGAGAAATGTATTTAATTATTTAATAATTTAATTTAGTTGTGTATTTACATCTGCAAAGTTTTATTATTTTATTTCCTTATTAACCATATATTTTCACATAAACACTTATCACTTTGGCGAATATAATTTCCTTGCGAAATTACAATTTCCTTAAATCAGTATTCACTATAACGAGACCTCACTGTATTACATACGATAGTTTCTGGTTCAACTCAAATTTACTCGATAATACAAAGTAAACAAATCCCATTAGAATCGAACACAAGAAACTTTTAATTCTAATTAAATTTCCAATTCAACTCAAAATTACTCGATTATACGTAGTATAAGAATCTTATTTGAATTGAATACATGAAAATTTTGCGTTGTGTAGTTCACTGTACATATATAAAGAGCACTATAAACACAAAGAATACAACAACGCCAAGTAAAAATAATAAAATCGTATTACAGTACAAAACTAAAACCACCAACGCACATAGAGAAAACAAACGTTTTCATATAATCCTTCACGTGCGCAGCAGGAAAAGTATCGATGTGTACATAGTGTGTTTTGGTACATGCCTTCTCTATATTATATACATATATAATAGGCTTCACTATATTATATATTACTGTATATATTTCCGAAAATAACCTCGTACACTACACATACACGACTGTGAATACAATTCAGAAGCAAATATCAACAATCGAACACTATAGAACCAATGTTGTCTTGATAGAAATTATATAATAGAAATTATATTCTTTTTATGTATATAAATAAAGAATATATGTGTTTGTGTCGTTTCCACATAAAACAAAAAATACAACACATACATAATCTCGTAAGAGGAAAGAGAGAAACCGAAAACTTGTATATTCATGTACAGAAACAGAAATTTAATGCGTAAATTTATTTATTCGATTTTAATTAAATTTAAATACGAGATAATGTATTTGACCATTCGAATTTTATGCACCAACTACACAAATTTAAGACATGCATTATTAAGCGAGAAAGCCAAAATTTGACTTGTCTCGCTATAAATATGAAAATAAAAATAAAAATATAAAACAATGCCTGTTGAATGCATCCCGATGGATTGCATTCTATCCATATTTAAATTTTCACTATTCTTATTCACACACTTTTACTTAAATAACTTAAATTAAAATAAATTATATATAAATTATATATTTAAACACTTTACACTACATTAGAAAATAAATAAACTAAAAATTAATTAAATTAAAATTTTCTCGAAGAAGACGACAAAAACACGTCCTTCTTCTTCGAGCGTCAACGACCGACCACCACACTAACGAAGAAGAACTAAGAAAAAAACCTGATTGGATCCTAAAAAAGAATAGGAAGAAAAAATTTGCAAAAAAAAAGGAAGCCAGAATCTTCTTGAGAAATTGTAGCTTCAAACCAAATTTCAAAAACTGGTGTATTAAATCTAAATCAGCAAAATATACCCGATCAGAAAAACCAACCTACCAAAATTAGAGAAAAGGCACCATCACCAATTAATATCATTAATGTAACTGAATATGGTACTATGCAATCATGAATGAAATCGGAAGATGACAGATGAAGGCAAAGAATGGTACACATACGGGGACAAAAATGATCGCCCGATCAAAGTGATGGCCAGAGGTGTTCATCCAACCTGTATAAAGCAGGATATAATGAAAGACCTTGTATATCAGGGCTTCAAAATAGAGGATGCGGGTAAATCCCCTAAAAAAAGAAAAAAACATTAACTGATCAAGAGGTCAAAATTAATAAAAAGGGGCTTTCACTGGTTATGCTTACTTTTAATAGCAAAGAAAAAGTGGACAACATTTTCAATATTAAGGCAGTCCTTAACATGAGAGTTAAAATAGAAGTGCTAAGAAAATCCACAGGCTTGATAGTATATACCTCAATGTAAGAAATGCCAAGGATATAATCACACGCAGAAATATAGCAAACGAGAGCCTAGATGGGTGAAATGTTCGGGAAAACATCTCGCTCAGCTTGTACGTTGACAAAAACAACGCCTCCAAAATATGAAACCTGTAACGGAAGAGCATCCCGCTAACTATAGAGGATGTGAAGTAGCCAGGGAACTTCAAAATCTGAGAAATAAAAAACGACAGGGCCCGCTAAACCGTGGGATGCCCAGTAATAGTACAAGGTCCAAAAACCCAGTGGTAGAACAACCACAAACAAGAGCAATAGCAGGCCGAAAAACATACTCGCAGATTGTGCAACAGCGGGAAACAGTAACAAAAATTCTAATGAATATAGAAGCCTTAAACTTAAGGCTACTAAAACAAGAAAGAAGCCTGGACGCTTTAAATAAGCGGTTAAATAAGCAAGAAACAGTGAATGAAATCACTTCCGTGATGTTCTAATCTATGACAAATGGGCTGTTGCAACAAATTCCAGAGTTAGAAATTTTCCTAAATATAGAAACAGATATATGCCTAATTTCAAAATTTTATTTGACAAGATTCATTCGTTAGAATACGAGGTTACCAGTGCTACCACGCCATCCACCTATCAAGCTAGAGGAGGTTCAACCATATTTGTGAAGGAAAACATCAAACATTACGAAGGAGTAAAAATTGGCAGCTGGTCGGGCTTTAAACTACTATAGTTCCTGTCTGGAGGTAAACTAACATATTGGCCAACGGACACAAATAATATTCCAGATTTGATAAATTTCTTTGTAACAAAAGGGATATCTGTAAACTACGTATTACTCGAAAACAGCGACAGAATTTCGTCTTATCACACGCCTGTCATTATAACACTCAGTGACACCATTATTAAAAAAGAAAATTTGCCTAGGTTAACTAATAATAAAATAAACTGGGATCTCTTCCGGAAAATAGTCGAAGATAATACTGAATTACAAGTACCAATTAAAACTCCGGCAGAACTTGATGTTCAATTGGAGTTGCTGAACAACAGTATTCTACAAGCAGCGTAGCAGACCACTCCTCCTACTCGTAATTAAATAGAAAATCACATCAACTATCCAGTAGAAGTGAGTTATCCGGTTAGTGAAAAACGGAAAGCGCGAACAATCTGGCAGAGGAACCGAGCACCACAAAGCAAAACACAACATAATTTAAGCAACAAATTAAAAATGCTTATCAAAGAAATCAAGAACAAATCTTTCAGTGAATACCTAGCTGGCCTTACTAAAGGCCTAAAGTACAAATAGCTCCTATCAAGAATGACGATGGAACTTGGGCTAGAAGTGCCAAAGAAAAAGCTGCATTGCTTGCAGCATACCTTGCAGACAAATTTCAACCCCTTTCACGGCACACAGCTGAAGAAAATATAATTCCAGTAAATAAAGTGGGTAACCTAAACATATAAGACCTATACAATACAATAGCTAAAAGATGAAATTAATAACAACTTAGGTTAAAAAAAATTCCCTGGTTATGACCTAATCACTGGACTTATATGTAGTTAAAACTCTACCAGAAAAAGAATTACGAAAAATACTGCAAGTAATCAACGCAGCGTTCAGATTAAAATACGTGCCATACCAGTGAACAGGTGATAATGATTCTAAACCCTAACAAACCGCCAAACAAGAAAACATCGAACAGGCCGATTTCCCTACTTCCTATAATTTCAAAATTAATTAAAAAGCCGCTACTCAAGAGGTTAAAATCAGGAATAGAAATCAGAAAACAGAAATAAAAAATATGCTCAAGTGTCTTCTTGGACGTATCTCAAGCCTTCGACAAAGTATGGCACCGAGGCCTGGAATATAAGCTGCACAGAGGTCTGCCGAAGCAGATTTACCTGATTTTAAAGTCATATCTAGCTGATCGAGACTTTCTTGTACAACATGAAGAGGAATACTCCGAACTAAAGAAAATATCGGCTGGAGTTCCACAAGGAAATGCTCTGGGGCCAATACTAAACATATTTTATAGACGATACATGCCAAGCACAAACGGAACGAACAAATATTGCACAATTTTGGCAATTGAAGACACCATAGAGGAGGTCAATAAAATTCATTGAGTAATTGGACGAAATATAGAAATATGTATTGGCTCCTCGGTACTTTTCAGTATGGTTAAAATTTGTTCGTTGCTTTGTAGGAGACTCTGAACGCATACTACGCCTTCTGCTATTAGCCTTGCATCATGCGGTTCGCTCTCTACATTTTCTTGTAATAATTCTTTAATACATTTTGTGGATTCAAAAGCTGCTGTTGCGGTACCATACATTACTTTGTTCAACTGATGTACACAAAGTTGATTGTCTGCGTCTCGCCATAGTATTAATTGATATTTACAGTGTTATCCTTTTGTAGAATCATCTGTTTTTTTATCTAGGAATAAGAGAATATACTCGAAAACGAATTTTTGCCTTCGCGCTTAGATATCGGCAATGACCATGATTCAATAAATCCCAGGTTAGCTCGATTTTTCAAACCACGCGCTCGTGACGTCATGCAATTCCGATAAATATGTCAGTTATTCTTTTTTTACTTTTCGTTTTTTATTTGTTGTTGTAATTTATACGTAAAAGAATTGAGTGACGTCAAAAAAAAAAAAAGATGGCCATTTGTTTACATATTTCGAGCTAACCTGGGTTTTTATTGAATCATGGGCAATGACATGGAAAATATTTCCAATATATGAAGATGAAGGAGAACAATTAGGTTACCAACATATTCTGATGATAGTGATACAGACGTAGAAACAACTCTTGATGGAACTGTGTGGGAACTAATAAAACATGGATTTTCTCAAGGAAGACCAGGAAGACCACAAAAAAACATGTAATCGAAGGAAGAGTTAGCAACGCTTTTTTTCGTAATAAATAAAAATATTATAAATAATATTAGAAAATTCACAGAAATGGAAGCTTCTAAAGTTCTTGGAAAAGAGTGGGTTCTATCAGAAGAAACACAATGGCTAAGATTTCACGAATATCTTGCAATTTATACGGTTCGATATGAAAAACGAACGAAATAAATCAACGACTGAAAAGCGACAAATTTGTCCTGATATCAAACGTTTGGAATCTTTTCATCATAAATTGTTAAAACTGCTATGTGCCAGGACAAAATATTACTACTGATGAACAATTATTTTCAACTATTGCCAGGCGCAAATTTACGCAGTATATGCCGAATAAACCGAGTAAATTTGGAATTAAATTTTGGTTCGCAACGGATTTGACAAGCAAATACATATATCATAAATGGGTTTCCATACTTAGTCAGAAATGAAAATAAACCAGCATCAATATCTTTGGGTGAGTTCGTTGTCCTAGAACTAATTGAGCCATTTATTGGTTTCGGTACGAATGTGACAAGCAAATCACTGGCTTCAAAACTTTTAAAAAAGAATAGAACTTTAGTTGGAACTATTCGTTCAAATAGAAATGAATTACATAAAAATTGCCAAACAAAAAAAAAGATAAATGGCATAAATTTTCAAGTTTAATTTACAAATCTAATAATTGTATCATACAACAAACCCGAAAAAGCTTCCTGACATCATTTCATTCTATAACATCACCAACTATATAAATAATGGACCAAATGGCCAAAAAATACACTGTTAAGTCGGGATCTCGGAGATAGCCTTTACAAGTATTTTTAATATCCTCGACATAGCTGGAATTAATGCTTGGATTCTGTACAAAGAACTCACGAGAACAAATATTACCAGAAAGGACGTTTTATTTAAATTATCAGAAGAATTTTCTACTGGATATCAGATTTGTGGTGACGAGGCGTAACGTTGGGAGTGTCCTGATGTCTTTAGGAGTGCTTCGCGTTGAAACGCAGAAGGACACGTACTTGACTAAAAATAAATAATATTTAAGTAGCCCGATAATAAAAAACAAAAAGAAAAAAACGAAAAAAGAAAATTATTAAGTTGAGATGCCACAGCTTGCGCCAGTAATAATTGTTTGTTAATATTAATATAAAGATAAACTGAAAGCATTTATAAAAATAAAATTTATATAAAATAAAATAAAAAGTGCTCATAAAAAAATGGCAGAGTTTTAATTACGTAGATTAATTGAACATTACCAACTCACCAATATATATAGTATAAGATGTCTATCAAGGGAGAAACAAAAACCCCCAAATTGGTGACCCCGATAAGGACTAGCAAATTATCAAACGATATTGGGTAAAAATCAACCAAAAATATATCAAAGAAAAAATTTAAAACCAAAAAACATCAGTACCAGATATTACCACGTGGACAAAAACTAAGCAGAAGTATCCTGAGAAGTACCACATCTATAGCAAGTTAACTTAAAATTTTTTATTGTTAATTTTATTTGATTCTTGTCATTTTATTATATTTTACTTTAACGTAAAGAATATATGCGCTAATACAAATTGTTACAGCTGGCACTCAACTCAAACCGTGCGGTAGTTATATACATATATAATTATTATTTTTCGTTTCGCACGTGTCTTTCTGTGTAGGGTATGTGTAGTGTTGATGATCGAAATTAAAAATGGATCCTCCATCCGTTACACTCGTCAAGCCGGATGTTGCACCGAAACCGCATATTGGCCTCGATAATGAGCAGGGGTCAGCGCACGTTGATCGGGTATCGATAAAATTACCTCCTTTCTGGACTTCGAACCCGAGACTTTGGTTTCACAGCATTGAGGCACAGTTTAGAACATCAGGGATAAAAGATGACCAAACTAAATTTTATTATGTAGTTGGAGTACTTGATGAACAGTATCTCAAAATAGTTGGAGAAATTTTAGAAAATCCTCCTAAGACCGACAAGTATCCCGCCATTCGGGACAAGTTAACCAAATATTTGTCGGAATCAGACGCTGCGCGACTTCAGCGATTCCTGGGAGGAATGGTACTAGGTGAACAGAAACCTAGCCAATTGTTATCGGTTATGCGTATGAGCAGTAAAACGATCTTTCCGACCAGGCTCTCCGCAACCTCTGGTTGCAACGATTCCCACGTGAGATGCAGGCGATATTGGCGGTTAGTAATGAGACCCTCGATGCCTTCGCAGTATTGGCCGACAAAATAAACGACGTTTTACCGTCAATTAATCATAACTTGGATCAAATAAGATCTAGGTCGCCAGCACCAAACATGCCTCAGTCAAGTCAGTCATGTTGTTCACATCAATATTCCGAAAGGCAACGGTTCCGATCACGAAATCGATCACAGAGTAGACCTCGCAATACTAATTATTGCTGGTACCATAATCGATTTGGTAAGAAGGCGCATAAATGCGGCAACCCGGAAGGTTGTCAGTACGAGGCTTTAAACAAATAGGACAATCACATTTAGCGACATGTGATCTTAGCCAACTCAAAAGTCGCTTATTTATATTTGGTCCCTCCAGTGGACGCCACTTCTTGGTAGATACTGGAGCGGATGTATCGGTATTACCGGCAACAACTGATCAGAGGTCTCACCCAAGTAACAATTTTTCACTCTTTGCCGCAAACAATACACCTATTCGCACGTATGGTTCATCAATACTGAACCTTCATTTTGGACTTCGACGAACATTTACCTGGACGTTTATTATAGCGGACGTTTCAAGGCCCATCCTAGGCGCAGATATCCTTAGGCAATTTGGATTGCTTGTCGATATCAAGAATGGCCGATTAATAGATCCAGTTACAACTCTGTTCGCAGTGGGTAAGATGATTGTAGATCCATCATCTTCTCTGACAGTCGTTTCTGATGCAATCAAAAATTCTGAAATATATTCTTTGCTTATGAAATATAAAGAAATAACCATCGAATCTTCAGTACTCAAGCCAGTGAAACATCAAGTTACTCATCATATAGTAACGAAAGAACCTCCCGAGATTGTCAGCTGAAAAAACATTAGCCGCTCAAAAAGAGTTTCAACATTTAATCGAACTGGGGTATTGTACCAGGACTAAAGGACCATGGTCTAGCCCTCTCCACCTAGTGCAGAAGAAAAACGGGGAGTGGAGGCTTTGCGGCGATTACAGGGCATTAAATGCAAATACTGTACCAGACGTGTACTCCATCCCACACTTACAGGATTTCACTTACCAATTGGATGGATGTAAGTTCTTCACAACATTAGACTTGGTTAGGGCATATCACCAGATACCGGTTGAACCAGCGCATATCCCAAAGACAACGATTTGTACGCCTTTTGGGTCGTTTGAATTTAAACGTATGACTTTCGGGTTGCGGAACGCAGCCCAAACGTTCCAAAGGTTTATGCACACGGTATTGGATGGTCTAAATTTCACATTTCCATATATAGACGACGTACTTATAGCCTCGGGAAGCCTCGAGGAACACTTAGTCCGTATAGAAAAAGTTTTCGCACGTTTCGCAGAGTTTGGTTTGGCGATTAACATAGAGAAATGTGTTTTCGCAAGAACCGAGGTTAAATTCCTCGGGCACCTAATCAGTTCGGCAGGGATTAAACCGTCGCCTGAAAGGGTTACAGCACTCAATGAGTACAAACGGCCGGAAACAGTTAGAGACCTGAGACGGTTTCTAGGAATGATAAATTTCTACCGTCGGTTTGTGCCAAACGCAGCAGGTAACCAAATATTACTCAATGAGTTCCTCAAGGGCGCCAAGAAGAATGATAGGCGGAAAATCGAGTGGCAGGATAACTCTATCACGGCATTCAATATGGCAAAACAGCAGTTATCTGACGCGAAAACTCTAACGCATCCGTCTTGCAACGCACTTCTCGCTTTAATGGTCGATGCATCCGACATTACCATCGGCGCGGTAATTCAGCAATTGATTGAAGGACATTTAGGCCGCTGGGATTTTTTCAGTGAAACTCACAGATGCTCAAACTCGGTACAGTGCGTACGATAGAGAGTTGCTAGCTGCGTATAGTGTAGTGAAGCATTTCAAGTATTTGTTGGAGGGCCGGCAGTTTACTCTTTACACGGACCATAAGCCACTGACGTTCGCGTTTCGACAGAATTTGGAGAAGGCGTCGCCCCGTCAATACCGTTATCTAGACTTTATTGGGCAGTTTACGACGGATATTCGCCATATAGCCGGGAAAGAGAATGTTGTAGCTGATGCTTTATCGCGCATCGATTCCACCGAATATCGATTTTGCCGACATTGCAAAGCATCAACCAAACATGCAAGAGCTGCAAACTCTTATGCCATCAGACACAGGTTTGAGGTTCATAGAGATACCTATTTTTGGATCTGATACGCATATCCTTTGCGATACATCAACCGAAGTAAACAGGCCTTTCATTCCTGATAAGTTTAGCAAGCAAATTTTTCATAGTGTTCATGATTTGTCGCATCCGGGTATCAAAGCTACAATTAAGTTAGTGACGCAAAAGTATGTTTGGCCATCTATTAAGAAGGATGTCAGACTGTGGGCGCAATCATGTGTATCGTGTCAGAAGTGCAAGATTAGTAGACACGTCAAATCACCGTTGGATCATTTTCCAGTAGTATCAAAAAGATTTGATGAAATACACAGATTTGATTGGACCTCTGACGGTTTCAGAAGACAAAAGGTATTGTCTGTTCAGTGGTTGGATCGCTAGATTCGGCACGCCATCATACGTCGTTACCGATCAAGGACGACAATTCGAATCCGAGTTATTCGGAGAGCTGTCGAGAATAATGGGTTTTAAGAGGAAACGAACAACGTTATATCATCCGCAGGCGAATGGTTTTATCGAGAGGTGGCATCGCACCTTGAAATCGGCGATAATGTGTCATGATCGACCGGACTGGACAAAAGTTTTACCGATGGTGTTGTTGGGTCTACGTATGGCGCATAGAGACAATTTTCAGGCTACTGCAGCAGAACTTGTTTACGGCGAAAGTTTGAGATTGCCAGGGGATTTCATTAATCCAGTTACGACCTCTGCAAACCAATCGGATTTCGTTACATCACTTAAACATCATTTTGATACCATTAGACCAGTGCCTCCCTCACATAATAGCAGGGACAAACCATTCATTTTTAAGGAACTTGACAAGTGCACTCATGTTTTCATACGCACTGATGCCGTTCACAGTCCACTTCAACCACCATATGAAGGACCCTTTCATGTATTGTGTCGGGGTGAAAAGTTCTTTAAAGTCAAAGTTAGAAATCGGGTAGTCAATGTCTCAATAGATCGACTTAAGCCCTGTTTCCACGAAGCAGCTGAATTGCTCGATGCTGGGGAACCAACATCTCGGATTGTTCCTCCATCCAACCAATCGAGCATATTGTCTCTAGCGACATTCAATCCGATTCCAACAATTAATTTATTTCCGAGTTGTACTAGAGGAGGCCGAGCAATAGTGCGGCCTGCGCGTTTTCGGTAAATGATCTCGTTCGCGTTCTCACTGGAAGGGGAGTACTGTGGCGACGAGGCGTAACGTTGGGAGTGTCCTGATGCCTTTAGGAGTGCTTGTAGGTAGAGCGCGTTGAAACGCAGAAGGACACGTACTTGACTAAAAATAAATAATATTTAAGTAGCCCGATAATAAAAAACAAAAAGAAAAAAACGAAAAAAGAAAATTATTAAGTTGAGACGCGACAGCTTGCGCCAGTATTAATTGTTTGTTAATATTAATATAAAGATAAACTGAAAGCATTTATAAAAATAAAATTTATATAAAATAAAATAAAAAGTGCTCATAAAAAAATGGCAGAGTTTTAATTACGTAGATTAATTGAACATTACCAACTCACCAATATATATAGTATAAGATATCTATCAAGGGAGAAACAAAAACCCCCAAAGATTCATTCGAACCAGGAAACCTGAATGAACTACTGTTGGTTGATAAAATTGAAAATTCTACACGAAAATACTGTCGAATTAGATTTTGCAACGAGAATAAAACCACAAATATCTGTGTTGATTGCGAAAATATGTTTGTGGGAAATGCACATTAAAAAAACTTTCAGTTTGTATAAATTGCGCTAATAAAAGCTAAAAATGAAGTTACTATTACTTAAATTTATCATATAATGTATAACAATTATACAAATAGCACATAATTACGCTTCTAAAGAACTCAGTAAATCTAAATTATAAATTTTTTATTTCAAAAGACATCCCGGTCAATATGACCGTGTAACCGGTAAACCGGAAGTTTTGATTATTTTTACTCACCACGCGCGATGATTGGAATCTCTTTGGGTAATAGGTTGGCCAGCGCTGAACACCAAATATTTAAAAAAGAAAGAAAACAAACTGATTGAAGGGGAATGGGAGGTGTAATGGTAGAGATAGCGGAATGAGATGAGATTGGCTCTTGGAAATTGATAGATAGAACAAGCTGAGAAAAATTGTGATTAAAAAAAAGAAATATATTTGGAGTTTTTTTTTGTTAAAATGAAAATTTTTGTTTGGTTAAAATTTTGAGGATGTAATATTATTCTAAAATAAATTATTGTGTAAATAAACTAATATTGATAGTTATTAGTGCTAAATAGAAACATGTGCATCAATAAAAAATTTATTTAACGGAATTCCATGTTGTTTTAATTACATGATTTGGTTTCGTGATGTGACAATTTTCTTTCTCTTATAAACAAAATAAAACTGATAATTTTTAAGAACCTAATTATAATTGTTACATGGAATTTTGAACAATGAAAAAAATAAACTACATTATTGGCATGTAATTAAATTGTATGATCAAGTGTTTAAATCCTAAAATATCCAAGAAAAAAAAAACTTAATAAATAAATTAATTTGTGATCTGATTAATTAATTTTGTGATTTGATTCATTGTGGGACCGTTAGCAGTTTTTTTGTTGAAACGTGGAGTTGCGGTGAACTGAGGTGTTATCATTCTTGTTTCTCTTGTGAACATTTCTTGAATGGTAATGAAATACCATTGAATTAAAAATTTGTTAGTACTGGTAGCTAATAAGTGCAGTACATATTTTCAATACTCAAATACATATTTCATACAAGTCAAATTTTGTGGTACGAGCGTGATATTTGGACAGTGATTATCAACATTTTTTTTGTGTGCTGCTATAATTGGGACAACTTGGTGCTAACGTATAGGCACCAAGTTACAAGGTACGTAACAAAACCTTAATTATTAACTTCCTATCCATTATTATCACTGGATACTGACCGGATAATTATCTCTTTATGTTTTGGGTGACTTTTATGCACTGAGTTACAAGCTGAATTATCTTCATCCAATATTTATCAACTGGGTTAATACGGATTGCATCGAAGGACGCTGGGACATGGTATCTTTGGAATACATAACGGATACGATAATTACCAGGACAGTTAAGCGGAAGATTGGTGCGTTTCTAAACAACAATTTTTGATTGCTGTATATCAGGGTGTTAATTAAGCATCTTATGCAAGTATACCAATTACAATTATGTTATTTTTTTTATAATTTTTCCTCATTATCTTTATAATTTCATTTTCTCAATATTGAATTTTTTGTTTTCATTTTTTCTTTATTTGTTTTTTTATATTTCATTTTTCTTTTTATTGTACATATTTTTTTTTTATACTACATTTTTCTCTGGCCGCTAATTTGGGAATGTCATTTAAGTAACATCCGCTACCGCCTTTTGGGAAATAATTTATTTTTTTTTCTTCAATCATATTGTTCTCAAAAATATTTGGTTTTAATTTCGGTTGGCAGATACACAGTATGTCTGGCTAAGTAGTTTGTTGCAAGTCCGTAAGCAACATGTTCATGGTCTCATCTGATCCTCAGTTAAGCGTAACCCTGTAGAAGCAGCAATTACTAGCTTCCTCTTGGTCCAGCAAAGAACCTCCCCAGCCACTGCACGCTAGCCGGCTGAAAAAGCTGCTCTGGAACCACTGAGGGGAAGTCTGCAACAGTGATATTCTCTGTTTAATAAAACTTGAGTATATGATTGTTACAACCGGTTGGTAGAGATAGGTATATATCAATGCTTGGTATATCTAGTGCTAACCCTGCTAGTTTATTCTAACACAACATGATGTGGCACAACATTGTGTGACAATATATATAATTCGGATGGGTAATGGACGTGAATCTTTTGCATGTGGTAATAAATAATTTGTACAAGATGCCAAATTGATGATCTCTCGCTGATGAACGCACGCATGTATTGGGCTTGAGTTTACGGTTGAGTTGAGGGCCGAGTTTTGGATCGAGTTGGGTGTTGAATTGGGGATTGAGTTGAGGGTTGTGTTGGGGTTTGATTTGATAATTGCATAGGGATAGTGCTTAGGATTGAGGTGGAGGTTAAGAGTTAGATTGATTTCGAGGTGTATAGTTGGTGATTGAGTTAGGGTTGAGTAAGGGATTACGGTGTTAAGTTAGGGATTGATTTGGAGTTAAGTTAAATGTTAGACTCATTTGATTTGAAATAAGTCCAATAATCAGAAGTCGATTGATGAACGATCATCTATTAAGATAATCTCGTTAACCCTTCCAGCATTTGACTTTTCACCGGAGTTACGGGTGAACACCAGAAACTCTCACTATCCTCAAATATCCTAAGCTGTAACATATGCGATCCAGTTCAGCAAAAGGTGGTGTTTGCTTTAGGGAAGAGATAGCGTAATACATAACGCTCTTGTATCATAGGTGAAATTCGTGTAACAATGTTAAGGGTTCGGAGGTTGCCGCGGATATCTCTGAAACGTTAAGGATGATACCAATAATGTGAAAGAAATCCATTCGCACAGACAGTTCCTCAAATAAATCAGATGTGGAATTTTTGCGAACATTCTTTCTTTGGAAACATTCGCTATCTAACGCACAGTTAGCAAAATATGGAACTCTGTAACATGAAAATCTCGCGCACTGTACCTATTCCTATTGGGATACTATAAATATATATATACTACAGATACTATAGTATATAGATTCTTTACATTATATAAATATATTGTTTTTGTTGTACATATTCTCATTGTAATGGTAATATTTTAAATTGTTAAGTAGAGAACAACTAGATTATGTGTATACCTGTACCATTAAGCTGTTGTTGGTACATAAGGTTTTTTTTTGTATAATAAATGATGACGCGATGGTGTATATGATTTAGTAAATAAGTGCATCTAAATAAAATAAATATTTTTGGCTTCCGATTTGTTTTGAAGAGAAACGAGACAGTACGTTTTGGATCGACGATCAAGAAAGGTGCTCGCGATTAAATAAAAATAAAAATAGAATAGGAGTTAATATTTAACATTAATAAGAAAAATAAGTTTGGGGAGCCGAAAAGTGGTTGTGGGTGCCGGATACACCAGGGAGATTGTGGAATATAATATTTACATGGTATATTAGTGAACCAAATAACATGCACATCTAATTATAAAATGCATGTAATAAAATACCGAAAGTAATAAATAATAAAATAATAAAGTTAATAGTCATGGCAATACGGACCACAAAATCAAAATAAAAGAAGAATCCCAGCACGTTTTTAAAAAGTGGCGTGATTTGAAAACAATTATAAGAACCGTAATCTGGGAACGATCTATAAGTTTTGGCAGTAACGGCAGGTAAACGCCTCAAAAAGCCGTATAATAATAATAATACTAATAATCAAGCTAATAGTTACTTAATATTCCATATCAATCATAATAAAAATAATTAATAATAATCAAATTAATAATAGTTCCGGCGTGTTGTAAATCGGAGTGGTATTTTTCCCGTGTTCGAGGTCAGAGCCAATTTAACAACAAAAACAAAAAGCAAATCGGAAGTCCAATATAAAGGATATTTTATTCTACGATTCGACGAAAAAGGTACCTATAGTTTAAGTATTGTTTAGCTTTAAGTAATTAAGTTAATTTAAGAAATTTTTTTTTTGATTTCACTCAAATAATAAAACCGTTTTGTTTGTAAATAAAAGTTTATTGGTGATTTAGTAAAAATAAAATTTATAATGTTTTAAATTAAAATTGTGAGATTGTGCTCTTCCGCAAGATGAATTCCAGGTCAGAAGTCTTCCAAGTTTTTATCCCATTTTAAGCACACCCAGTTAATTTTTGTACGATGGCGAATCGGTCTTTTGTTAGGAACCCCCCAACCGCGAGGAACTATCCGAATTTAGGTGTGCGAACGTGCCGATTAATACCAAGTAAGCCAGTCGTTACAACTCTAATACCAGATTGCCGAATAAATTGTTGTCATACCCTTTTTCTAAAACACTACTTTGTCTAATAAACCAAATATTGCGGAAAGATTAATGGGCGTTTTAATGAAAGCATTACCATCGGGGTATTCAAAATCACGACGTAATAGTTTTTGACTATAAGAAAAAATGTATAAGCTGTATGAAATTTAGGCTTAGATCTGACAAACTTATGTTTAGAATTTTCTTCGAAAAATTCGATGGACTCTTGTTTGATGAACTGTTTCGGGACAGGTATATAAAAAACAAGTGTATTTAGGGTAGGGCTCTCCGTATCCGTGATTATTCGAGTATGACTTTTGGCAATTTATATACCGTTAAGGTAAGTGTTTTCTAAACCACATCCACAAGCAAAATATTCTACGTGTGATTGTCTTTGAAATGTTTACAAATGATTACAAGTCTTGATTTGAAGTTTTGATCATATGATTTTCAAAATGTTGTTTTGAACCTGACGCAAGGAAATCTAATCTAGTCACAGGTTTCTTGTTACATTCGTGCAACTCACATAATTTCACAATCAATCAAAATCTTCAATCTAATTGGCCAATAATGCTCGCGTTTAAATGCACAACATATATCCTTATAGCCCTAGACTTAGTTAATGTAAAATTTATGACAAATGAGAAAATATGAAATGACATGTAACATATGTTAGTAAAAGTGTAAAGCTACACAAAAACAAAACTGTACACGATTAAAATCGGTTCGTAATTTAATTTTTTTAGCTGTTACTAGGTTTTATTATTTACTAACGCAAAAGTTGTTTTTATTTTGCCAATAATTTTTGGCTATAAACTTCACACTTGTATACTTAACGTTTCACAGCACATATTTGCAATTCGCACTCGAAAAATTGGCCCAAAACCTAAAATTGACAATAAAATTATGTTAGGAAGAAAGTTTATCCATCGTTTGTTGAACTATAAATACAAGAAATACGGAAACAAGGTAATCATGAAGGTAAAATTGTGATAATACATGTGCATTATGTGATGGACAAAAATCACGTTCAGTACAAATTTCCGATTCACATTTTTCCAAAATTATGAATATAAAAATGGTCTTTATACCATGAAATTTGTTCAATCGTAATTTTAACGAATATCTATATAGACGTGCGTGTAATTTCTTACTATAAATACCATGAGAATGGGAATTATGTCATTGTTTACCGTGTTTAGTGTTGTTGCATTTATATCGGCACATCGATATACTGTACATTATAGATATCCAGCTGAACCACTTTCAATTTCGGAAGAATTATACAATAATTGGGATTATGAAGAATATGATTATAAATCGGCTAAACAACCCTCATTACCTGCACTAGCAAGAACACCAAGAATAATAAGTTCGTTCAACCAATCACCAATTACTATCAAAGCCCCAATCGAAGCACAAATTGAATCACCAATCAGAACACCAATCGAAGCATCAATCAAAGCACCAGCCAAAGCTCAAATCGAACCAGTAATCGGAGCATTAATCGAAACAGTAATGGGAGTACTAATGGAAGCACTAAAAGTAGTACCAGTCAAACCCCAAATCGAAGCACTAATGGGAGCACCAATCGGAGCACTAATTGAACCAGTAAATAATGCATTAGCCAAAGCCCAAATCGAAGCACGAATCAAAACACCAATAGCAGCAGCAGCCAAAGCTCCAATCGAAGCACTAATCGGACCATTCATCGAAGCAGTAATGGATGTACTAAAAGATGTCCCAGTCAAAACCCAAATCGAACCACTACTCGGAGCACCAATCGAATCACTAATTGAACCAGTAAACAATGCACTAGCCAAAGCCAAAATCGGTGCACGAATCGAATCACCAATCAAAGCACCAGCCAAAGCCCCAATCGAAACAATAATCGGAACATTAATTGAAACACTAATAGATGTACTAAAAGATGTACCAGTCAAACCCCAAATCGAAGCACTAATCGGAGCACCACCCGAAGCACTAATTGAACCACTAAACAACGCACTAGCCAAAGCCGAAATCGACGCACGAATCGAAGCACCAATCAGAACACCAATCGAAGCAACAGCCAAAGCCCCTATCGAAGCATTTTTCGATTCAATAATCCTCGCAACACTGGATGGACTAAACACAGCACCAGCCGAAACCTCAATCGAAGCACCTGCCGAAACTCCAATAGAAGCAAAAATTGAAGCACCAGCTAAAGCCCCTATTGAAGCACCAGTCGAAGATCCAATTGAAGCACCAATAGTCACAACTGAATAAAAATAAACCGTCACAATGGATATTCATCAATTTAAATTATTTATAAGAACAAAAATTCATAAAAACCATTATTTAGGAAGAAAGAATCTCATCCAGTGATAATTTTGCCATCAAATATGGCGGAAACACAGTTTAAAATCGTATTATATTCGCGCAGCTACTGTTTTTGCCTGGTGTATGTTTATCAAACACGTATAATATGTTTGTTACTAAGGCCCCTACCATGAAATCAAATTTGCTGGGCTTAGTCAACATTATATTATTTATTTATTTATTTATACAGAGAAAAGTCTACAAATTTGACTTGAATTTATACAATATTGAACAGGGTAGAATAAAAATTAAATTAAACAAAAAAAGAATTAAAATTGCAATAAAAATATTTTTATGATAGGTTGGAGCAAAATGTTGCTTCAACCTACGTTTAAAGCTGTCTGTACTTAAGTAAAAGTCGAACAAATGGTCGATTTTATTAAAACTCTTCGACATCATGTTTACCGGTTCATTGTCACTATAGTTTGTTCTGTGTTTATTCAGATGAAGGAACTCATGATCTCTTAAATTCCTACTCGGTGCCTTTATTTTAATTGATTCCAGTATGGATGGTGCATCAATTTGATCAAGTAAAATATTTCCAATAAACGAACACTTTAAAAGCTCTCGTCTATTTGCCAATGTTGTCATTTGATAGGTTTTGCATCCAGTAGCATATGATGGTAATCGCTTCAGGTTAACGTGGTGCGGTAAGTCATGATCGTAATCCCATCCGTCTTTACACGTTATATACCGTATAAACTTTTTTTGGACACTCTCGATTTTTCTGATAGGTTCGTCGTAAAAAGGACACCAGATGTTTAGAGCGTATTCAAGTTGAGATCTGACGTAGGCATAATACAGGATCTTGATTGTCTCGAGGTCATGAATATCCCCAGTCCAACGCTTAATAAAACCAAGCACGGAATTGGCTCTAGCAACGCATTACTCAATATGCTTAGTAAAGCACATGTTTTCAACGAAAGTAACCCCTAGGTCTTTAATCTAGAATACTTTTTGTAAAAGTACGCCATTTATTTGATATTGTTGTGTAACAGGGTTAACTTTCCGATGGAACGATAAACTCTTACATTTGTTGATGTTGAAACTGAGGAGGTTAGACTCACACTATTTCGCTAGATTGTCGATGTCCTCTTGTAGCTTATGGGTATCGCCGATGTTTTCTACTGTTTTAAAGATTTTGAGATCATCTGCAAACATTAATACCTTAGAAGGGGGGTTGGCCATGACTTTCGAGTCCAACGGGTGTGTTTTTTTTGTTTGAAATTTTCCTTAGAAATTTATTTTTCAATAAAAAAGAATTATTTATTGCGAAAGAAAATAAATTGTAAAAGCCTAGTCAATTTCATAAATTTCTTACCTCTTTTGGATTTGTTTAGTTTAATTTAATTTTGTCCCAATCAAGTAAAAACAGTGTGGTGGATGCATAGAAAAGAGCGATGAGCAAAAAATTGTACAGAGAGGTGTGATACAGGACATACGGTGAATTATTAGCCAAGGGCTTGCATTTGGAACGTATTATGAGTGTTTCGGTATGATGAGACCCGCCGGCTAAATGGGTGGATTGGGATTGTTGCCAAATCAGGGGACTATGTCCTCATCCTAGGGAATGGGTGAGTAGTGCACGGGACCAATGGAATGTCAACAGGTAGGACAGAATGATTGTAGTGATAGGTACTTAGAAACAATATCTAGCTAAAATGAAAAGTAATTATAAACGGGTAGTTAGTGTTATTTTTGCTCATTCTACAATGGTTATTGGGGTGTTTTTGCCATTTATTTAACACGAAAGGTAGGAGGAAGAAACAAAAAGGAAAACATTTTGCGTAGAGAGCAAAGCGAGAAGGAAAGAAACTAGGAAGCTACCGAATTACGTACATCTGTCTCTGTTGTGTTGTTGTTTCATGATGGACACAATTAACGGATTTGGCGCGGCGAGCTTTGGTTTAAGGCCACGTTCAAACAGACACTTTGCTGGTGACGTCTAGGCATGGTTGGGTTCATAGTGGAAGCCACAAATTCACATTCGTTGTAATGACTCTTTGCATTGCATCAAATCTATCTGTCAAGTCAGAAGAAGGTTACTGCAATATCGATTACTGCTAGTCAAATCTAAAGTAGAATATTGTTACTTATGCGGATATTTTTATGAATTTAATTTTATTCAAATACAATTTTAGCTGCTTTGACATGATTTGTGATTGTTTTGCAAAATATCAATTTAACCATAAACGAAGTTGGCCACAATGTGTAATTTGTGCACGATGTTATTCTAGTACAAATTTGAGGTTTCGCTTAGTTTTAGTGCATTGCTGATAATGATAAATGAGAATTATATGGCCATGACGATGAACTTAAGTAATTATATTTACTATAGCAATTTTAACAAGTGGACCAGGAGGATTGCAAGTTTAATAATTTTTTTTGTTTTTAAAAACACTTTTATTTAGAAATAATTAACTAATTTCGAGGATGAGATCATTAAAATAGATGGCCGATACTAATTGAATTTATTATATTAGGTCGTTGTTTATATGGTTTAAGTGAAATAATAACAATGATGACAATGTTAAGAAGTGTACAGATATTTAACCCAGCAAATTAATAAATGCTTTTTCAGAATGAGGTTGTTTTTCTAATAAACTACAAAATTAGATTTAGATAATTAATAGTTAGATTTAGATAGTTTCTCAATCAAAACAATAAATTTCCAGGAACAACTTCTGATATCTGAAGCTGTCAAGAGAAACAGATTACTAATATTAACATTAAAATTATTTGTAGTACTTAAAAATTAACCCATACCATGTTTATGGAAATTGGAAATTAAATTAACCTTAAATTTATACAAGAGTATGATTAGAGTATGTATTTAAAAATTAATGCAGATTTGAATTTTTTGAAAACCCAAATCAACTTTACGGGAGCTTAAGTAGTAATTGAACGTGTATTTAGAAATTGTGTTGTCTTGTGCTAACCTATTTAGTATATTTATTACTAACAAATTTTACTAACTATCAAGTATCTCGGTATCTGGAACCGGGTGTATTCTTTATTACTAATATACCTTTTCGTAAAAGGGTGTACGTTTATTTAAGTGTATTTTAAGTTTGTTTATTTGAAGATTGATTTTATTTATTTTTATCTATACTTATTGAATATGGGGTTCAAAGAAACTAATTAACGCCTTATAATTTGGACTTTGGTCACAGGTGGCATTAATTCATTCATTATAGGAAAGCGTCCATCCAAACTTCTATAATGCTAGTTGCAGATTGAACTGTAGTGTCAAGTTGCTACAGTGACCAGTATGGCGGAAATCATTTGAATAAGTAGCTGAGACTAATTATATTTATTATGTTAGGTCGTCGCGGAGATACTGGTTTATAACTCTCAAGTTGAATTGAAATCAATAATAATTACGATTTTCAGAAGTGACCAGAAATCGGACCCAGCAAACTAATAAATGTTATTTGAGAATGCAGTTGTTACTACAAAATTAGACTTAGATAGTTAGTTAATAATTAGATTTAGACAGCGCTTAATCACATTGCAACAACAAAGTTCCGGAGGCGGGTTCTGGAAGGTGAAGCAGCCCAACGAAACAGATACCAATATTAAGATTAAGGTTGTTTGTAGCACTTAAAAATTAATTCGTAACAGGTTTATAGAAATTAAATTAAACTTAATTTTAAAATTAATCGGTTGAAAGTATGATTAGTTATTTAAAAATCAGACAATCCATTTAAAACGGCCGGAGAAAGCAAGGTGGTGGGTTATAAGGGGTAATTGATAACTAACTAATATTGACTTTAGGATGCCAAAGATGGAAAGTAGTTTGTAGAAATAATGTAGTAAAGTAATTATTAGAAAAATGTAAATACTAACAATTGACCGTCAAGTGTTTGTAACCGGGTCGATCTCATTCCTATACTAACAATCCTATCCTATCCTTCCAAATAAATGTAAAAAAGGGTGTACGGTGGGCTCGGCGTCAACCGGGAGATCTTGCTAAATGCTTGGTCGTACATTCAAAATCAATCAATCAAACAATCTGCAAACATTAATACCTTAGAATGTTGTATTACTTCAGTAACGTCATTGATGAAAATTATGAAGATCCAAGGACCAACATGAGAGCCTTGTGGTACTCCTGAAGTAGCTTGAATTGATTCTGGTCTTCTATTACTAAGCTCAATATACTGAATGCGATTACTCAAATATGATTTAAACCACGCAACAAACTGTTTAGAAAAACCGAATCTGTATAACTGTTCCAACGTTTTACAATGACTGATGGAGTCAAAGGCTTTGGCAAAGTCAGTATACACCACATCAACTTGCTTATGCATTTCAATTTCTTTAATGGGTGTTGCTGGTAAATTCAATAAGATTTGTTGATGTTGATCTCTTGGGTATAAAACCATGTTGACACTGTGAGATGAATCGAGGAACCAAAGATCTGAATGAGTTGCATACTACCAGTTCACATAATTTGGGTATTGAAGATATTTAAATGTCAATTATTAATTCTGATAGTTTGATTTTATTTTTTTTAGTTAATAATTTGAATATTTAAAATTGTATATTGCAGGTATTATTATAGGTTTTGCACTCCAAATTCAACCTTTTACAAAACATATTCATCATTTTCCAAATCAAATTCGCTTTTATCCAAATCAAATTCATCATTATTCAAAAAATATTCATCCTTTTCCAAATCAAATTCACCTTTATCCAAAACATATTCATCCTTTTCCGAATCAAATTCAATCGTAGAGCAACAGAATTTATTTAATTTAATAAATTTAATGTATTTAAATTCTAGATACAAAATAACAAGTATAATAAAATAAATAAACCGAGGTTTATGCTCCTTGGCTTATTTATTTTATTTAGGCATCTTAAAATTCGCCCTATAATTATTATAAACTTCGCCTTAGATGTCTCCATCAAGTTCATCATAAATTTACCGCAAATTAACTTTAAAATTCCTCCTAAAATTACGACAAATTAATTTTAAAATTCACTCTTAAATTCAACCTACAAGTCAGTCTAAAATTAACCCTAAAATTCAATAATTCACTCTAAAATATGCCCTTATTTTAGAGTGAATCACTGAAAACCCGTCTCTAAAATTAACCCTGAACTTCACTCTAAAATTCACCCCAAGTGTCAGAAATTTGGAAAGCAAAAACCCTTAGAAGCTTAAATAGGAATTTTATCAAATATAAGAATTCTGTAGTTTGGAAATTTTAATAGTGAAAAAATTATTTTAGGATTTTATAAATTTTTATTTAATTAAAATTCATCATTTAAGTCATCATTTAGTTTTGAAAGAAAAAAAAATTAAGAAATTTAGGGAAATGGGAGTTTAAAGATTTAAATCTTTAACAATTCGTAAAATTTAAGAAGCCTGACATTAAAGAGTTTTACAACATTTTTGAAATTTAGAAGTTGTATTAGGAATTAGTTAATTCAGACATTTAATACATACATTAAGCTTAAGATTTTCGAAATTTAGAAAATTAACAAATTCCATAGGTATTTGTAAATTTTAGGAATATGGAAATTTTAATAATTTAGAAATACAAAAATATAGTGTATGTATACGGTTCTTTGATATAAAAGGAAATATTTAGGAACCAACAGTTGCTCATTTCACGAGAAACTGCAATGGACCCTTCCATTCAGTCGCGGGTTAAGCAAAAACGGAGTTCCAGGCAAGTTTAGTTCCTCCACCGCCTACCGGTACAAATAATTAAGTTTTTCCTGGTTCATCATTGAATCGAGAAAAACATTTTATACGCCGCAGACCAATATCAAAAACTTGGAATAGCAAAAAATTTCAATAATTCTAAAATAACCTCAAAAATATTGGTCACAAAGCATCTCAAAAATTCTAAGTACGAATTATCAGTGAATGACAGGAGTTCAATCCGATGTTTTTAATCTCAATGTGATATTTCCATAAATATAAAACTTGAATTTGGCAGTTTGAATTTGATTTGGAAAAGGATGAATGTGTTTTGCGAAAGGTTGAATTTGGAGTGCAAAACCTATATAATTAGTTAACTTTTTTTCACATTTCTAATTATTCATTAAATGTTTGATTATTATTTTTTATGTTAATTGATTTGTCTTTATAAACTGTTTTTCGATTATTATTGTAAAAATCCTGTTATATACATTACATGTTTGTTGTGATAACAAATAAAAAGTATTTCATACTGCAAGTTATCCCAGAATTGGAATAAATAAATAAATAAATATTGATGTAATTACTCTGTAACAAGAGACATCATTTCTTGCTCCTGTTTTTAAAATAGGTGTTACTCTTGTTACTTTCCATTTCTTTGGAAATACGGCTAGTTGTAATGATTGATTAAATAGAAGACACAGAGGAGTTACCAACGATGTGAAATCTTTCAATAATGAAGCTGGAATGCCATCTGGACCACATCCATCTCCAAATACTTCTAAAGCTCGATGAATATCCTCGGTTTCAATCCTTGGTGTTAGTATGGTTACGTTGTTTTCACCATTGTTTGGATGTTCATACTTATCAATGTCTTCCGGTTTATAAACTGATTGAAAAAACTCCGCAAACATGTTTGATATAATCTGCGGGTCACAGGATTTACGTTCTTTGAATGTCATACACACTGGGTAACAATTAGTTTCACGTTTTTCTTTAAAAAATCTCCAAAAATGTTTTGGATCGTTTCTTTTTTTTTTCCTTAACCACTTAACGCTTAATATTTTTATCATTTTGGCACAGAATATATATAAACAGAACAATATCTTCTATAGCGCTTTAGTCCTAAGCTGGTGAACAAATATTTTCGTTATTGTTTTTTTCGACTGATTTTGATTTAGAAAAGATAGAAAAATTATTTTATATGCAATCAATGAAACAAAAAAAAATTACAAAAATGTTTGTACCCACCTCTTTCTATTGATAAATAAAACTCAGTACAATTTTTAAACGAAAGAGAAATCTTTACACTTTATAATGTGCTTAAAAGAGATAGACATTCGTGAATAATTTTTGATTTTGGTCTAGTTAGCTTTGCGAAACTTTAAAATCAAATCAACAAATAAACAAAGGACCAATACAAATAAATTAGAAATGCTACACAAACTCATACACAACCTTATGGGAGTTGCAAGTTTTCTTTTTGTTATTTCTTTGATATGATTTTAAAGTTTCGCAAAGCTAACTAGACCAAAATTAAAATTATTCACGAATGTCTATCTCTTTAAGCACATTATAAAGTGTAAAGATTTCTCTTTCGTTTAAAAATTGTACCGAGTTTTATTTATCAATAGAAAGAGGTGGGTACAAACATTTTTGTAATTTTTTTTTTGTTTCATTGATTGCATATAAAATAATTTTTCTATCTTTTCTAAATCAAAATCAGTCGAAAAAAACAATAACGAAAATATTTGTTCACCAGCTTAGGACTAAAGCGCTATAGAAGATATTGTTCTGTTTATATATATTCTGTGATAATAGGCTATATTTTAATTACATCAAAAACTACAACCTATTTTTTCTACAGAAACCAGTTGAAGCGGCCGAAACGGAAGGAAATACTGAATTTCTCAAAATTATTTTTATACGTGAACCTTTAGAAATAATTCATGTGTGAGTTCTGCGTGAAAACGTACATGTTTACGAATGATTTAGAACCATTAACTACTATACCTTTAATTGTTTGGGTATAAATGCTAAAAGCTCAACCAGCGAAAAATTATGAATTAAGGAATTTTAATGACACTAATTTTTCTTAATTTTTTGACATTCGAACCAGCGAAAAATTATAAATTTAATAAGAGCCTAAACACAAAAAAAAATAAAAACTGTTTGTTATTGTTTATGTGCAATACAAAATGGGGCTACATAATTTGTGAGCACAAAATGATCACATTTTTTATCCTTTAGAAAAAATGCATTAGAAAAATGTTGTTAAATCAACAATTAAATTATTTCAGTCAGTTAAATCTAGAAAAATAAAAATAAAATAGTAAAATTATTGAGTCATTGCTATGAAATTAAACAAAAATCTTGAATATAATTATTTGTCTCGGCCAGGGCGGGTTTTCGATTTAAACTTGCCGAGGTTTAAGTTAAAGTGGAAGTTATTCATGATCTAACAAGACCAAAAATTTGTAGCAGGGTGGCAAGAAAACCTAGTGGGATAAGATTCTACGTGATGTTAACAACAAATTTTTGTACCACATGCGAAATGTTATAGAGACTAAACAAAAACTGACCATTTGCATTATGTAATTACACAAAAATAATTTAAAGTTAATTGATTTACTATTTTAGTTTGATTTGTTTCCATACTGCACAAATAATAATGAGAAAAAAGTTGTGGGTACAAATAATCTTGACCAAAACTAAACTATTTGTAATTTCTTCTATAAGAACTAAAATTTTAAAAAAATTTTCATTGAAATTATATAAAGCAGGGTAATTAAGTTTATTGAATTAAAATTAATGTTTTCAAAAAGTTTATTATGTATGTATGTATATAATTTTTAAAGTTGTTTGAGTTACGCTGCATCAAAAATTTAGCAGATGCAAATAATTTTGACTATGACAAGTATCTTTCGCATCAACATTTTTTTTGGATTTGACATTTATTTCTTAAGTTTGAACGCAAAATAACGCATTCTTAAATATTTTTAAGTGACAGATTTAATTTAACGAAGATTCGTTAAATTTTTTAAGTGACGTTACTTTACGCTAGGAGAAAATACAGAAGTTCTATTTACCGCATTTTTAAGTTTTGTTAATTCTTAATTTTAAAGTTTATAATTTTTCGCTGGTCGCCACGTAACTATCCAACATTTTGCGAACATATGTACATGGCTTTCATACAGAAAGCTATATAAAACGTCACCAAAGACAAGTTCAATGATAACAGATGTATTCGACGATAATACTTCCTATTTTTCTAATGAATTACTAAATTCTTTAATTTTAAGTTTAGTTTAACTAATGAATTTGGCTCAAGATACTGGTTTTTTATGTGGCAGTCTAATGCTTGGTTTCACAAAAACAGGCAAACTCCAATTAGTAAATATTTCATCTCTTTTTTCTTTTATGAAATTGCGATTTATTTCAATTTCTTAAACGCACGCTAATTTTATTTCGTTTTTACATGAAAATTTTGACTGGAGAGCTATATTCAGCTGCCCAATTTCGTTCAGCTAATTATTTAACTGAAGGCTAAATATTTTTATGTAAAATGAAATTATAATTAACTTGCATTGAATTTTTATTGTAAAATAAAATGAAATTTCATAAAAGAACAAAGGGAGGAAATATTATTTAACTAGAGATTGGTTATTTTTTTGTGAAACCGGGCATAATGGAACTAAAAAATCTGGAAATTTTACAGAAATATAAGTTTGCGCGACAAGAGAAATTGTTTAGCACTAATTTCATAGATTTCGGAAATATTATTCTAAAGAAAGGACCAGTAATCCACTTAAATGGTATTCCTAAATTGGTTTTTATTAAATGGTTACTGAAATATAAAACTGTAAAATATATTTGGTGATTACACGAATTAAATATTTGATTCAAGTTAAAGTAGAAAAGAAAATTATTAAGAGAATTTGGCTGTGTTAATATAATTCGCTAATACAACCTGCGCAGTTCATTCTGTATTATATAGATTGAAAATTGTGATACAATCAGTCCAGTAGTCGCCGCGGCCTGATAAGAAGATTGATTTTTTCATAATCATAATCTGATCAGTTCGAACTTGGATTAAATTCTAATACAATTTTCGGAACATATTAACTTCAAATAAATTAAAAATTAGAAATATAAAACGAAATATTTTAGTTGTGTTCAATATTTGGAAAATTTAGGTTTCAATTATCATTATTATGGTTTTGAAATTGAATTTGTGGAGCAATTTTAAACAATCATATGACTAAAAGTTTTATAAAAAATTTTAAGAACTTATATATAAATAATGTTTCAAATAAAAATATAAAAATAAAAAATAATTTCGTTTAAACCTCTAATTTGGATATAATAATACAATGTGTACTGTACGATAAATTAATTCAAAATAAATGTACATTTCATAAACTATAGAATATGTTTTGTTATCTAGTAAAATACAATATATATTATGTATATACTTTTCACACTTTCTGCCGTAGGCACTTGGCGAAACACACTTAATACACACATTTTTAAATTTTTTTAAAAACACTTGTTAAATATTTCGCAGAATCACAAAAGTTTTAAAAAAATCACTCGATCGATTTCGGCTTATTAGGCCATCATCAGGAGTGTAGATACTCCTGATGATGGCCTAATAAGCCGAAATCGATCGAGTGATTTTTTAAACCTTTTGTAATTTTGCGAAATATTTAACAAGTGTTTTTAAAAAAATTTAAAAATGTGTGTATTATAATATATATGGTATGATAGCTGCTATCACAACCCCCAGTATAATTCATTAATTGATACGATAACAACTATCACAGCATCTGATGGGCTTTATCATATGAACATACTAAATTCAATTAATTTATCGATAACAACTATCATAATATATGAATTGTCTTATCATCTCCAAATGATAAATTCAATTATTATTGATACGATCCATCACAATAGCGATATATGTAATCATGGATATGGTTAATTCAATAATATTTGCATAATAACGTGCATAATTTATTAAATAGATACAATCATTATTATTAATTGTATACATCAAGGTATGATTTTCTTAATTATATCATCTAATCATAAATATGATGGTCACTTTTATGATCAGCTCAATCATATTTTTTCTCTGAGTGTACTATTTGAGAATGCTGCTTCATACAGTAAGAGAACCGACATTTATTTGAGATCAACCACTTAGAGAAGCATCTTTTACGTGCCTCCCACAACACATACGCACTCTTTTTGCAATCATATTAACAACTTACGCCCCTTCTGATCCTAAAAGTTTTTGGGAAAACCACAAAGAAAGCTTTCGTGAAGACATATTACAAAACGCACGTAGATCAAACTCTGTTATGGAGATACAGTTTTCAGCGAACATTTTCAATGAAGCACTCATATTACTTGAGGATACGTGTATATCCATTAATAACAAAGTTGTTTGTCAACAGGGATTGAATGCACCGACACACGTGATGGAAACCATGTTCGTGATAGAGATCTATTGCGAGAAAAATAATTCACGCAGCTACCGTTTTTGCCTGGTGTAATTTTATCAAATACCTACTGTTCACGCAATTGTTGAGGTGCAATGCACTAATTAATATTAACTTTTGTATTTCAATTTATTTAAACCTGTAACAAAACAAACATTATAATTTTGGTGATTCGATTGTTAATTTTCATAATAATAAGTCACTCTTGTTAACATAAATAATTATTTTATTATATATTCATCAAGTAAATAAAGTGACGAATATTTCAAATGTGTTTCAATAAAATTTATTTGAGTGTTCTTTTTGTGTTTTATTAATGAAATTTAAGTTCTTCGTAACAATCGTAATCATCTACAATATGACCGACCAAACGACGCAGTGGTTAAAACTGTGGTGTTTGGATCGGGCGGTACCGGGTTCGAATCGCGATTGGGGTGGGATGCAAAAGGGATTTTTCATCATCTGATTACGATCGGTGATGACGATGAACACAACTATGACCCCCTGTTGAGAGTGCAGAATCCATGGGCCGACCCACCTTTCATGTCAGCACTATAGGTTGGAATGAAGCAATGCAATGTGCAGGTGGTTTATACAAAACGGGTCTATAGCCGTACGTCCTTGACTTGGCAACTACTGCGTAAAGTAGGACGGTAAAAGTTAACTACGAAAGAGTTGGGAGTGCCTTGAGCCCCAGAAAAGATTGCATAGAATAAAACGGAAAACGGAAAACAGTACGACGTTGCTCAACTGCGAGTTTTCGCTGAGGCCAACAAAAAACTCTTAGTTAATGATCAAAGACTAGCCTACAGCAGAGTGATGCAAACGGAAACTGGGGAATTATTTTTCTTGATGCACCAGGCTGCACGGAAAAACATTTCTTCTTAATTTGATACTCGCTGAAATTAGACAGCATTAGACAACATTACTTGATGGAGGCCGCACAGCACATTCAGCTCTCAAACTAACACTGAATTTAATTCAAACAGATAATCCTACTTGCAACATCAGTAGAAATTCAGGAATTGCCATAGCATTAAAAACATGTAAGATTTATTGGGGATGAATGTACCATGGCACATAAAAAAGCACTTGAAGCACTTGATCGAACTCAAAATATACGCGTGTATATTTACTTCACGATACTTCAGCCCACAAATTTGTCCAGCAACTTTTAGTTTTAGATATGGCTGACGGAAAATTTCCACTTGATCCCGTAACACGTGAAATATCGTTCCCGTCTAATTTCTGTCAAATACTGCCGTGAATTCAGGACGTTGTAATGAAAATTTTTCCGAACATTTCAAATAGCTTTAAAGATCATAATTGGTTGTGCGAACGCGCAATTTTAGCTCCCAAGAATGACGACGTCCATAAAATAAACCATGAGATTCAATCGCAACTGCCCGGTTAACAAATGCAATACAAATCTATCGACACAGTTATAGATGAGGATCAAGCTGCCAATTATCCAATAGAATTTCTAAATTCATTGGGGTCATCTGGAATTCCACCGCATATATTCTTTTTGAAAGTTGGTTCACCAATAATGCTTGTTCGTATAACTTGGATCCGCCAAAATTATGCAACGAAATAAGGCTCTCTGTGAAAAAAATGATGCCGAATGTGATTGAAAGGAGATGTGCTGACTTCGAATTCAAACGATTACAGTTTCATGACTATCAATAAAGCCCAAGGACAATCATTGGGCCTGTTTGATAATTCGCACGGTGCGGTGCAGTACATACTGTTTTTCTTGTCTACTTTGATTTAGTTTCTAGTGGTGAAATAAAGAAAAATTGTACACTGCACCGCTCCGTGCGAATTATCAAACAGACCCATTGAAAACAGTGGGTTTGAATTTGAAAAAACCATGCTTTTCACACGGTCAATTATACGTTGCTTGCTCCCAGAGTGGGAACACCAAAAAATTCGGAATCGATTTCAATTCCCGCTGGGAATTCATGTAAATACTATTATACTAAATAACCATTTATTTACCTAAGCTTTTGTGATAATGAAGGTGAATCTTATTGTTATTAAAAATATTGTTGTTATACTTACTCAAGAATTGTTTTTGGTTTATTATTTTCCATTTCCGCACATATTATTTTATTTTCAGAGAAAAAGTCTCAAAATTGACTTGACATAGTACATATAAATAAGAATATTTAAAATTAAACAAACAATATTTAAAAAACAATAAAAAGTTAAAATACTTTCAGGTCGGAGCATAATGTTGCTTCAACCTACGTTTAAAGCTACATATCTTTGCTTAAGTAAAAGTCAAAGAGATAGTCAATTCAAATTCATTGTCACCATAGTTTGTTTGTTCTGTGTATATGCATACAGATGAAGGAACTTCTGACTTCTTAAATTTCTACTCCGTGTCTTTATTTTAATTGCTTCCAGTATATATGGTGCATCGATTAGATCTAGTAAAATATTTCCAATAAACGAACACTTTAAAAACTCTCGTCTATTTTCTAATGTTGTCATTTGATAGAATTTGCATCCTGTAAGGTATGGTGGCAATCGCTTCAGCTTAATGTGATATGGTAAATATAGTAAAAGCTTTTTTTTGGATACTCTTAATATTTTGGACAAGTTCATCGTAAAAAGGGCACCAGACATTGACAGCATATTTAAGTTGAGGTGTTTCATGACAGGTGTATTTAGGGCAGGGCTCTCCATATCCGAGTTTATTCGAATATGATTTTTGGCAATTGATATACCGTTAAGATAAATGTTTTCTAAACCACATCCACGAGCAAAATATTCTACGTGATTTTCTTTTAAATGTTTACAAGCCATTACAAGTCTGACATTTATGGTATTGAGATACCTAAAATATTTGAAGTTTTGATCATACTACATATTTTCAAAATGTTGTCTTGGATCTGACGCAAGGAAATCTAATCTAGTCATAGGTTTCTTGTTACGTCCGCGCAACTCACATAATTTCACAATCAATCAAAATCTCATTACACATCAGAAATGTGTTGATGTAGTAAAAAATAATTGGCCAATAAGCTCAACCGCCCCGGTGGCACAGTTGTTAGCATGCTTGCTTTAAGCTCCGGAGGTCCCGGGTTCGATTCCCGGCGGGTGATGAAAAAATCACGGCTGGTTTAATGTAAGGATCAATGAACTAATCACTCATTATCCGTTGTAAAAATGATTACGAAACTTCAAAAATGAAGTGGCCAAATCCCTCCATGGGATGTAGCGCCAGCGAAAAAAAAAAAAAAAAAAATAAGCTCATACGTTTAGATGTGCAACATATATCCTCATAGCCCAACACTTAGTTAATGTAAAATTTAGGACAAAGAAGAAAATATGTAATCACATGTATGGTAGTAAAAGTGTAACGCTACACAAAAAAAACTGTACACAGTTCGTTTAAAATCGTTTCATAATTTAACTTTGTTTTCAACTGTTATTAGGTTTTATTAATTACTAACGCATAAGCAGTTTTTATTTTGTCAATTTTTTTTGCCATGTACTTGACACTTTAGTTTATACGTATATTGTGTACTTAACGTTTCACATTATGTATTTCACAGTATTTTCAATTCGCTCTCGAAAAATTGGCCCAAAAACCAAAATTGACCATAAATTTATGTTAGCAGGAAAACGTATCCATCGTTTGTTGAAAAATAAATACAAGAATTACAGAAACAAGGTAATCATGAAGGTAAACTTGTGATAATACATTTGCATTATGTGATGGACAAAAATCACGTTCAGCGAAAATTTCCGATTTACATTTATTCCAAAATTATGAATATAAAAATGATTTTTATGCCATGGAATCTGTCCAATCGTATTTTTAACGAGCATCTTTATAGACGTGTGAGAACTTTCTTACTATAGTATAAATACCATGAGAATGGGAATTATTTCATTGCTTACCGTGTTTAGTATTGTTGCATTTATATCCGCTCGTCCATATTTTACATATTATAGATATCCAGCTGAACCAGTTTCAATTTGGAGAGACATATTCAATTATTGGGATTATGAATATGACCATAAACCAAGTAAAATACTCACATCACCAAAAACAAGGTTATCGTTCAATAAATCACCAACTACAATACCAACCGCACCAGTAAACCCGACGGAAATAACGAAAAAAACCGAAGCAACCGAAGTGCTAATCGAAGCTCCAATCGAAGAAAAAATCGAAGCACCAGACGAAGAAAATATCGAAGCACCAGACGAAGCCTCAATCGATGCATCAAACGAAGCACCAATCAAAACTTCAAACAAAGCACCAGACAAAGACCCTATCGAAGCCCCAGCTGAAGGTCCTATCGAAGCACCAGCAGGAGCCCTAATCGAAGCACCAATCGAAACCCCAATCGAAGCACCAAATGAAGAACCAATCGAAACACCAATTGAAGCATCAAATAAAGCAACAGACAAAGACCCTATCGAAGCACCAGACGAAGCCCGAAGCGAATCACAAATCGAAGAACCAGCCAAAGCCATTATTGAAGCACAAGCCGAAGAACCTATCAATGCACCAGACAAAGCGCCTATCGAAACACCAACCGAATCATTTATCGAAGAAAAAGCCGAAAACCTAATCGAAGCACCAATCAAAGTACCAATCAAAGCCTTTATCGAAGCACCAAACGAAGAACCAATCGAAGCACCAACCGAATCATCAAACAAAGCACCAGCTGAAGCCCCTATCGAAGCACCAGCCGAAGCCCCTGTTGAAGCACCAGCCGAATCCCTAAGCGAAGCACTAATCGAAGCACCGGCCAAATCTATTATCGAAGCACCAGCCGAAGCCCCAATCGAAGGACCAAACGTAGAACCAATCGAAGCATCAAACAATGCACCCGCCGAAGCCCTAATCGAAACACCAGCCGAAGCCTATATTGAAGCACCAATCGAAGCACCAGCCGAAGAACCTATCGAAGCACCAGTCGAAGCCCCAGTCGAAGCCCCAGCAGTAGCTCGAATGGAAACACCATTAGAAGCACCAATCGAAGGACCTATCAAAGCACCACCCGAAGCTCCTACCAAAACACCAGCTGAAGCCCTTATCGAAGCCCCAATCGAAGCACCAATCAAAGAACTAATCAAAGCACCAATCGCAATATCAAACAAAGCACCAGCCAAAGCCCCTATTGAATCAGCAATCGTAGCACCTGCCGAAGCCCCAATCTTGGCACCAATCGAAGTACCAATCATGGCACCAATCGAAGCACCAGCCGAGGCTCCTATCGAAGCACCAGCCGAAGTCCCTTTTAAAGCACCAGCCGAAGCCTATAGCGAAGCACCAATCAAAGCACTAGGCGAAGAACATATCGTAGCACCAGCCACAGCCTCATTCGATGCACCAAATGAAGCACCAATCGAAGCATCAAACAAAGCACCAGCCGAAGCACAAGGCGAATCCCCTATCGAAGTAGCAGCCGAGGCCCTAATCGAAGCATCAATCAAAGCACCAGCGGAAGAACCTATCGGATCACGAGCCGAAGTCCCAATGGAAGTACTAAACGATCCAATCGATGCATCAAACAAAGCACAAGCCGATGCCCCTATTGAATTACCAGCCAAATATCCTATCGAAGCAAATGTCGGAGATCTAATCAAAGCACTAATCGAAGAACCAATCACAGCACCAATCGAAACACAAGCCGAAACCCTTCTCGAAGCACCAACCGAACTCCTAATCGAAGCACCAATAGAAGCTCCAATCGAAGCACCAAACGATGCATCAAACAAAGCACAAGGCGGAGCCCTAATCGAAGCACCAATCGAAGCACCAGCCGAATCCCCAATTGACTCACCAATGAAAGCACCTGCAAAATATCCTATCGTAGTACCATCCAAAGCCTCAATCGATGTACCAACCGAAGCACCAAACGATGCATCAAACAAAGCACCAGCCGATGCCCTAATCGAAGCACCAATCAAAGCACCAATCAAACCCCCAATCGAAGCACCAAACAAAGCACCAATCGAAGTGTCAAACAAAGCGCCAGCCGAAACGCCTATCGAAGCCCCAATCGAAGCATCAAACAAAGTACCAGCCGAACCCCCAAGCGAAGTACAAGCTGAAACACCAATCGAATCATCAGCCGAAGCCCTTATCGAAGCAGCAGCCGAAATCCCCAATGAAGCCCCAGTTGAAGCACCAATCGAAACACCAGCCGAAGCCCCAATCGAAGCGCCAATCGAAGCATCAAACAAAGCACCAGCCGAAGCCTCTATCGAAGCACCAATCGAAGCACCAGCCGAATCCCCTATCGTAGTCCCGGCCGAAACCCCTATCGAAGCGCCAATCGAGGCGCCAATCGAAGCATCAAACAAAGCACCATCCGAAGCTCCTATCGAAGTACCAGTCGAAGCATCAAACAAAGTACCAGCCGAAGCCCCTATCGAAGCACTAGCTGAAGTACCAATCGAAGCACAAGCCGAAGCCCCTATTGAAGCACCAGCCGAAGCCCCAATCGAAACACCAGTCGAAGCACCAATCAAAGCACCAATCAAAGCACCAACCAAACCAATGATCATTGAACCAGTAACCTAAACACTAACTAAATACATAACCCCATAGTATTGTACCTGCAGAAAATGACTTCACAAAAGTCACAACTAAATAAACATAAACCGTCAGAATGGATATTCTTCAATTTAAATTATTTATCAGAACAAAAATTCGTAAAAACCAATATTTAGGTAGAAAGGAGCTTACCCCAGTGATAATTTTGCTATCAAATATGGCGGAAATACAGTTTAAAATCGTATTATATTCACGCAGCTACCGTTGTTGCCTGGTGCATGTTTATCAAATACGTATAATACCATATGTTTGTTACTAAACCTATGTATTTAGGTAGAACCCTACCATGAAATCAAATTTGTTGGGCTTAGTCAACATTATATTGTAAAATTTACTCACCAAATGTAAAATCAAAACTGTTATAATAAAGAAAATTCAATGAATTATTTATTATGTTACATGGTTGTTTTAATATTATTTAATAATCTGAATATCTGTAGTCATTCAGCGAGAAAAAATAGGACAGTTTTCCTGGGTGTTGTTTGGGAATAAATATTTCGTTTTTATCGTAATTACTAGGAATTATTGGAAAGAATAGTAACAATTAAAAAGATTACAAACCTATAAGTATTGTAAAGCTTTGTAAAGAGCTTTAAAATCATCAAAAATTGCATTCGGTGATAGAAATATGACTAATTAGCGCAGCAGCTTCGTCTTTAAGTAAGCCTTTGAGGATTTGTAGTTTATGAGCGTCACAATGCTGTGATTATCGTGCAATGTTATTTTGAAAAGATCGTTTATAGTCATCCGAAAACGAAACGAGGTATTTAAATCGCAATTGGAAATAACGCTACGTTGCCCACAATGGGCATAAGATCGTTCCAAATAGCTCTCGTGCTTTATAATAAGTTTCGTCCAATCGCTAGTGATCGCTCTGTATGTTTGTTTCTCGAGTAACTGGTGTTCTAGGTCATTGAAGGTTTGATACCTGGCTTCTAATGTTTCCAATCGTATTGTTATTATAGCCTCGAGAGTGGTATACTTCGTAATATTCTCCACAAATTGTAAAATTTGAACCATTTGAGCATGTGCTCGGTTACGAATCGTTCAACACTCGATAGCCGACAATTAAACAAATTGTTAAAATTCCACGCAGTTTTTCTTGCACAGTAAATTTAAAATAGTTTGATATTTATACGCTCGTATATTATGAATGGCCGAAATAACTCCCAGGGGAAGGCCGAAATAAAAAGTGTTGATACAAAAATCAGGAAATCAAATGATGTCCTTGAATTTGACCTTGAGGTTCAATTTGAAGGTCAAGTCGGTTGTTTTTAATGGAAACACCTATTTTTGACTCTGGATTCAGAAAACACGTCAAAATATTCATTTAGCCAAACAGCATCATGATAGGGATTAAAGGTAATTTCAAGGTCAAGCCAAGTCTACTCCCAAATCAATCCCAAACTGTCAGCTTGTAGCGAGTGCCTTGCTACAATAATCTGCGAGTGGGCCACCCCTGAATAATTGTTGTATTGCGGTGAATTTTGGACTGATGAATGAGTTGTTGAATGAGTTAGAATGTTCATTACGAAAAACAGAAAAAGTTATACAAACAAATCTTTCCCCTTTTTACTTGATAACAATTGAAACTGGTCATATTGAAATTTGCTTAACGGTGCGGATGGGAAAGGTATAAAATACGTGGTTTTGTTTTCGGGCGAGTTAGTCTATTTTGAGTTGTCAGTTTTTTGAGTTGTGCCTAAGCTGAGAATAAAATTTAATTAATTAGTGCTAAGTTAGTTTTAATTTTAAAAATATTACGTCAGTTAAAAATAAAAGTAATATTTAAGTTTATTAAAGTAATCACTAAGGATTAGAGACAATATAGTGTATACAAATAGTTCGTCAGAATAAACAATTGAATTACTCGAGTGTTATAACAGTGATTATTAAAAAAAAATATCGAATGTTCTGGGAAATAATCATAACGGTAAAATGAACCCGGTTAATATTCTTATAAGTGATATGAACTAATATTCAAAATTAATAAATGTAATCTACCCCAATATCAGATTACAAGTTTAAATAAGTGCATAAAATTAAGATTAGTACATAACCAGTCAAATAAAAATCAATCAGTGTAGCTTTAAAGTTAAACACAAGCTGTACGGAAAGTTAATACATTGATCTAATCTCGTTATACAGACAATGGTATAAGTGAAAATCATATTAAGGTGAAAAATTATAACCGAACAATAAAGTGTATAGTACAGTATTGTATACTAAAGTGAACTTAAAGCGAGTGAGTTTAATATAACACGTAAAAACAAAAAAAAAACCCACGGAATTAAATCTTAATGATTAAGCATTGTTCGCCTTATTCAAATAATGTGTAAAGTTACGATTATATTAAGGTGTACGTAAATTGACACCGTGAATTGGCCGTTTTAGATGTACTGAGTACAGAGTACAAATACAATTGAAAATATTTTTTGGATTATTCATCATCATCACAATGTCGACCAACGATTGTAATTAAGATAAGTTATTATATATTTTTTTTTTTTTTCATTATATTGTAAAATTATATTTTTTTTGTTGTTTATCGAATTTCTAGACTTATCTTGCAATATTTGTTTTCTCTTAAATTAAAAGTCTAGTGTTAGTTTTTTAGTTTTATTGATTTTTTTTTTCCTCTTAGCTGTTAGGATTAACCCGTTACTAACCTTTATTAATAGTTCTGATAAATTGGATAAAAATTAATTTTTTTTTGATTCTGGCTGGCTAAATGTTTTTCGGTTAGAAGAAATTCCGGTATTTTGTTATATTCTAGAATTTTTCTGTTGTTAAATATAGTTAAGTACATATTATAATTCATAATTCTCTCGTTTTTTTTTACTTTAATCCCACCCACCGTTCGGGAAAATTCCTAATTCGTTGTATGGATTTCTGTTGTTGTCAAGTGTGGGAAATTATCAAGAATATCATGATTTTATCAATGGATTATTAAAGTGAAATTGAATGAGGATGTGATCTAGGTAAGTAGCTGAGTATTGGTGAGTATAGCTGTTGCGTGTGTTAGTTCTTCCTTCATATTTCTTTTTTTTTTGTTCTCCTTTTCCCGTATCCTTCCGGCGGCAACGCAAGATTTGCTTAGACTTCATACTCCACCCCCCCATTCCGCTGAGCTTTAGCCACGCTAATTCAGTCCGCCGATGAAGTCCCTAAGTAAATACCAACCTTTCTGTTAATGATCTGAGGCAATTCATGCAGCCAATAATCATTTTGGTTTTGGTGGCCTCTCGCTCTCACATAGGATCGTTACAAGCTCAACAAAGGAAGTCCCATCATACTTGGCCATAATCCAGAACTTCATTCAAAAACCATTTTAGAATTCCATTTCCAACGCACATGTCGAATTTCATAATAATCAATTGAGAAATATGCAAGTTACATCCTTTGGCCATATTCGAGAACGTCGTCTCAAAATAATTTGAGAATTCCATTTCCATTGGAAATGTGTACTGAATTTCATCAAAATCGGATATGATTTAAGTAGAAGCCCAATAAATTTTTTATAAAAAAATTGCAGATCCTCAGTTTAACTGCTCACTAAACCCTAATCCATCCCCAACTCAGCCCTAATTCAACCCGCAAACGGAACCCAACTCAACCGCAAACTCTACGCCAAACTTAATTTTCAAACCAGCATACATAAAAAATTGGTTAACTGCTCACTACATCCTAATTCAACCTCAACTCAACCCGCAAATTGGCCCCTAACTTAACCTTCAAATCAACTCCAAATTCAATGCCCAATTTAATAATCAAACCAGCATATAAAAAAACATCGTAAATATTTATATAACCGGGTGTTTTGGGCCAATTCGTATGGCAGGTCCGCCCTCTTGAGGTACAGTCTCCAAAAGCTTTTCAAATTTCCGCCTTGACTATAAAAACAGATTGGCGAAAAAAATTCCAAATCGAACAAGCCATTCTTGAGATAACATGGGTAGGGTACAGACAAATTTTGAACGGAACAAGAATAAAGATTTTCTAATTGGAGCAGTAACCGTATGATACACTCGGCTTACACATCATTAAATGGAAGAAACTCTAAATAGCCCTGAAATACCTCCAAAGTCATGAAACACCGTTTGTTCTGATAGTACTTAGGAATAATGACTACGATTAAAGAAGAAACCTGAAATCAACCAAATCTGAATATTGTTTGGAAAGCTTATCGAACGTTTGTTTTGAAGTATAAATTCAAGAATTACGGAAATATTAACTTTGAAATCAGATAGGTAAATTTGTGATAATTCACGTGCATTATGTGATGCACCTATATAGACAAAAATCACGTTCATTGAAAATTTCCGATATACATTTTTGATCAAAATCACGATATAAATACGGTGTTCATACTAAGAAATCTATTCAATCATATTTTTAACGTGTATCTAAATAGACGTGTGTGAACTCTTTAAAATAAATACCAAGAAAATGAAAATTATTTCATTGTTTACTGTGTTCAGTTTTGTTGCGTTTGTATCGGCTCTTCCTTATTGGTATCTTCCTTATTATAATTATCAAGATGAACCCTGTTGGTGGTCAAGAGAATTATACTATAATGGGGATTATGTATGGGATCATAAACCCATTATACACCCTTCATCACCTGCACCAACGAGAACAACAACAAAAACCGAATCACCAACTACAACCGCATCAGCAACAACGACAACAACAGAAACACCCGATTCACCAACTACAACTACAGCCGCAACTATACAACCGAACGAAGAAATGACAACCACAACAACCGAACCAACAACTACAGAAACAACCACATCAGCCACAACGACAACAGCAATACCCAAATCACCAACTACAAATACAACCGCATCAGCAAAATCGACCTAAGCAACGACAAACAAATCGCAAACCACAATCGCATCCATATAACCAGCAGAAACAACTGCAACAACAACAACCAAACCGTCAACAACAAACAAAACCGCATCAGCCACAACGATAACAACAACAACCAAATTACCAACTGCAAGTATAACCTCAACAGCAAACCCGATCGAAACATCGACAATAATCGATATAACAAAAACTATAATCTTATCCGAAACAGATACCAGTGAATTAATAACACCAACTGAAGCACCAATCGAAGTATCAACCGCTGCTCCAAAATAGTAATCATTGAACCATCACCTGACCTAAAACACCACCTATAGCGTACCAGCAGAAACAATTTAACTATAGTTGAATATTCAGAAAGAAATAAACTCATCCAGTGTTAAGGTTGGTAAAAAAATAGTTCTTTTAATTAGCATACTAAAATGAATCAAATAAATTTTGGAATCTGAGCTAAATTTTAAATTTTAAAAATGAGTTGTAAATGTTAATTATTATATTACAAAAAAAAAAAAAAAAATTGGCGAAATTTTAACAAAGTTAATGCCAAATCAATTTACAATATAAAACCGAATGTGAAGTTTTCGACAAATAACAAAATATTTATATGTATTAGTGCGCTGATATATAGCAGGTAAAAAACTTTTTATTAGCAAAACATCAAAAGAAAGTTCTGGGACATTAATTAATGCACGCATTAATTTAGAGATACAACATTTTAAGAAATGTTAGTTCGAGTTATTTTAATTTGTTATTGTGTGAAATATTCATGATCCTTTGATAAATTTCTGAATTCACCGTTGGATAGTAATGAAGAATGGCCAGCTCAAAGATTTCTCTGGGATGTGTAAGTAGATAGACTGAAAAGTGTTCTTTGAAATCAAAATAGTTCGATTAAAAAACTACGGGCAATTGTCATTTGTTATTGGGTATGAATAGTTCACATTTGTGTAATAAATTTAAACGGATTTCAGTGGCTCACTGTATTGAAGATTGGCCAGCTCACAGAGATTTCTCTGGGATGTGTCTGTGGCAAGTAGATAGACTGAAAAGTGTTCTTTGAAATCAAAATAGTTCGATTAAAAAACTACGGGCAATTGTCATTTGACTGCAAAGACGGTTTGCATAACCAGAATTATAAATTTGAAACGGTGAACAAAATAAAAGAAATGCGGATGTTTGCCCAAGGGCCAGAAAATGAAATTATTCACTCTTCTGAAAAAGTATTCCGACAGTACCGTGTAATACGACGAGAAAAACTGAAACTGACTTCTGATAATAAAAGCGCTCATAATATTTATTTAGACCTAGTAAGCACTACTGATTTAGACTTGTACAAAAATGGCAATACACAAGAAATGACCACACCTAATGTCTTACGAAAAATAAAATCTAAATTTTACAAAAAATTTTAGTTCGGGATTGTGATTTAGTTAATATATTTTTCCAATGCTGTATGCAGCCTTTAGAAAATAAATATATATATTCAGTTACAGAACCATTACAGGTTGAACTAATAAGGAAGCAACAAGTTGCACTTTTGCAACACGATGGTATTAAAGCGATTCATTTCGATGCAACTGGTGGTATCGTGAAAATCCCCACTTGTAATAAAGAACACAAGTACAAACGAATTTTATATTATGCTTGTGTGGTTAAAATTAATTTTAATATCATTCCTATTGCGGAGTAAAATTTTGTATACATACACAATTTTGTTAATTTTCGTTTTTGTCGAAAACCATACCCGCATATAAAACCCAACAAGAAAAACTGTTTAGACAAAAGACCTCGGTGTAATCTGTCGTTTAAAAATGTTTCCTAACTGTTTGTTTTTTTTTTGCTATGCGTTAGCAATTATTTTATTTTAGGCATACCTAATTATAAAGAAATCAGTTTTCAAAATATTTGTAAGCTAAAACCTCTTGACCCTGACGTGAGAGAAAATATAATTAGAAAGCGTTATCATCGAAACCATGAAACTATACCCATTTTCAAACAAAGTGTAAAACATTTTCAAAAAATGTGTGAGCCCTTTGCTCTATATTTTATCATCAGAGCCATGAAAGTATAGAAAAGTGTAACATCACAAAGTGTAACAAATAAAAAAAATTAATATGGGAGCCCTATCGCCGGGGTCCGATCACTTTGAAATATAAATCGAAAGTGCTATCACCAAACCGAAGAAACTTTACAACATTTCACAGAAAGTTTAAACTATTTTCAAAAATTTTATAAGTAAGCAGCTCAACCAAAGACTAGGTTCGAGTTCAATCACCTTGAAAATTGAATACAAAATGTTATCATCGAAGCCAGGTGGTTTGGCATCTATTGGAGGGGGGGGGGGACCAAAGTTGGTAGATTAATCTACCAGGTCCGTAACCCTCCAGTAGGGTGCGCATCACGTAAGCTGTTATGGTCATGTATTAGGCAGCTGCGAGATGGGTACAATTGTGCAAGGGGTAACCTGATCACAATTCGCAAGAGTACGTACTGCCTCCTCGCGGCAACGACTGCTAACTGGAACCATTAGGCAGAATTTTGCCTTTAGGGACAGGTTAAAGTAAAACCTTAAACCTTGACAAAAAACCCTAATCTACGAGGGACGGGTAGGAATATACGGGAGTGGGACTGCCCTTTCGAAGTTCTTGAGTCCCAGTGCTACCGCTTTTCTAGCAGAAGAAAATGATATAGTAAACATCTAGGAGGGAGGGCAATGAGCCCAGATAACATGTATCATGTACCGGCCGGCAGTATTATCAGGTTCATTAAGAGCCTGAGTATTGGCTGGACGGATAATTAAGTAGGGCTTGATGCACAAAAGATCTTTTAGGTCGCAGTGCGAGGTGGCTTAACGCCCACATGGCCCTACAACACAAATTCTAGTTCTACTTCTATAATCGAAGCCAAGATAGACATTTTCACACAAAGTATATTGAAATATTACATATTAGAAGATGATATCACTGTACTTAAGAAAGTGTAGAAGTTTCCATATTCCGAGTACAACAACCAATCTCCCAAATTTTCATTTTATTTTATTTATTAGGCGAAAAAAAACATTTACTCCACATTGTAAAATTTACTCACCAAATTTAATATCAAACCTTAGGGTCGAACTGTTCGAATGTTAAATGAAATAAGAAAATAGTGCAGTTTTGCTGGAAGTGTTTGAGAGGAAACATTTTGTTTTTATTATGATGTAACATTTAATCAGTAAAGATTATTATACAGTTTAATCGAACAGTTATAACAGTTTGATTTGAGATATGAAATTAAGTATCGTACTAGTCTGTATAATTTTGTAAGTATTGCAAAGTATGTATTTTAAATAGGAATCATCAAAAATTAACTTCGAAACTGTTCGAATTTAAACGTTTTTTGTAATTACCACAGTTTTATTGTAATTCAAGACGGTAGTAGACGATTCAGTAAGGTGATGAGATTGCGGGTGACAAGCAAGTTTTAATACACTAATAGTCTAAAGCTGTTAGACAATTTTGAGTAGGTATTTGAGGTAGCATTTGGTCGGCTCTAAAATGTTGCCAGACGGTTTCAAAGTTAAATTTCATAAATTTCTTAAAAATATATTTGAGGCAAGCTAAGACTTAGACAGAATAATATATACATATACCTAAAAAACATATTTTTAGAAAGACAGGTCATTTTAGTGGGACTCTCTTCCTGCCAGGTGGTATAATTTTAGATATGGCAAAAATATCATTATCAGAAAATTTAAAAAACTTCTGATTGACTGAAGGGTGAATGTACGACACCACAAAAAATTAAAGACCTTTATCAGCAGTATTGCGTGGTGGTCGTTACAAAAGTAAAAAGGACAGCGAACGAAAAAGTTCTTCATTGACTGAAGATTTAGTTTTTAATGTTTCACGTGGAAAAATTAAAACTAGTAAACATATTACACTACTCTATGACGCTAAAAAGTATAACGAGTTCTCGAAAAGTTGTTGAGATTATAAATAGGTATATAGGAGGCCACATTTTCATCTTCCAGTAATTCCACATTTTGTCCTGAAGGTATTGTTAGAACAAATGGGTTATTTACGGGAGTAGCATTTAAGAACTTTAATCGATTTGTTGACACATCATCAGGTAAAAACACATTACACGACACTGTTGGTTTAATTTACCAAAATGTGCCTCTGGTCGACAATATAGAAGACAATGGGGTAGATACACGATTGTTTAGCAAGCAAGAAATGTTCATATGAAATAAACAAAATTTTTGCGAACCAATTGCTATCGATAATTATCTTGGTTGGTCATTTTATTTTAAGGACTCATGTACAAATCCAACCATCTGGCAGGTAGAGAGTCCCACTAAAATAGCCTGTCTTTTTGAAAATATGTTTTTTTAGGTATATTATTCTGTCTGTCTTAGCTTGCCCCAAATATATTTTTTTAGAAATCTATGAAATTCAACTTTGAAACCGCCTGGCAACATTTTAGACCCGACCAAATCATCTGGCATTTTTGTTCTATGTTTTATTAAATACTAAATTTAAAGGTATTAAAATTTCAGAATGTCTCATGAACATTTTTTGCAACAAAAAATTTCGCAACTTAAAATATTCAAGGGTTGATAAATGCCCCGCTACCCTTCAGCCAGGCCTTTGATTTAAGGGTTTAGACATTAATAAAGAAGTGTCACACAAATTTTCATGCTGCCTCAAATACCTACTCAAAATTGTCTAACAGCTCTCATATTATAAATTTATTATAAATTCTGTGTGTAACAGCTTTGAACCGGTAAACAAATCCGTTTGTATCAGTAACTATTAATACGGCACTTAAGTATTTCCCATTGAATTCTCTTGTAATATGAAAAGTAACAAGTTGGCTGCCGCCCCAATATAAACTTTTATGTACAAACATCGAATTGGCTGTGTAGACATCGAATGTTTAGGCTCCAAAAAAAAAAACAATAAATTGTGTATGCAAATATGCGTTAGAAAACCTTGCCGTACCTATACATAGAAAACGGTAAAATATGTAAAAAATTACACTAATTTTACTGTTTCTAAAATTTTTATAATCATAAATTCTATTACCTGATTCTACAACTATTTACCTAAATTCCATAAATTTAATTTTGGAGAGGTACAACATTCTAACTTTTATAAATTCGGACAGTTCTTCAAATTGTATAAAATTTTTAAATTCGTAAAATTTTATAGATTTATATAAATTCTTTAGTTTCTATAAACTATTTATAAATTTAAAAAATTCTAATAAATTAAAAAATTTATAGAATTATCAAATTTACCGAATTTATAGGGTTTAGAGAATTAAAGGAAAATTCTGAATTTTTAGACTGAATTTTATAGGTTATATAAATTCTATAAATTTTATAAATTCTTTAAATTCTATAAATTCTATAAATCCTATAAATCCTGTAAATTCTACAAAATCTAAAAATTCAGTTAACTTTTTAAATTTTTTAAATCCTTGGAATTCTGTAAATTCAATAAATTCTAAAAATTTTAAAAATTATACAAATTTTATAAATAAATTCAATAAGGTGTACTTTTTCTATAAATTTTATAAATTCTTTAAATTAATTAAATTCTAAAGTCTAATAATTCAGTATGTTGTTTAAATTCTATAGATCCTATAAATTTTAATTAGTTCTGATAAGACTATAAACTCTATAAATTCTTCTCACTCTATCTTCTTTTGCTCTATAAAAGACTAGCGAGACTACAAAATCTAAAAAAATTTTTATTCTACGATGAAATATCACACATGCAAAAATATCGCATAAAAATATTTCGTCACAAATTTTATCGCTTTTACGTTGTGAGCAATAATTATAATCTAACTGCACTTTTCTTTGTTTTTTTGGAATATATTTTATATTAAACGCCCTTTATCGGTTCACTTGAATAGACGCATTGCAAAATTTAAGTATTTGTGAGTAAATTCCGGTGTAAAATTTAAGTATTTGTGTTTTAAGATTTTCAAAATAAGCATTCAGTAACTGATCAAAAATTCAAATGGGTAGAAAAAATATTTTAAGTACGGCAGAAAGGGCAAAAATCGATGACTACCACTTAGAGGGATTTTCCAACCGCGCTATAGCTCGTAAAATCGAGCGTAGTGAGCATGCTGTACGAAATTATTTAAAAGACAGTGCGTCATATGGAAGCAACTACATACCAAGGAAGGTCTGCAACAGTTCTAACGCCGCAAGATACAAGCAAAATTCATATGCTAGCGTCCACTTCAGCCCTTTCCACCAACAAAATCAGAACGGCAGCTGGGCTTAATACCAGCAAATCAACAGTTTGTAGAGTAATTTTACGAGCTCCATTTTTAAAAAACAAAAAAATTAAATAAAAAAACCACAATTAAACCCTGTACGCAAGCAACAAAGATTGGAATTCGCCAAGCAGCACATGACTTGGGATGTGTATCCGCAAACAATGAGTAATAATTGGAAAAATGTTGTTTTTTCGCATGAAAAAAGTTTAACCTAGATAGACCAAATGGCTATAATTATTATTTTCATGACATTCGCAAAGAAGAACCATTTTTGAATCGCCATCAATGCCAGAAAAGGAGGAGTAATGGTGTGGGGTGCAATTTCATATTGGGGCGCAATTAAATTGAATTTTGTTTCCAATAAAATGACTGGAATTTCATTTAAGGATATCCTGCCATCAGTTTTTCCACAAATTCAGGAGTTTTTTGAACTTCTTCAGATGATTTTTCAACAAGATATTGCGCCCAAACATAATGCCCGTGTTGTAAAGTCGTGGATTGAGAGTCAAAACGTTGAGTTATTACTATGGCCACCTTATTCTCTTGATTTAAATATCATTGAAAATGTTTGGGGCTAGTTCATTCGTAAAGTTTATGAAGGGGACAAACAATACGAATCCAACGAATAGCTGATTGCAGAAATTGAAGCTGCCTGGGCAGAGATTTCGTAAGACTACTTAAAATTTTTATATTATTCTCTCAAGGACAGGATGTTTGAAGCAGAGACTGGAACCTAAATGTTTTTCGTTCCGGTTTTCGGTTACGTTCCTAATTTTTTAAATTTCGGTTCGGTTCAGTTCCGATTCGGCCATTAAATATCAGTTCGGTTCCGGTTCGGCTCCAAAACCATTTCAAGAATTGTTTGTGAATAAAACATTTCTATTTATGATTCCAATATTTCAAAATATCGGTGTTTGTTGTTTCCCAAGGTGGAATAAAAGAATTTATTTGCGAAATCAAATTATTAATTTTTTGTTGAAATTCATAGTCCTCAGCGGCATTTACATTTAAGTTTAGCAAGGATAGCAAAAACTTGAACCGGGACGAAAATTAATTTCGATTCCAGTTTCGGTTCAGGTTCAAATTTTCATTTTATTTCGGTTCGGTTCCGGTTTTCGGTTCATTGAAAATAGCGGTTAATTACGGTTTTCGGTTTAGTTTCGGTTCCAGTCTCTGATTTGAAGTAATTTTAAAGAAAGGGTGTAGTACACATTATTAAAAATAGCTAGAAAGATTAAAGAATTTCTTAATAAAAAAAAATAAAAATATAAATTACTGTTGTCATTATATTTCTAAGTTGCGTCTAATCAACTGAACAGAAAAAATCGCATTAAATTAGAACTTTCTTAAAAAAAATTGAAAGACAAGTTAATTTGCTTTCGCAGAATAATTATCGATTATGAATTTATTGAGTATGGATTTCTCTCTCTTCTCAACAAAAATATTTTCTTGGTTCTGCGAAAAATTACAGTCACATTTTCATTTAAAAGTAAAATTGCAAGTGCGTCTAATCAAGTGAACCGTAGTGTACATATTTATTTTCCGTTGAAGAAAACGCTTTTGAGATTTCTGTCAAGCTTGGGACAAACCATAGTATCCAGCTAGATTTTTTTCAACTAAAGTATGAAATAAGCAGGCGGGGCTTATATCATTTAAAATCATTTGGTTGGTAGAGAATTTGGAAATGAGTACTATGGTATTTTTTGCAGATGTTATGTCCCAAGCTTAATGCCTGTATTCCATGGGAAAAATTGACTGATAGTAAAAAAAACGAAAAGAGAAAAATAACTTGACCCCCATATAAGAGACAAAGCCAACGTGTTTTTTATTTTATAGCTAAATTGTTTTGCTTTAAAATAAAAAATAAAAGAAAGCGTTGTCTTTGTCTCTTATATGGAGTTATACTATAGATACACCAAACTAGATAATCGCATATTCTACATTATCAAGTTAATTTTCTCAATCTGTCACTGCACGATTTTGGCAAATCAGGATTGATAACTCGATTTCAAAATCTAGTTGTAAAAACAAGATAATCATGAAATATGTACAAAAAAGAAACAATGAAAGTGTAAATGGGATAACAATATAATTCACTGTGTTCCATTGGACACAATTTGCTACTGCTAAGTACTTATGAGTAGATGTTCAATGGAACGCAAATTTTCGTTACAGTAGTAAAACATAACCTCAATTTAAATAATACTGCTAGATTTTTACAAAAAATACGTTGTTCCATTAATAATAATTAATAATAATAAGTAATAACACATTAAACAACAAAATAATTAAAATATTTTTGCGATTTAAAAATTTACGTGACACATAACAAACAAAAACAAAAAATTTTTTTTAACCCTAACACTACCAACATATTTTTGTTATGTCAGTAAATTGAAATTCTAGCCAAATAATTTACTAAATTTTTTCAAAGAATACCAAGTACGTTGTATGGAATGTATGGAAATGTTCTAAAATAAACTACACACAAATTTATAACTAAATTAACATTATTTTCAAAATCGTTGCATTTACCAAATGAGCCAAAAAGGCACACGTTGGTTGGATTAGGGTTAAAAAATTACATTCCACACAACCAAAACTGGTATAGAGCCATCTACTAGAATTTTTTGAACTAAAATCGCACTACCGATAATTTTATGCGTAACTACTTCTCAACTACACCATCATTTGAGCATGAGTAGTTGCGAGTAGATACAAGTACTTATGAGTAGTTTAGTAACGCCAATGGAACACGCTTATTGTATACTATACATGCCATTTTTAGTAACTTGTATAAACTTATTGTCATTATCTTGTAAAATGAAAGTTTGACACGATACAAATATCGTTTATAACTAAAAAATTTATTTCTAATCGAATTTTTGTTTGTCACCATAATTTGCAGATCGCGATCACAAAAACGTCATTCGAAATCGTGATCGAAGATTATCGCGATAATTTTTGTGTGTATCTATGGTAATGGAGTACAGATTATTTCTCTCTTTTCGATATTTTTGGACTGTCACTCAATTTTTCTCATGGAATACAGGCATAAAGCGTTTATTTAGGCTGCTATATTTTTCTAACGCGAAAGTTTTGTTCCGGTATTTTGTTTTCGAAAAAAAGGTATATAGGCATAAAACCACTTTTGATAAGGGCAAAATATGCAAACAAATCATAAACACTAGAATATAACTATAATATAATACATGCATTTTAAGAGCAAATATTCATTTATATTCCAAAATATACATTTACAAAAAAACTCGGTCTCTAATGATAATGTCTATCTGAGTGAATAACAGCCATTATATGCGAGTATAATACGATACTTTGTCCACGACCGACCAAATATTAATCAAATCGTTTAAATACTCTTCAAATAATTCTCGTCGACATTTTGACGTCACTGTTTAATAATAATGAAAATAGCAAGAGACTACTAGATAAAATTTCAAAAATCAAATTATTTACTTGGAAGTATTAAATAATGAAAGAAAAGACTACTAGATAAACTAGCAGTGAATAATGGATATCATTATAAGTGATGAAACAAATGTATAATGAACACATTATACGTTAGTCGTGGACAAAGTAAAATTTCAGTGATTTCCAAAAATTAATTTTTCATAAATATTCATCTGATCGAACTGGAATTGCAAACTCTTTTTAAAAATAAAAAACACTTCTTCGTAAAAAAATTATTTTCTGGTACAGGCGCCCGGGTGGAGTGAACCAAAAACGTAAGTACTTGTATAAAAAGTACTACTTTTAAGTAAACATTTTCTCTTATTTCTAAGTGAGTTACTATTACCTTGTGCTTACAGGTGTTTACCGAAAAAATATAAGTAATACTTATAAATCTTTACTTATTCTTAAGGTAGTACTTTAATCTAATTATTTAACTAAATAATTTATCTAAATTTATTTTGTGCCAAATAAGTAACGCCTTTTTGTATTTCATCCTCAGCTCCTTTTTGTTGGACTCGAATTCTTAACTGTTCATCTCTATTCGCGTCTTCTCCATCGAAGACCTAAAAGTGATTGCTTCGGTTGTCAGCATCCTCCTCGATTACATAAAGATAGTTTAAATGCATTCTCCTGTTATGTAGAACTGCGCAACAAATAACAGCCATTGAAACCTTTACGGTAACCACACGGTAATGTCCGGTATAGGCTTCTTTAAGGGGTTACAAACATATCCAATACCCCCAAGAAGAGAAGCAAGACCTGTAAACTGCGCTAATTTTGCTTGTATATTTAGGTTTGGGTACTCTTTTCTATGAATAATATTTTCGATATTTTCACGTGCGAATCCAAAGCTATAAAACCATTAACTTACAAACGGTAGTTATAATATACCTATATTCTTAGGAAGACCACTTTCTTTTTACTTTTCCAGTAGATTTAATTACCTTTGAAGGAAAAGCTAGTATATAACACCACAATCAGTGTGATAAATTTCTTCTTACCCCCGATTAAAAACAAAAAAAAATAGCTCCTGAGAACCCTATGTCGCAAAATAAAACTTTACTTACTACACCCCGAGGACGATAAACCTTAATGTTCAGGATCATTTTAGTGTCGTAAAAAATTAAAATTTTTGATTATGAGCATAGAGCTCCGCCTGTACGATCGAATTTTTCAACCAAAAACTAACCCCTGCTATAATCTTTTCATTTTAAACGATCAAACCTCAAAATTTGTGTACTTTTGGCTGGATCCTTGCATCCAGAATTTTTATAATCATATTCTGGGAATCCTACTATTTTGATAAATTCTATAAATTTTATAAATTCTGTCAGTTTATATTCTCCAAATTTTATAGTAAAATACCATACTAAAAGATTACATTATAAATACGGAACTTATATAATTTATGTTATTTATAGAATTTAAGGAATTTGGTAAATTTTAAGACTTTGTAAAATTTGTAGAACTTACAGAATTTATAAAGTTTATAAAATTTATAGATATTATATAAATTCTATAAATTTTATAAATTCTATAATTTCTTTAAACTCTATAAATCCTATCAATTCTGTAAATTCTACAAATTTTACTGTTTTATATTCTGGAAATTCTATAAATTTTATAAACTCTTTAAATTAAATCAGTTCTATAAATTCCTTAAAGTTTGTCAATTCTGTAAGTTATACGTAAAAATTTTGTAAATTTGGTATTATATATTCCTCAAATTCTACAAATTTCATTTATTCATAAAATTCATAATTTCTATAAATTTTATAAATTTTTTGATTTCTTTAAATTCAAATTAAAAAAAATTCTATAAATTCGATTACCTAATTCTAATTACTCTATAATTCAATAAATAAATACTATACATTCTATAATTTTTAAAAATTCTGTTGGTTCTTCAAATTGTATAAACTTTTTAAATTCTTTAATAAATTCCCGAAATTCTACTTATACTTATAATTCATAATTTCTATAAATCCTCTAAATTTTTTAAATTTTTAAAATTTTATAATTTCATATAAATTCTTTAGTTTCTATATACATACTGTAAATTCAATAAATTCTAACAAATTAAAAAAATTATAGAATTATGAAATTTGTAGAATTTAATTAAGTAAATTTACTGAATTTTTAGACTTATTTATAGAATTAGTAGAATTTTTTAAGTTTATAGAATTTATAGATTTAGAGAATAGAATTTTGTAAATTCTATGAATTCTGTAAATCCTATAAATTATGTAAATTCTATAAATTCTACAAAGTTCTACAATTTCTTAAATTCTATAAAATCCTTTAAATTCTATAAATTTTAAAAATTCTCATGTCTATAAACTCTATAAATTCTAAAAATTTGATGCATTTCTTAAATTCTATCTATTCTGTAAATTATACAAATATTAAATAATCTATAAATTTTATGAATTTTATAAATTCATTAAATTTTATAGATTCTACGAACGGATGAACTCATAAGGGTTGGTCATTTCTATAAATTTTATAAACTGAAATTTTATTATAAACTAATTTTTGTTTTTATAAATTCTATATAAATTCAATAAATTCGACAAGCTTAATCTAAAACTCTATAAATTATATGAATTTTTTAAATTCAAACAATTTTTTCTATAAATTTCCAAATTCTATAAATATTAACTCAATATTTTTTTGCAAAAATTCCAAATTTTCTTTCTTTCCAGAAATCGCTAATTCTATAAATTCTACAAATTTGATAAATTCTTTAAATTTCATGAATTCAATGAGTTCCTTAAATTGTTTCAACTCTGTCAGTTAACAGACATACAATTCTTGGAATCCTGCAAATTTTATAAATTCGATGAATTCTATAAGTTTTCTATAAGAAAATAAAAACTTTACCGATACTACACTGTAAATAAAATAATGAAAATACACAAAACGACCAGTTTCTTCTAGTTCCCCCAAAAAAAATTAGTGAACAATAAACTTACATAAAGTGGAATTATTTTTACCTACATTCAAAAATTCCCAATCGCCAAAATACACTTTTAGAAAAAGTAGTTCACAACTGCTAGAATACTGTTAAAATGGCGTAATTGCCAATTCCCAGTGAAAAGCCAGATTAGGGCCACTGGAATAGATGATTCAGTGTAAGTCTAAAAATAGATTTTCTATCTACATGCAAAACGTACTTAAAACTTTAAACGCGTTTTTCTTGAAACCACGTTTGCAAAGTCGGTGATTAATCTAACTCTGTAACAGCTTTATCGATTAAAACGCTTGATCTTCAAAATTTAAATCACTTGTTCTGTATATTATTGTCCTCCGGATGAACGAAGGATTTTTTTCTGTGAAATATGAGTAAAATTTCAGTTGAAAATTTTTTTTTGCTAAAAAATCAAAATTTTTGAAAACCATGCGTTCAACAGGAACACAATGTTATATACTAATGATCCCCTTCAAAGTTTTAATTTCAGATGATCTAATGTAATGTAATGACTAGTCCTGACCCCTTAAAGGTAAAAGTTCAAGGATAATGTTAATATGCATAAAGGTAAACGTCAAGGTAAAGATTAACGTAAAAGTAAAAACAGGTAAAAGTAAAAGTAACGGTACGGTAAAGGTAAAGTTAAATACACGTAAAGTTAAAGAAAACAGCATATTTATAACAATACATACGGCACTGAGTAAAACAAACAATTTATGCAAGTTGATTATTTTTGGTATTATTATTTTTTTAAGATAAGGGGTGTCAAAAATTTAAAAATTTCATGCACTTGGTTTTTGGGTTGTCATGCACTTTTTATAATGTATTACTGCACCATCAGTAATATAATAGAAAAATTAATTTTGACACTAATTTGTACCTAAAAGATTATACCTGTGTACCCATTGTTATTTATTATAACGAGATGATATGCTGATTTTTTAGTATGCCTAATAAAACTAAATGGGAAAAAAGATAAAAAAACGAAAAACAAAATAGAACATAGGAGAAAATTCAAAAAGAACGTTTCAGCAGCCATTTTAATAATCGGATAATTACTTTTTCAATGGTAATAAATACAAAACCAAGTGCATGCAATTACAATAGTGCTACACATTCATAGCATAAAAATTATAAAATTAAAACATGATTTCCAAAAAAATGTGATTTGTCGTATTTTTATTTTAATTAATACTTCTTTTGTTCTTTCTAAGGAAATTTCAAAATAAAATCTCTTTGGCATTTTATTTTGATTTTCTATTTTGTATTTTTATTTTATGTTTTTTGTCTGTCCTATATCCAGTGCATTTTAGCATTATTGGTGAACATTGGTTTTCCGGTCTAAAAAACTAGAACGATTTTTTTTTAATCACTAAAATTTACACTTAATTACAGAGTCATTTTATTATAAATATTTTTTCTTTTTATATTTACTGGGCATATTTCACCAAGAGTGTTAGGTGTGTCGAATGAGGTATAATTTGTGAGTATAAAGGACCGAACAAAGACGGTGCTTCTTTTTATTATCGGCTGACTGTTTTACGCTTAGTGCGATAGCTCGATATGTTGTTCTAACTGCGGTCGGATCTAGGGTTGAACTGAGCTTGTTTCTATAATTTAATTTAAGGTTTCGTCTAAGGTGGACATGTGGTTGTAACTGTATTTCAATCTGAATTTGTAACTGCGGCTGTTTCCAAAACTTCATTTGTGGTTTCCTTTATGGGTGCAACTGTGGTTGCAACCGCAGGTGAATCTGGGATTGAATCTATTTGTTTCCTCTATGGGTGCAATTTTGGTTGTAACCTCAGGTGGACCTGCAATATTTTCATCTGTGATTTCTTCATCTGTGTTTGTTTCTATATATTCATCTGTATTTTCCACAGGAGGTGCAATTGTGGTTGTAACCTCAGGTGGATCTGCGGTATTTTCATCTGTGAGTGAATCTGTGATTTCTTCATCTGTGTTTGTTTCTATGTGTTCATCTGTAGTTTCCACAGGAGGTGCAACTTTGGTTGTAATCGAAGGTGAATCTGAACTTGAATCTCGATTTGTTTCCTCTATGGGTGCAATTTTGGTTGTAACCTCAGGTGGACCTGCGGTATTTTCATCTGGGATTTCTTCATCTGTGTTTGTTTCTATATCTTCATCTGTATTTTCCACAGGAGGTGCAACTGTGGTTGTAACCTCAGGTGGATCTGCGGAATTATTATCTGTGAGTGAATCTGTGATTTCTTCATCTGTGTTTGTTTCTATAAATTCATCTGTAGTTTCCACAGGAGGTGCAGCTGTGGTTGTAACCGAAGGTGAATCTAAGCTTGAATCTGGTTTTGTTTCCTCTATGGGTGCAATTGTGGTTGTAAATTCAGGTGGATATGCGGTATTTTCATCTGTGAGTGAATCTGTGATTTCTTCATTTGTGTTTGTTTCTATATATTCATTTGTAGTTTCCACAGGAGGTGCAATTTTGGTTGTAACCTCAGGTGGACCTGCGGTATTTTCATCTGGGATTTCTTCATCTTTGTTTGTTTCTATATGTTCATCTGATGTTTCCACAGGGGGTGCAACTGTAGTTGTAAGTGAATATGAATCTGAGTTTGTTTCCTCTATGGGTGCAATTGTGGTCATACCCTCAGGCGGATATGCGGTATTTTCATCTGTGAGTGAATCTGTGATTTCTTCATCTGTGTTTGTTTCTATATATTCATCTGTAGTTTCCACAGGAGGTGCAGCTGTGGTTGTAACCGAAGGTAAATCTAAGCTTGAATCTGGTTTTGTTTCCTCTATGGGTGCAATTGTGGTTGTAAATTCAGGTGGATCTGCGGTATTTTCATCTGTGAGTGAATCTGTGATTTCTTCATCTGTGTTTGTTTCTATATATTCATTTGTAGTTTCCACAGGAGGTGCAACTTTGGTTGTTACCGAAGGTGAATCTGAGCTTGAATCTGGTTTTGTTTCTTCTATGGGCCCAATTCTGGTTGTAACCTCAGGTGGACCTGCGGTATTTTCATCTGGGATTTCTTCATCTGTTTTTGTTCCTATATATTCATCTGTAGTTTCCACAGGGGGTGCAGCTGTTGTTGTAAGTGAAGGTGTATCTGAGTTTGTTTCCTCTATGGGTGCAATTGTGGTTATACCCTCAGGCGGATAGGCGGTATTTTCATCTGTGAGTGAATCTGTGATTTCTTCATCTGTGTTTGTTTCTATATATTCATCTGTAGTTTTCACAGGGGGTGCAACTTCGGTTGTAACCGAAGGTGAATCTGAGCTTGAATCTGGTTTTGTTCCTTCTATGGGTGCAATTTTGGTTGTAACCTCAGGTGGACCTGCGGTATTTTCATCTGGGATTTCTTCATCTTTGTTTGTTTCTAAATATTCATCTGATGTTTCCACAGGGGGTGCAACTGTAGTTGTAAGTGAATATGAATCTGAGTTTGTTTCCTCTATGGGTGCAATTGTGGTCATACCCTCAGGCGGATATGCGGTATTTTCATCTGTGAGTGAATCTGTGATTCCTTCATCTGTGTTTGTTTCTATATATTCATCTGTAGTTTCCACAGGGGTTGCAACTTCGGTTGTAACCGAAGGTGAATCTGAGCTTGAATCTGGTTTTGTTCCTTCTATGGGTGCAATTTTGGTTGTAACCTCAGGTGGACCTGCGGTATTTTCATCTGGGATTTCTTCATCTTTATTTGTTTCTATATATTCATCTGATGTTTCCACAGGGGGTGCAACTGTAGTTGTAAGTGAATATGAATCTGAGTTTGTTTCCTCTATGTGTGCAATTGTGGTCATACCCTCAGGCGGATATGCGGTATTTTCATCTGTGAGTGAATCTGTGATTTCTTCATCTGTGTTTGTTTCTATATATTCATCTGAAGTTTCCACAGGGGGAGCAACTGTTGTTGTAAGTGAAGGTGAATCTGAGTTTGTTTCCTCTATGGGTGCAATTGTGGTTATACCCGCAGGCGGATCTATGGTATTTTCATCTGTGAGTGAATCTGTGATTTCTTCATCTGTGTTGGTTTCTATACATTTATCTGTAGTTTCCTCAGCGGCTGCAACTACGGTGTTATGTTCATTTAAATCTGGGGTTGCAACTTCGCAATCTGTGCATTCTTCGTTGGCTGGAACTGCGTTTGTAGTTATCGTTCCATTATTGGATGCGGTGGCACTTGGGTCTGGATCTGTGTTTGTTTCTATACCTTCATCTGTAGTTTCCTCAGCCGCTGCAACTACGGTGTTTTGTTCATTTAAATCTGGGGTTGCAACTTCGCAATCTGTGCATTCTTCGTTGGCTGGAACTGCGTTTGTAGTTATCGTTCCATTATTGGATGCGGTGGCACTTGGGTCTGGAGCTGTGTTTGTTTCTATACCTTTATCTGTAGTTTCCTCAGCGGCTGCAAATTCGGTGTTACGTTCATTTAAATCTGGGGTTGCAACTTCGCAATCTGTGCATTCTTCGTTGGCTGGAACTGCGTTTGTAGTTATCGTTCCATTATTGGATTCGGTGGGACTTGGGTCTGGAGCTGTGTTTGTTTCTATACCTTTATCTGTAGTTTCCTCAGCGGCTGCAACTACAGTGTTATGCTCATTTAAATCTGGGGCTGCAACTTCGCAATCTGTGCATTCTTCGTTGGCTGGAACTGCGTTTGTAGTTATCGTTCCATTATTGGATGCGATGGGACTTGGGTCTGGAGCTGTGTTTGTTTCTATATATTCATCTGTAGTTTCCTCAGCGGCTGCAACTACAGTGTTATGCTCATTTAAATCTGGGGTTGCAACTTCGCAATCTGTGCATTCTTCGTTGGCTGGAACTGCGTTTGTAGTTATCGTTCCATTATTGGATTCGGTGGGACTTGGGTCTGGAGCTGTGTTTGTTTCTATACCTTTATCTGTAGTTTCCTCAGCGGCTGCAACTACAGTGTTATGCTCATTTAAATCTGGGGCTGCAACTTCGCAATCTGTGCATTCTTTGTTGGCTGGAACTGCGTTTGTAGTTATCGTTCCATTATTGGATGCGGTGGGACTTGGGTCTGGAGCTGTGTTTGTTTCTATAACTTTATCTGTAGTTTCCTCAGCGGCTGCAACTACAGTGTTATGCTCATTTAAATCTGGGGTTGCAACTTCGCAATCTGTGCATTCTTCGTTGGCTGGAACTGCGTTTGTAGTTATCGTTCCATTATTGGATTCGGTGGGACTTGGGTCTGGAGCTGTGTTTGTTTCTATACCTTTATCTGTAGTTTCCTCAGCGGCTGCAACTACATTGTTATGCTCATTTAAATCTGGGGCTGCAACTTCGCAATCTGTGCATTCTTCGTTGACTGGATCTGCGTTTCTAGTTATCGTTCCACTATTGGATACGGTGGGACTTGGGTCTGGAGCTGTGTTTGTTTCTATACATTCATTTGCAGTTTCCTCAGCGGATGCAACTACGGTGTTACATTCATTTGAATCTGGGGTGGCAACTGCGGGTTCTTCTTTAATTCCATCTGTGAGTTCATCTGTAGATTCTTCTTTGGCTGGTTCTGTATTTGATTTATATGTGGGTGGCGTGGGTTCAACTGTTTCGGTGATTTTTTTTGATGGACTAGATGTGAATGGATTTATTGATGAATAACATGATGTTGATGGACATGTTCTGGTGCTTTCAGTTGTTTGATCATAGTTATCATAAGCACAGTGACAACTCCAATATCCACATGGTTCTTCTGCCCACCATTTTTCAAAATCCCAAAATGGTCGAGCTGTTACAAACGCAACAAAGCTCATTGCAATAAGCAATGAGACGACTTTCTTTCTCATAATATTTAATAAGAAAATTCACTCGCGTCAACATAAATACACGTTAAAAATACGATTGAACAGAATTCGTGGTAAAAAACATATTTATATTCGTGATTTTTAACAAAAACTTTAAGTCGCGAATTTTTTACAGAACGTGATTTTTTGCCCATTGATTTTGTGCAAAACAACGCACATGTGTCTATCTCACAGGCTTATATAAGATTTTTTTTGTTGATATTTTCGACATTCGTGATTTTTTGTTTGTTTGTTTATTTTTACAAAACATATGTTGGCACGCGTCTATTATGTGTAAATAAAACGGTTGACATATTATCTTGCTTTGTCAAAACATAGAATGAAAGTTTACTTAAACCTTGATTAGCAAAATGTGTTTTATTTAAAATTAACTAGGTTAAGGAACTAACCGATAACAGATAATTATTAAACCTTTATATATTGTATGTGTGAGATGGAAAACAAATCTTCATTAGCGTAAATATTTAAATCAGAATTTCCTTTGTAAATTTTAAAAATTTTAACACTTTGCTGACCGGGAACGGTAATTCTCATTTTTCGACAATTCCATAGAATATATTAGTCACCACGTCGCCAGTGTTAATTATTCTAAAAACCGTACGATACAAAATTTCTAAACGATTGAATCAAAATTAAATTTTTTGAGTTGAAACAAAATACGAATGAGACGATATTATCTACTTAATGTACGTAATTTAAATAATTGACGTTTTGATTACGATATGTTTATATTTGATCTGTACACGCACATAATGAAAATCTAATTTCCATATCCTGCCATACCTACATAAATAGTTTTTAGTAAATATAAACGACATTTTATAAAGAACCAAATAAAATTGAATTATTGAATTTTTAATTAATTGCAAATTGTTTTCTAAAAAAAAATCCACATACTATACAGGTATACACAATAAATATTTAAACAGTATGCAAGTAGTCTACCTATAGAATGGATTAGGATTTTTCATTTAACACAAGAAAACTCTAATTTTCTATAGGATTGATAAATTCAATTGAAAATATTCAATAGAGCATAGAACTATTTCATGTTATATATGTACGTATGCTATGTATGCTATGTACACAATACGAGTAGATAGAAGAAATTCCGATTCGTAGAGAAACCCACAATCGTAACATCGTTTCCCCATAAAGACAAAATTGATTTTAAATTCGAGGGACCTACTTCTAATGATGAATCTATCAAACATCGTTCCAAAAATTATTTTGAAAATATTCGTTCTGTTAGCTTTGAAGCTATAAATTGTTTAATATTAGTAGTAACGGCCCCACTTGAGTCCAAACCCCAAAATCCGAGACACTTGGGCAGACATACTTTGTTGTTGTAATTATCTCGGTCAAGATCAACGACCTACTTTGTTGTTGTAACATTTTGGATGTTGCATTTTGACACCTCCATATAAGATTACATTTGTTGACCTACTCTGTGTCATCGATCTTAGACAACAATAAAGTAGGTCAACGCCCTAGATAATCACAACAATAACAACGATGTAGATAAGAACAATAACAATGATGACATTGAAATTACAACAACAAAGTAAGTCGTTGATCTTGACCTAGATAATTACAACAACAAAGTATGTCTGCCCAAGTGTCCCGGATTTTGGGTTTTGGACTCAAGTGGGGCCGTTACTACTAATATTGTTTTGAAAGGTGTAAACCAAGCCGTCAACCGTACTAAGCACGTTGACGTGAGAGAGCAAATGTTCAGTGTTATGTCAACAGCCTGAAAATATTGCTTTGCGGTCATCGTTTCAATGATGCTGGTCAGACGGATGTCGCATAGCAATTTTCAAAAATTACGATGATGAACTACATTTTGTCATTAGATCCTTCTGAGCTGGCATGTCAATATATCACATAACATATCTACTACTTCTCCTATAGTAGCTCGTATTATTTCTTCGATGGGTAGTTGATACGTATGTCTATGTATGTTCGGATTGAAAGCACAAGTTTGGATTTTGCGAGATTTTTGCACAAGGTTGCTCATTTTTTTTTTGACCGAAATCCGCGAGATTTTTAGGGGTTTCCATACTTTTTCCTCACCCGGTATACCATTAATATATAACAGTTATCAAAAAAAAAAAGAAAACTAAAATTTATAAGTTTTATTTCATAGCTTTAGAAGAAAACTCATATACGATGACGTAAAACAAATGTGAGACGTCAAGTGTTTCAAATAGCCAAGTTCTAACGTAGAGTAAGAACCGTTTAGAATAAACTTGTCGTCTAATATCATATATTCGGGCAAAGCATTGAAAAAAGTCGGAGCGGTAACAGCAATATAGCGGTGGAAGTGCTTATTATTAAATCTGGGCACAATGTACAGAAGGTGGTGATTAGTGCGAAAGTTATAACGAGCATCACCTCTTATAACATGCAGACTCTTAAGACCTTATAAAAATACAAATGTTGCAAACGCAGAATGTTGGTCGACTTGAATAAAGGACAAGAAGATGCCAATCTATTTTTTCTCAAAATCATTTTCTGTTGAACGTACACAGGTTTCAAGGTAGTTGAATAACAGCCACCCCAAAGAGACAAACCGTACTCCAATTTGGACATCACCAAAGCAAAGAACGTCATTTTCAACACAGAAACAGGGCATAGATCACGGAGAAGGTAAAAAATACGTGAGGCAGATGCCATGTCACTGATTAACTTGAATATATCAGTTTTCCAATTAAGGTTTGTGTCCAAATGAATACCAAGATACTTAAATGAGTTAACAAGCTCAATATTAAAACAATCCGAATGACAACTCACAGAAGTACACATAGACGCACTATGATATTTAACTTGGGAGAGAATTGGGGCAGCTGTAATGCCAAAAATTTTAAACCACATGAACTTGGTTTTTTCACTTAGTATATCAGGAAATGCTTATGAAACCATTTATGTAAGACCCTTACGTCAGAATTGAAGCCAAATCATCAGCAAATCCAGTACTATGCCCATTCAAATTAAGTTTAAAAATAGAATTTGTATAAATTAGCACTGGGCCCAGCACTGATCCTTGCGGCACCCCAACTTTAACAGCTCTAAAATCACTAAAAGTGTCATTAACTCTGACCCTAACAAATCTATCATCAAGGTAGGAAGCAAACCACCTATTAGAAACACCCCTAAACCCAACATCAAACAGATTGGATAACAAAAGTTTGTGATCAACCATATCAAATGCCTTAGCAGCATCAATAAACAAACCAGCACAGATCTTATCATTGTCAACAATCTTGGATCTATCAAAGATGATTCTTTTGAAAGATGTCAAATCATTAAAATATGTGATTTCACTAAGGACTGCAAACAGGGATGCCAGAGCTCCCCTTTTTGGGGGATGGTCCTCGTTAGGTTTGGGGTTTCTTCCCCCCCCCCCTTCTTTACTATTTTGTCCCCCGTTCCAAAAATTACGGGTGTATTTAAAAAATGTATATTAACGTTATATTCTTTCGGCACAAAATTTGATCCGGATCAAAAAAAAAATTGATTTTTTTTTTTACTGTATCATTTTTAAAACAATTTCGATTTTTTGGTAGATTTCAGAAAGAGAAATAACCTGCTATTTTCATAAATCATTTGTGGATATAATTTGATGCCAATAGTTGTGTTTTATTTTTTTCATCTTAGATTGCATACTCCAATATGAAAAATGCTGTAAAATGAGTAAACATAACCCCGCTTTTTTATTTGTTTTTTTTTTACCAATACAACTCCAAATGGAGAACAATTTTTGTTCTTTGGCACATAAAAAATCGATTTTTATTTTTAATTTATGATCTTTTAGTCTTTCGATTTAAAAAAAAAAAAATTATGTGCAAAAGAACATTAAAAATAATGATCACCATTTGTAGTTGGATTAGTGAAAAAATAATAAATAAAAAAGTGAGGCTATGTTTACTCATTTTCCAGCATTTTGCTTATTACAGTTTGAAATCTGAGGTAACTGTATAAAGATGGAAAATATTAATTTATGCGTTTTTACAATTTCTTTTGTTATTTGAGCATAACTATTCGCATCAAAATAATTAACCACAAATGATTTATGAAAATGGTGTCGTTTTGTTTATATGCCATTTTGACTTTTACATTTCCATGTGTTTGTGAAAACAAATCTAATGTCGAATTCCTTGGGAATAAAAAATTTGATCCGGATCAAAAAAAAATTGATTTGAATCAAAAAAATTATATTTGCATATTCTTTCGAAAATAAAACAAGATTTTTTTTATCCGGATCCGATACTACAAATCTACAATATGTAAAATGCTATAAAATGAGTAAACATAACCTCGCTTTTGTATATTAATTTTATATCAACAACTACAAATGTAGATCAATATTGTTTCATATTCTTTGGCAATCGATTTTCTTTTTTTGGAAATCGAAGGAATATAAGAATAAACAAAAAAACAGACTTTTTAAAAATTATTTGGATCAAAAAAAAAATGTTTATTTCGAAATACATAATACGCAAATGTTATGTCGAATTCTATTCACTTTTTCTTGGAAAATCTAGATTTGATGATTCTAATACAACACAAAAACATATGATCTATTTTTGTAGTTGTGCTGGTAAACATATGAAGTTAAAATAAAATTGTTTGTAATATTAAACTCACAATACAAGATTCAATTCACAAATGTAGTCAACCAAAATGGTGGGTGTATTTAGATTTTTAGCTGCCATTTATAAAAATAAAAAATGGATATTTCTACGTATTAGTCAGTTTGGTAGAAATGTGGGGGTAAATTTAAAAAAAAATGCGATTTGTGAAATTTGATCTAGATCAAACAATCTTTTGATTTTTTTGGGTAAATAAAACACAAAACCTTGATCTGCTGCCATATTTTTTTTATTCAGACCAAACTTTTTGGGTGAATAGAACATCACATCACATTATTTTCTTGATCTAAATCAATTTTTTGTGATCCGGATCAAATTGTTTATTCCCAAAGAATTCGACATTAGAAACAAAAACTCTATAAGCACTTTAAATCACGAGCGACACAATAAAATTGATTTCATGGTTGGCTTGGTTTATTCATTGAAATTTTAAGCCCATTATAATGTAATTTCTAAAAAATACCCTTTTTTTAAGAACAAATTCGTCATTTTTGAGCAATGTGATTGGTTTAAAAAGTTACTGAACGAATGAATGAATGAAGCAACGATGGAATGAAATCAATTCGTTATTAAAAATGAAATGTTGCTTACGTTGCGATAAAAATGATGGATTAACGGTTTTTTGCTATTTGCAATAATGTTAGCTTTACCATGAGAATACAAGTTAATTCGGCACATACAAACAAAAATATACATCTGACATCGCAAACACAACGTCCGATGCAAACTGTTTGACTATTTCGAATTTTTCGACTAAACGGAACCGGAAACGAATGCGTCATTCCCAAAAAATTTCTTTTGTTACCATTCATCATGTGGAATCACACAGTTATGTTTCTGGTGGTTGTGCCAGTTCATCAAAGTTCTTGGACCGCATTCAAAAGATTTGGTTTTACAAACTGGCTTATATTTTTGAATGATATTTGGATTGTGAACAAACTGTAGCTAATTATTTAGATAAAATCAGAGAAGATTTTATCATGAATTTTGTTTTTCAATTCATCAATAGCAATGATCGATCGAAATTTTTTCAGAATATTCAAAATTTTGGGGATTTCCATTAGAAATTTGCAGAAGATTTCCTTTTTTTCGCTTAATCTGTTATTTGAGCAAATTTCAAGATTTTATGCTTCAGTATTAATTTTCTCAGTCGAAAGGACCCTGTTAAAGTTAGCCGAAAGTTTCCAGCCGAAAGTAAAACGTCGATAATGCAGATTACCTTATTAACATTCCAGCAGAAAATAAAAAATTTTGTGGTTATCAGCCGAAAGTAAATAGGATACGCTTGTAATAAACAATTTTGTAAATAGTCTTACGTGGAAAACTTCGTTTAATCTAATCGCGGAAAACATTTGAAAATCAGAAGAATTCACAAAATTGGAATAAAATCAACCTGTAACCTGTAGAGTGCATATTTGAAGTTGAATCGTTTTTATTGGATTTGTCAATAGCCATCGCAGGAAAAAAAATTCAGTTCAAGTTTCCCGTGAGAAATCGCGGAAAATTCGATTTTCCAAAAATCATTAGAAAATTTATATAAAATCAGCCTCTAGAGTGTTATGTCTGGAGATGTATTTCATTGATGTAACTTGTCAATATCACAGGGAAACAATTCAGTTCAAGTTTCCCGTCAGAAATCGCGGAAAATTGGAAAAACGTTCCAGCTCAAAGGAAAAAATAAATGTCAGCCTCTACAGTGTTATGTCTGGAGATGTATTTTATTGATGTGACTTGTCACTAGCTATCGCAGGGAAAAAATTCAGTTCAAGTTTCCCGTCAGAAATCGCGGAACACATAACACTCTAGAGGCTATGATTTTATATAAATTTTCTAATGATTTTTGGAAAATCGAATTTTCCGCGATTTCTGACGGAAAAGTTGAACTGAATTTTTTTCCTGCGATAGCTATTAACAAGTCACATCAATAAAAAACATCTCCAGATATAACACTCTTAGAGGCTGACATTTATTTTATACTTTCGGCTGGAACGTTTTTCAAATTTTCCGCGATTTCTGACGGGAAACTTGAACTGACTTTTTTCCCTGCGATAGCTATTGACAAGTCACATCAATGAAATACATCTCCAGACATAACACTCTAGAGGCTGACACTTATATTTTACTTTCGGCTGGAACGTTTTTCAAATTTTCCGCGATTTTCCACGGGAAAGTTGAACTTAATTTTTTCCCTGCGATAGCTATTGACAAGTCACACCAATAAAATACATCTCCAGAAATAACACTCTGGAGGCTGATTTTATATAAATTTTCTAATGATTTTTGGAAAATCGAATTTTCCGCGATTTCTCACGGGAAACTTGAACTGAATTTTTTCTCTGCGATAGCTATTGACAAGTCACACCAATGAAATACATCTCCAGACGTAACACTCTAGAGGCTGACATTTATTTTTTACTTTCGGCTGGAACGTTTTTCAAATTTTCCGCGATTTTCCACGGGAAACTTGAACTGAATTTTTTCCCTGCGATAGCTATTGACAAGTCACACCAATAAAATACATCTCCAGACATAACACTCTAGAGGCTGATTTTATATAAATTTTCTAATGATTTTTGGTAAATCGAATTTTCCGCGATTTCTGACGGGTAACTTGAACTGAATTTTTTCTCTGCGATAGCTATTGACAAGTCACATCAATGAAATACATCTCCAGACATAACACTCTAGAGGCTGACATTTATTTTTTACTTTTGGCTGGAACGTTTTGCAAATTTTCCGCGTTTTTCCTCGGGAAAGTTGAACTGAATTTTTTTCCTGCGATAGCTATTGACAAGTTACATCAATAAAATACATCTCCAGACGTAACATTCTAGTGGCGGTTTTTATTCCAATTAAAATATTTTTTTGGGTTTCTTGAATTTTCCATAATTTTCCGCGAGGAACTGCAGCCAGGTTTTGCCATATAAGAATAATAACAAAGGTATTCAATGATAATCATACATCCTTACATTCCTTAGTAGTTTTTAGGCTAAACATTACCGATCGATATTGACTTAATTTTTTATTTTCGGCTCGGATAACACAATCTGCAATACCGATTATTTTTCACTTTCGGCTGGGATAACGCAATCTGCATTACCGTTTTTACTTTCGGCTGGAATACTACAATCTGCATTATCGACTTTTCACTTTCGGCTGGCAACTTTCGGCTAACTTTAACAGTATGTCGAAAAGACATTTTGTGAATTTTATTTCCGATTTTATGTTTTCTGACTTTCGGCAATCAAACGCTATACAACCAAATTAAGCCCAAATTTGAAGATTTCTTAACATTATAGAAATACAAAATTTTTTGAATAATATCGAATAAATGAAATATTCTCGCAACCGAATTGGGGGCTGGGAATATTAAAAAAAATCTTAAAAGCATTAAAAAATCTCAATCCTTCTCTGGGAAACCTCAAATAATCTTAAACATCTCGAATAATATCGTAAACGTAAGTTGCTTAACACAGAGTTTTTGTTTTTTTTAAATATTGAGCTAAAAAATGTAAAGTATTAAAGTACAATTTTAAACATTCTCAAGTAAATTAAGCTGCTCCCCTTTGTAATTAATTAATTATACATACTAAAAATATTTTGAGCTACAACAAAAATAATCATTTATCTAAAATTATCCTAATCATCTAACTAAGAGCTATATTGTTGTATCAATTAGGATAAACAGTTCAATAAGTTTTCATTTTTTGAGCTAGTCGCTATAACCTTCCAATTGGACTTAAGTCTCCTTTTCTGTTAATTTGTGTAGCTACACTTTTCTGATAGCTTTAAGAACTTCACACCGTCAGGCGGCGGAATAATTAAAATAATGAGCCACTCATATTCTATTCAAAAACAGTTTATTATTAGGCAATTTTAACTTGTGCAGGATGAAATTTTTAAATTGACCACATTTTAGCTTGACATGTAAGTTAAATTAATAAAAAGTTATGTTCGAACGTCTGCCATCACTTTGTAGTAGCTCTTTTGGACTACTTATAAATTCATTTTTGTTCTCCAAAAAAAATTAATTTTGAGTTACTTGGTGAGCCAAGTATAAAGGAACAGGGTCTAACAAGTAGGATTTATTCAAAATTTTTAGTAAACAAACCTCACTTCAAATCGATGTTTCAAATTAAGCTACTCATAAACTTGTAGCATGTGAACAAAAACAAATAGCCAATTTCTGAACCCAGCACCAGTCTCCGCACAAAATGTTGTAAATCTATCAATGTAAACTTTCTACTCTCACTTTCACATTATTTTTGCTCTTTGTTTATTTTGTGAAGGCTTCCCCGGAACGCATTATTATGATAATTATGAAACAGAATATATGATGGGAAACTGAAGAATGTCACGTTTCAGAAAAAAAAAACAAATCTTGTTTTGATATAAAAGCGCTTTATGCCTGTGGTACAATAATCAGTGTAATTAAGCCTAATCTTGATTGAACCAATTCTATCATAATCACACTATGGATATGTAAGTAGGAATCATGGAAAATTCTTCTTTAGCCGAGTTTTAGTTGTTGAAAAGCATCCACTACTACTTCCTCACTCACGATCGTTGAACTCTTTGCATCTAAGGCTGGCGGTAATAAAATTTTCAAGCTCGATTTGTCCCAAACCTATACGCAATTGCTCACGTTGAATAAACACAAAGGCATTTACGGTGAGACCAGGATGATGTATGGTAATATCGCATTTATACTTACTATCGAAGCTGATAGCAGGAATAAATAATTGGACAACAAATAATCGTCCTCTTATGAGCGATTTTTTTGGAATGAGTGATTTACAGTTCTGTACACAAAGGCCCGGTATTCCCAATCCAAAAAATGTAAAATTTTCAATATTCGATGTGATTTACGAATCATTCTCGCTCGATAACTTTCAAAACTGCAAATATTTTGTGGACAAAATTGAAGATAGCTATTTATGTTTATGTTTTTCTTTTGAAACCAAGCACACCACACGTTTAAACACCGAAACGCATTATTATGTATATCACAAAACAAGATAGGAAACCTGAAAAATGTCACGCATATGCATCACAAAGAAAAAACAAATCTTGTGTCGATATAAAAGCGCTTTGTGTGTATGATACTAACATGTAAGACCGCACAAAGTGTCCACAACTGCAAAACCTAAAGCAACACCAATCACAAACCAAGCACAGTTTTTAAATGACGAGTGGTCATTGGCCACCGCTGATGAAATTAAATTTATTCTTGTACGTTGTAAATAATTCGCTAGAAAGTAATTTATTTCTAACTATGTATCCGAAAATAATTAAATAAAAATGAATAATCGTGATTTGTATGCAAATAATGCGGCGCAGCAACAACAAAAAAATATGAATTTTTCATTAAAATTCAGTCCAAATATTGGAAAATAAATATTTTCAATATACATCACATTCCTAACTTTGTGTTGAGAGGCAACTAATAAAGCAAATAACAACAACAAAATGACAAATACAGACAAATTAAATTCACTTCCTTCAGGCTAACATACTACAAAAATAAATTTAACCCTCGGCCCCTCGATTTGTTTGTCCTCGTTTATCTATACCTTTTATTATTTATTCCATAATTAAAATATCCTGCTGTCGAGTTTTGTTCCCCGAGAATATATAAAATTCGAAAAGAATGAGGAACTTCATCATTTTGACCATAATAATATATAAATATGATGATGATAAATGAAAGATTGTGCTGTTGGAACAAATTTGGGATGAGATGAAGTTACTCTTCTCGTATAATAGTTTGTTTTTTTTGCAATACATAAATTGAAAATCAAAATTTATTTATTTTTTTAATTTAAATATGTTTATATAAAATTATATAGAAGGATGTCTGGATCAGGATTGATGATGTGATTATCATAATAAATGCAAATATGTACACAAAATGTTTTTTTTATCATCATTTTCATATAATTTTTCCAACTTCCATCCATCTCCTTCTACTCGTTCGATTTTTATATGAAATGATTGTTTTTAATGGAGCAAAATCTTTGAAATTTTGAAATTATCTGTATTTGCTTCCTTATCCGTTAGTAGCTAATAAATCAATATTTGTAGAAAAAAACGGGATTGAACACCAATTCAAATTATCGATAGGTAATTACTATTAGCTACAGATATACCAAGAATTTAGAGGTAAATAAAATTCAAACAATTTTGTCCACATAATTGTTCCTCAAAGTGATATTAAAAAACTCCAAGTTGAAATCCTTAGAATGTTACTTTATTGCCAAGAATCATCAGAAATATCTACAGTACTATTACATAAAAAAACATGGGCCACATACATACGAGCTAATAACGCATTCTCTTAAAAAAATCACATTCTTCAAGTTCCATTGATTCAAATATAAAAGGCTGAAACCTCATGAGGTAATCAGAACTTTTGTCTCAAGTCAGGTCAATCTATTATTATTATTACTTGAGGGCCATGTGGGCGTTCAAGCCATCCCGCACTGCGACCTAAAAGATCTCTTGTGCATGGACCCTACTTATTGAGCCGTCCAGGTCAATCTAACCTCCAACTAAACTCCCAAATCAGTCCACAACTGAACCTTTTAATTTCTTACTCGACCCTCAACTCCATCTCCAACTCAAGCTCCAAATTAATCCACAACCTAACCCCTCACCGTAGACGCCACCCCAATTCAACCCTCAACCCAACGTCAAACTCAACGCCCAACTCAATCCCTATATCAACACTGTTGGAGAACTGCATGTGTAAATGAACTCAACTTAATCTAACTTAGCCACCGATTCAATCCCCAAATAAGTCCCTCAAATAACACAAGCCTCAACTCAACCCCAAACTAAATCCGCAACTCAGAAAAATTCAAGCTATCTTCCAACTCAAACTGGCACCACCCTAATAAATCCCTAAATGAACGGTTGAGTCAACTCCAATTCAATTTCCAACTCAACCCCAAATTACCTCAGTTCGATAACTGCATGTGTACATGAAATCAATTTAATCTAATCTCCAACTCAACCCTCAACTCACCCCAAATAAATTCCCAACTGACTCCCTCACTCAACCCCAACTAAGTCCTAAATCAACTCTCTACCCAACACGAAAGTCAATGCCCAATGAACCTAAAAGTTATCTTTCAACACAATCCTAAGCAAAACCCCTACTGAACAGCTATCATAATTTCAACTCAACCCCAAAACAACCCGGGTAAATAATACCACGTGCTTTTGGATCAATTCGTATGGCAGATACGATGGCCCACTCCACTTGTAAACGTTCCGAAAGCTTTCTAATTGTCCGCCTTGACAAATAAAAATGTTGGATATTTTGGCAGGATGTCAATAAGACCGGAAGTAGTTTAGTTAGTCTTCTTCAGAGAGATAAGGGAGTCATTATTGATCACCACGATGGAGAATCTAGAGCTCACTTCGCCTTCTCCTGGTTAACAATCTTCCAATTCCTGGTTGTAAGATTTTTAGGGTTACACAATATTAAATACGCGACATAATTAATTTATAATTTAAAATATTTTTATTTAAAGTTCAATAAATTTATATTATTAAATTTAATTTATTTGATTTTAATTTATTTTAACAAATATTTATCTATATTTGTCACCACCATTTTCTGGTTTCTATTAACCGCGCGATTTGTGCGGCATTTGTGCGCACGTGCAGCTGCCACTCAATCCGAGACGAGACTCATTAAAAAATATTTATTTTGTTTTGTGTTGTGTGTCTTTCGTATTTGTTTCGTTGAATTTTGGACAAGCCGGTCAGTGGTTGGTCATTGTATGTCATGTGACATAGTTCCCAATGTGCCGATACAGGTGGCACCCAATGTACGGCGAGCGCGTTGGCGCCGGATGAATTGTAGTGGTGCATTGCCGCCCCGGTGGCACAGTTGTTAGCATGCTTGCTTTAAGCACCGGAGGTCCCGGGTTCGATTCCCGGCGGGTGATGAAAAAATCACGGCTGGTTAATGTAAGGATCAATGAATTAATCACTCATTATCCATTGAAAAAATGATTACGAAACTTCACAATGAAGCGGCTAAATCCCTCTATGGGATGTAGCACCAGCGAAAAAAAAAAATTGGGTGAACTGCTACAGGACTCCCCCGCAAGAGATTATCCCCTCTCTGCGAAACATGATTGGTTTCGGTCTGTCGGTGTGTTCGGGCCTGATGTTTGATCAGTCGACCTGTGGTGGCGATCGCTTGACTGAAGTGATCTTATCACGCAAGATACTAGTCAAGACGATGTGCCGCGACAGAGAGAAGGGAGGAGAATGTGGTCGGTCGATGCTTACGTCAGTAGCTGTGAAGGAGGATGTTCGTCGAGGTCCACACCTGATAGGATGGGTGCAAGAGGCATCGACCAAATATCGGTGGGTATCTCTTATCTTCCTTCACTGAAGTGCTGCAGACAGAGCTGTTTTAAGATGTCTGGTGACGCAAGCGAGTGAATGTGCAGTTTGTGTCGCACTAAGTAGGCAGATGGACAGCGGTGAAAGGAAGCGTCGAAGAACACACCAGATAGGTTGGGAGCAGTGGCTTCGACCAATATCTGATGTGTACCTCTAGTCTTCCCTCACTGTCCACCGTACCAGAACGACACAAGACTGGCGCATTGACCGAGTTTCCATGTCACGTCAAAGCTGTGACGTGGCCAGACCAGAAAATGAATTCTGAAGTCTGGAGTCAGCTTTGAGGCATGCCAAGAGGTGTTCGCAGTGGCCGCTTTGAGGCCAGTCTCCGAGTCGACTGTGGCCGGTTGAGGGTGGAACAGTCGAAGTGAATCTCGACTGTGTCCCAGTGACATGGAAAGTAATACAGCGGTAGTCGAAGTGAGTCTCGACTGTGACCGTATAAAAAGCGATGGGGAGTGTGGTTGGGAATGGCTGGGTGGTTGTTTTGCTATACGACCATTGGAGAGAGCCATTTGAATGAAAGAACACAAAATAAAACATTTATTGCAAAAAAAATGAAACCGGAAAAAAATGAATGTGGTGACAAATTTACATTTTGTATATAAAAAAAAATATGAGATAATGGTGATGTTGTGGTTGGTGGCGGGATCGTGCATGATCAGCGATAACGTTAGTGCTGCCGGTATTGATCGCATTGTCTGCTGCTGCTCGTGGTGGTGATGGATGGTGTCGGCGCTGTCTTCATGAATGATGGTGATGATGGCAATGTTGTTACTGCATGTATGATGTTGATCCGCAAAACTTATATGGTGCGTAGATGTGCGGCATCGTACGCCAAAACGGCGAAGGCTGGTATATAATGATATAGGAATGATAGTATTGGCTGATATTGGTCCCGTTTTCCGTTGCTGGAGCTGCTGGAGGATCACAATAAAATGAATGATGGTGGCGATTATGTTTCTGCCAGCTGTAGTGATGGCGGCGACGGTGGTGATGAAAGCGACGGCAGAGATGGTAGTGATGACGTTCTTTGACTCCATTTTATGAGTGTAATGTGTGTGTAACTCCGGTTGTTTTTATGTTGTAGCATGTTGTCAATTTGTCATGCTTTTATTAATTAATTTTGTTTCTGTTTTTGTTGCTTTCGCTGCGGGTGATAATTACTTATGTACGGGACTCCGCATATGTGACGGCGTACAACCACGTGTATGTTGCTGCATGACCGTTGTTTATGTGAGTGTGTGCATGTCTCCGCATGGTGTGTTGTGCGTTTAAAGAAAGAAAAAAATATGGTCTCTCTTAGCACCGCGCTTCTTTCTTTTTAACAAAAACAAAAATGTAATTACTCACCCACTGGCCGGTGCGTAATTCGCACCCGGCCGACACAAAAAAAAATATAAAAACGCAAATGAGGCACGTGTTCATCGTTATTCCCGTAAATACGGACGTTGGTGGTCACCAATTTAGGGTTACACAATATTAAATACGCGACTTAATTAATTTATAATTTAAAATATTTTTATTTAAATTTCAATAAATTTATTTTATTAAATTTAACTTATTTAATTTTAATTTATTTTAACAAATATTTATCTATATTTGCCACCACCATTTTCTGGTTTCTATTAACCGCGCGATTTGTGCGGCATTTGTGCGCACGTGCAGCTGCCACTCAATCCGAGACGAGACTCATTAAAAAATATTTATTTTGTTTTGTGTTGTGTGTCTTTCGTATTTGTTTCGTTGAATTTTGGACAAGCCGGTCAGTGGTTGGTCATTGTATGTCATGTGACATAGTTCCCAATGTGCCGATACAGGTGGCACCCAATGTGCGGCGAGCGTGTTGGCGCCGGATGAATTGTAGTGGTGCATTGGGTGAACCGCTACAGATTTGTATTGCTAGCCTGAAGAATTTTCATAGCCTCGAATCCTATCCTTTTATAACCCAAACCTCTACTGCTTCGGCTGTTGCTTTCTTATAGAGGTTCACCGATCTCTGGTTCGAGTAATTAGTTATCTTCACGCGCCCTTGATGCCACTGCTCATCTCTGCAGGATGGGTGGTTTCAGATTTTCTCCTAGAACCTTAAGAAATATTGTTAATGACGGCTAGCACCAAAACACGCTTTGGCTTGTTCTACTTGAGATAGCACGACTTGACCTCCATCAGCAGCCTGGCTCGCTCCGCTGTCTTCTAACAAATGGCCCCTCTCCGCAGCCCACTTGGCCAATATCCCGAATACAGATCGCCGATTTCTAAATCATCGCTTCGCCGGAGGGATGTTCCTCACTCTTTGTTTAGCTACGGTACCGCTGACTCTCGGCTTCGATGCCAAGTTTTCCATCCACGTATGTGCTGTTGCGGGAGTTCCACCCACCTGGTTTGGTTGGCCCAACCAAACTATGAATTAACTGTTCGTTGGGCGAACAACTTCTTAGAGTCTTCCATGCGATACAAATTTTGTAAATACGTTCTGTGGATTCTGAATAGTCTGTTTGGACTTTAATAATGAGGATTCTAATGTCGGATTTTTAATTTAATTTAATTTTAAGTTTGTGGAATTTATTTGTGTGGGTTTTGATAACGGATTAAATTAGTTTAGCGAAAGCCAAACCTTATCGGTTTTAATTAATTATGTGTGTTAGATAATTTACAATTAATGAATTGACACTTGAGTGTGGAACGTAATTGATGAATTTAGATTGCACTGTGAATTGAATTTAATAAAACCATGTGGATGTCCTCAAGTTGAAATATATTCAGTAGAACATTTTGGTGGTATATATTTTAGTGATTTGAACTTATCTTTGTGGGACTAAATTGAATAAAATTGATGAAATTCCTTTTTTTCTTAACTTCAAGCGAGCAGACAACAATTAACGGAATCATTTAGTAAAAAATATTTTTGTCAATATAATTTAATATATTAAACATGTGGGATCTAATTTTCAAAAAATTCGTACTTTAAAGCATTAAAAAGGTCAGTTTTCGCTTGAACTAAATACAAATATAGTTTATACACGCCAATTCTACATTCTTGCCTCTTAACAGAAATCCATCTTAGTTGAAATTATCGTTGCGAACTTTGTCCTAAATGGGTGAAAATGGAATAGGAGATATAATCGTGGGAAGTGATAATTGCCAACCTCAAATGTTTATATTTAATGACTCGCTGGATGAGAAGTCATCGAAGTCCAAAATAATGGTATCGATAAGAAGGAAAACTGGATTCGTGGTTACTGTATGACTGAACCGAATAAATCCCTCCCACGGCAACGAGCCCGTGTTGGTAGCTGTAGTATTTCTGTGAATAAGATCACTGAACATAAGTTCCACATTTGTTAGTGATATTGTATTTGTGCCAAAATTAAACAAAATCATAATTTTATTGAGGATTTATTACGGTAAACTTTAATTGTTATCCACTCTACTTTACCTTATATTTTCTTATTGATCGTTGGGCGAAAAATTTCTACGATTCAAATTAGTTACTAAATACGTTTTGTGGTAAAGAGTATGAAGTGGATTCTAATTTTAGAGTAAATTAATTGGACGAAAATAATTGTTTATTTTTTTTTTTCAAAAGAGAAACTTAGTTTAATTTTAAGTTTGTGGAATTTAATTATGTGGATTCCGATAACGGATTAAATTAGTTTAGTAAAAGCCAAACCTTATTGGTTTTAATTAGCTCTGTATTTTAGACAATTTGCCATTGTGTAATTAGAATTAATGAATGGAAACTTGAGTGTGGAACTTAGTTGAACGGAATCCTTTCATAAATTATTTGTGTCAATAAAATGTGGGATCTAATTTTCAAAAAATTCGTTCTTTAAAGCATTCAAAAGGTCAGTTTAATAAATAAAACAAAAAATCGACGATTTATTTTGAACCAATTCCCTTGAACTAAATACAAATGTAGATATTACATATCCACATTTTACCCTCTTGCCTATACATATACAATATACAGTACTAACCTAAAATTTGTTTTCTATATGCATAATGCAAGAGTAGAAAATCGGAAAACAAGAACATACAATGTCACTATCGTATATATACAACCCTTTTATAAATAGAAATTTGTACAAATATTTTCCATCCCCCTTCCCAAGTATTATGGTATACACCCCGCGCTCTGGTAATAATCAAAACAAGCAACAACAACAAAACAAAAAACAGAACAACCTTGACATTACATTTTTTTTTACCATTTCAATGTTATACAAATATTTTCTATTTCCATCTTAATTTTTCAAGGATATTTTCAGTGCTAAAAGAGAATGCGATATATAGTCATTAACCTCTCATAAAAAAAAACGGGAATACGAAAAAAAAACATATTGAGGGTGAATATTAAAGGAATATGATGATGGCCAAGCTGTTTTATACGAAGGGGAACGAACTCAAAACCAAATATTCACGTAGCGTCATAATATCGAATGAAAATTATTGATTTTTCCTTTAAAGACTAAACAACGAGAATTTTTCCATTTAAATGTTTTGGTTAACATTTGTTTTGTTATTGGAAATTATGTTTGTGATTTTCCAGTTGATCAGGGTTCAAAGGGTATTTTGTTTACTTTAAAGTTGTTGTGGTATTCTGAGATGTTGGCGCAAGATTTATTTAAAATACGATGTAAAGTAATTTGTTCAGAATAGATTGACAGCCCTAGGTATATTTGGATTATTGATATACTAAATATACTCTTATACGTCTCCAGATGTATGTATTTCCAAAAAATTGCTTTGTACAGAAAAAATGTCCCCTAATAAGGTTATTTCAAGGTCAGCTTTATTGTTTAATTCAAATCTACACTTTTTGTCATATGGCCTCATAATTGGAGCACAACTTTCGTTTGAAACAGAAATATTGTTGAAAGATTAAATTTCGAAATTTTTACATATGCCTTAAATGTCCCATCCCGTATACAAAATCATTCAGAAATCAGAGGTTGGTAGAATTCTATTTTTTCGTTAGTTATCCATTTCTAAAAATAAATTTTAAACTCCGACAATTCTTAGTTGCAAACTCTTAGTATGGGTTCACAAACCAAATACACACATATGTACGAATGACGGGAATTTGGTTTGTGAACCCACAATAAGTTTTAAGAATTCAGATAATTTAGTTATCAAAAACTAAATTCCTAAAAATTTTAAACAAAACGTGTTAAACCCGAATCACTAATTTTCGCTGTTTCAAATAACAATGAGACATGTACGCTAAATTCTAAAAATAACTCTAAAATTTCACATTTGAATAATTTAAAAATTCAAAAACCGATACCAAAAACTGAATTCGAAAAATTTCCGAATTACCTTCTCAATGTAGAATTTTGCTTCAGTTCTCAACAAAAATTTCAAATCAAATTAAGTCAAAATAAATTAAAATTTTGGAAAGACTGAAGCAACATTTATAATTTCTTAAATAGGTATGTAAATTCTAAAAATTTTTAGAATTTCAGATATTCTAGACTTTTAATTTAATTTTTTTCTAATTTAAAGATCATTGGGTTTAATTTAAAATTTTAGTCCATACAATAAAATTAAAGAACAAAATAATAAATTTGAGATCCTAAAATATAACATTTTAAATTTTCTAGATTCTGCAATAATGCAAAAAATTTTACTTTCAAATTAAAAGTAGAATTCAAATTTTGAGAATCATTAAATTTATAAATACTACCGATGTTTCTTAAAATGTTGATAAAATCTTTAGAGTTTAAATTTTTCAACACCTGGCAGTACTGTAAAAAAAACGAAACTCAAATCAACTCACAGAAATTTAGAAAAACAATTTAATTGTAATTTTAAATTTGGGTCAAATTCTGAAACAACACTAAAAATTTTTGTAAATTCTCACCTTTTGAAGTATGGAAATTATAATAACGTGTGTGTTTGGCTTTCAATATTCAAAGTTAATATTGAATCTGGAATTTTTCTAACTGTATTTTTGCTTAAATAACATTTTTAAATGGATTTTGTGGATATTTTTAAAAATTAGATAAAATTTCAAAGCTTAATCTGATTTGGAAATTTGTTCTAATTTATAAAAAGGTTCACAAAATTCATTAAAAAAAAACAAAATGTTGGTTTCAATTTTAAAATACCTTCGACGAATAAAAAATGTGCTGAAATTGTATTTTATTTATTTAGTACGGAAGACAAATCCAAGGATATAATAATTTTACCAATTCCAGTCGATTTTAAGGTTGTGTCGCCGGTGGTCGAATAAGCGTTTCGCTGGGATAAGCAAAATAATTGTAAAATGTATGGTACATATGGTATCTACAGAATGATAATGCAGAATTCCTATAGATCATCGTCATTATTCATCGTTTGATGAATTATAATCCAAACTCAAGTTATTTGAGTGACAAGCCAAATAGTTTCAAACTACTAACAGACAAAACTGGAGAAAAACGATAATTTCACATTGATAGATCGCGCAACCGATACATTTGGTTATTCCACCTATTTCTATTGAAAACTTGTTGCGATATATCATTTTATACAACTTACTACCCTAAAAAAAATTTGGTGAAAAAAATAAGTTTTGTCGAATTCTAGAAAATTCTAAATTTTTAAAAATTTTCGAAATTATCTGTGGACTATTCCCACCCAAAACTTCCAATCTATTACAGTTTTAATGATAATAAAGAAAAATGATAAGGTAATAATGAATCTCAAAATTTTGCCTCTCCGCGCCTTCAATAAAGACTTAGGTCAACTCAATACCTATATCTTCAAAATTGAAAGCACACATTTTTAAACTAGCTGACCCTAGTAGGTGAAGAAATTTCAAATTCCTGCCAATTTCGAAAATAAATTAGAAAACATTTCAAAGCCAAAAATTTAAATTTTTATTTAAGTAATTTTAAATTTTAAAATAAAAACTCAAAATTTGGACGGTGCAGGTCCAACTTAAAAGTTAAAAGATTAAATTTTAATTTATCAAAGTAACAAAAAATTCAGTTGAAAGTATTATTCTGCTTCTCGACTAATACGAAACGAAAAAATCTAATCCATCGATTACACAAAGACATAGCCCTTTTTGAATCCAATCAGAGTATTACTAATTTCTGTTGAATTCTTATGATTTGATATCGGTGCGCCACCACACACAATTTTGAATTCTGTTTGTTTATTTCCATATATCCAGTTGTTGCGGGAGTCAGGAAACTGATAACATTATTCACCACACATGGCGTGGTGAAAAACAATTTTTTTTCCTTTAAAATTAGTCACCCATTGTAAAGGTTTTAAAGAATAAATGATTTTATTTCTGTCACTAAGGCTGTTAATACCACCATCCATATACAAATTCACCCTCATGAGGTGAAAATTAATCGTTTTTCAGTCGAATATGTACCTATAACCGTATAGCATGTCGTTAAGGCGTTGTTTGTTGATATACTTGTTTAGTTGAATATATTTATATAACCTAACGGAGGTGTCGTTGGAAAAGTCTTGATCTAGATAGGCCAGAAGAATTGAAATATTATTCACCATCTAAAAATTCACCACGGTCATGTGAAAATCAAAAATTTTCACTCCAATATTACTGTACTGTATATTGGTCGTCATGGTCTTGAAGAATGTAATAATTTTATTTATTGGATTTTAATTATCAAATTCACCATTATGGCGCTGTTAAAATACCTGTTTGGTCACTTGCAGATGTCGTAAAGGCAAGGAATTGGTTCTGTTGTAAACGCCTTGTTCAAGAGAAGCAAAAAAAAAAATCCTGAGCTTTTCCACCACTCTTACAAATATTCACCACGTTGAGGTGAAAATTGTTTTTTACTAGTTGAATAACCAAAAGCGGCTGCTGTTGGAAAAGTCTTGGTCAAGAGAGACTAGGTGAATTGAAAAATTATTCACCACATCAAAATTCACCATGGTGGGGTAAAAATCAAAATTGTTTACTCGAGTACTACTGTGTTATAAACCGTCGTGAAGGCCTTGAAAAATGCACCAATTTTATTTATTGGATTTTAATTATCAAATTCACCGTTGTGTTGATGTTGGTAGATTTACCAACATCATTTTTTTTTTGTGACTTGCAGATATCGTGAAGGGATGGAAATAGCACTGTTATAAACGCCTTGTTCGAGAGAAGCAAAAAAAATTATTAGTTTTCCACCACTCTATTAAATATTCACCACCCTGAGGTGAAAATTATTTCTGATGAATAAACCTAAACGAGATATCTTTAAAAAAGTCTTGATCTAGAGAGGCTAGCAGAATTGAAATATTATTCACCACATCAAAAGTCACCACGATTAGGTGAAAATCCACATTTTTCACTCGAATATTACTATACTATAGAATTATAGATCATCGTCAAAACCTTGAAAAGAATGTAATAATTGTTTTTATTGGATTTTAATTATCAAATTTACCATCATGACGCTGTTGGTAGATATACCTGTTTAGTCACTTGCAGATGTCGTAAAGGCATGGAAATAGTACTGTTGTAAAAGCCATGATCGAGAGAAGCAAACAAAAATCTACTTATGTTTTTCTCTGTGTATAACGAACTTTTGCATTCGATAGTACAATTCAAAGAAATGGGTAAAGAAGTTGTTCCGGTCGCTATATTAGGTATTTTTTAGAAAGAAGGTCTTTACCCCAAAAGAACCCAAATTATGACATCGAATTCATACATAATTTATCGAGTTTTGGCACTATATATCGAATTCTGATATGAAATATCGAATTCTGAGATCGTAAGTTCAAATTTGGGTATGATTTACATAATGATTTATCGAACTATGGCCTGTCCTGTTGTAAAATTCTGACATAAAAATTCAAATTCTAGAATATATACATATCGAGTTCATACACGATATATCGAATTTATTTTGACATCAACAACTTAAATTCTGATATCACAAAATTAATTTCTGCCACGACTTATTGAATTCTGATATGTTTTATCGAATACTGGTATGATTATCGAATTCCGATATGACATTCCGAATTTTGACATCCAAAACTCAAACTCTGACATGAATTATCGAATTCTGACATCATAAAGTTAAACGCTGAAGAGATTTATCGAATTCTGACGTGAGATATCGAATTCTTTGATATATCATCTCAAGACTTCAGAATTCGATAATATCATCCCAAAATTCAAATGTTATGTCAGAATTCGATATACCATACCAAAATTAAATAAATTTTGTTGAATTCTGAGATGATATATCCAATTCTGATATAACAGCTCGAATTTTAAGAGATATATCGAATTCTGAAGTCATCAGATGATATGTCAACTTCTAATAAGACCTTTCGAATTCTGACAAGATATGTCGAATACGGAAAAAGTTAAAATACCGACGTGATATATAAAATTTGACGTGTGTTATCGAATTCTCACGTTATAAGTAGAATTTTAAAACCAAAAGTTGAAATTCTGGTATAACATATCGAATTCTGATATAACATAAGGAATATTGAAATGCTATTTGAAATTCTGAAAGCGCATGACTTATCAAATTGTGACAAGACCTTTAGAATTCTGGAATGACATAACGAATTCTGATGTACTGAATTTAGATATAAATAACTCAAATTCTGGCTTACAATGCAGACATTATAAATTCGTATTCTGACAAAAAATACGAATATCGAATTTTAACGTCGTATGTAGAATTCTGATCGAAAACTTCAAATTCTGGCTTCAGACATATCGAATTTAGACAGCGTTAAAAGTTTTGGCTTGGTATGTCAAATTCTAATAATATTTCGAATTCTGACACGATATATAGAACTATGACATCATAAATTTAAATCCTGACTTGACATATTGAACTATGCCATGATTGACACATATGATATTGTACATACATATATTCCGACAACAAAAATGTAAATTCTGACATGAAGTATCAAATTCAGACGTGATAATATCAATTCTAACTTCATAAATTCAAATTCTGACACGACATATCGAATTCTGACTTGATATCATGATATATCGAATTTTGATATCTAATATTCAAATTCGGACACGATGTATCGAATTTTGACATAAGGTAACGAATTTTGCATAATTTATCGGATTCTGGCATAATATCTCAATAAGTGATCTGTCGATTTATGGCATGATATATCGAATTTTGGCATGATATATAGAATTCTGTTATGAAGTATCTATTATTAGCATCAAAAATTCAAATCTGACGTGACATATCGAATTTTGACATAACACATCGGATTCTGATATGAATTGTCAATTTCTAACATAATTTATTTTATTCTGGTATGCAAAGCCGTCTTATCAAGTTTGGGCGCCCGGGCTCAAAATAATTGCCGCCCTAAAACTGTATTTACAATTTCGCGCACAAATACAAAGATAATTAATTATCATTTATAGTAGCTAAATTCGTTTCTCACTGACTAAACGTCAGTTTAGGCTAGTATTTTGGTTATGTTGTATATACGAGTATATATTTACACTGTTTTACAAGTGAAATAAACGAATTTCTTTTATAAATATTGCGTTTTTATAAGAGACCGTGAATGTCCGGAAAATTCGATTATTCGGAAAGCGCTCGTCCCCGAAGGTTCGGGATAAAAGAAGTTGACTGTATTATTTACTTACTTAATGTTTTACACGTCTTAGGTAAGTTATTAAAATTTAAATTTTTGCGCCCCCAAATCGATGGCGCCCTTGAGCATAGCCCTTTTAGCCCAATGGATAAGGGGGTCCTGCTGGTATGGTGTATCGATATGATGTATTCAATTCTGATAAGATACATCAAATTCTGATATGACGTATCGATATTGACATATGAAATTCAAATTCTGGCAGAACATATTAAATTCAGACATGATATATCGAATTCTGACATTACAATTTCAAATTCTGATATTTCATATCGAACTTTGGCAAGATATGTACTCGAATTCTGACATGATGTACCGAATTCTAACATCAAACACTTTAATTCAGACATGACATATCAAATTCAGACGTAATATATCGAATTCTGACATCACAAATTCAAATTCTGACGTGACTTGTCGAAATCTGAAACGATGATACATCGAATTCGGAGATGATGCATCGATTTTTGGCATCACAAATTGAAATTCTAACTATCGCAACTTACATAAGATATATAATTCTTACATAATATATAGAATTCTGGCATCATAAATACAAATTCTGATATTACAAATCTAATTCTGAGATCATTTATCGGATTCTGACATGAAATTCCAATTCTGGCATCAAAAATTCAAATTTTAACATGACTGGGATTTTTTCTGGCATAATATTTCGAATACATAACATGACGAATTCTGGTGTGATACATCGAATTCTGACATGAAGTATATAATACTGACATGAGATATTGATTTGACATCAAAAGATTCAAATTTTGACATGGCATATCGAATTCTGATATGATTTATCAAATCCTGATATGAAATATCTCTTTCTGGAATAAAATTCTAATTCTGACGTGACATATCGGACTTTAACATACTACTTTGAATTCTGTTAATATGATATGTCCATTCTTGAAGCAATCCAAGGGAAAGAACCCTATTGCATTGGACGTTACTCCGTTGAGGGTGTTTGGTTATACAAAGCTTTTTGTTGACTAACCTCTCTAAAATTAAATAGAAGATGTATTGATGTGAAACTTTTTCATAAACGGTAGCTATACATATTCGAAAAAAATAAGAAAAAGAAATTATCTGGCGAAAAAATCATCGCAGTCATTTTACGGTTGAAATGACACGTTCCAAAATGACATAAGGTATAAAACTAGGAATTTCGATGAAAATGGGATTTTAAAATGAATTAAGTTGAAGTTATAGCTTATGTCCAATTAGGATATTACTTGGTTAATTCTTAACCAATATGAAAGAAATTTAACGTATGCCTGTGTGCTAAATTACACGTACAATACGATTAAACACTTTTACATTCATGAACTATCAGTTTCTGCTGCCACTTGTCTTATTTGAACAAATTACAATGGCTTTAAAACAAAAATTCAAGGCTTTTTAACGATTAACGAAGAAAATACTTCCTAGACAAAGTCACTCGCAAAATTTCGTTTAAATTGGAATTTTTGAGAAGGTAATTTAATTAGAACTCAATTGCGAACGAAGATATTGATTTCTTAGGTTTGAATGTGATTCGAAGCAGAACAATTTTCTAGAACTAATAAATGATTGATTGTGTTGGATTGAAGCTTTTTGACAAGACAATTTATTGGCCTATTCTGTTTACTACAGCCAAACTTAACTTAGTCCCAATATCGGCCTCAAGTCATAAATGGCAAAAATTAGCCATTACCAACAACAAATTGATAAAGGTTTGGCTAGTACTAGCCCGTTAAATTATACCTTGTCAAAAATCCTCAATGTAAGAATGTTGTTCACATTCTAACTTTTAAATACTAACTCCACTTAAGGATTAAATCGATTAAACTCACTTTTTCGTCATTTTCATAAAAAATTGTAACGTTTTAATAACTATTTTATTCTAATAAAGTCTTGATTTTTTTATTATAATACAATTTAAAATATTTCTATCTCAATATATAAACGTGTTTTAAATATTTATTACCATTACACACAAATCTGTACGATTTGTGGGAAGCCCCAGATTATTGAGTAGTGCGGCTATATTTGTATCGTTCCAGATTGTATCAGTAGCCGTGGTTGATTTTGATGTGGTTGACTCAGTTGCCGGTTTTGGTAACATATTGGTAACAAAAACATCTGTTAGATCTGTGGGAAGCTTCAGACTGTTGAGTAGTGCGGCTATATTTGTATCGTTCAAGATTGTATCAGTAGCCGTGGTTGATTTTGATGTGGTTGACTCAGTTGCCGATTTTGGTAACATATTGGTAACAAACACATCTGTAAGATTTGTGAGAAGCTTCAGACTCTTGTGTAGTGCGGGTATATTTGAATCGTGCGAGGTTGTTTTGGTGGTCGTCGGTGATTTTAATGTTGTTGACTCGGTTGCCGGTTTTGGTAACATATTGGTAACAAACACATCTGTAAGATTTGTGGGAAGTTTCAGACTCTCTAGTAGTGTGGGTATGTTTGTATTGTTCCAGATTGTTTCGATGGTCGTGGTTAATTTTGATGTGGTTGACTCGGTTGCCGGTTTTGGTAACATATTGGTAACAAACAAATCTGTAAAATTTGTGAGAAGCTTCAGACTCTTGTGTAGTGCGGGTATATTTGAATCGTGCGAGGTTGCTTCGGCGGTCGTGGTTGATTTTGATGTGGTTGACTCGGTTGCCGGTTTTGGTAACATATTGGTAACATACTTATCTGTACGATTTGTGGAAAGCTTCAGAGTCTTAAGTAGTGGGGGTATATCTGAATCGTGCGAGGTTGTTTCGGCGGTCTTGGTTGATTTTGAAGTGGTTGACTCGGTTGCCGGTTTCGGTAACATATTACTAACACACTGTAAGATCACATCTGTAATATTTGTGGAAAGTTTCAGACTCTTGAGTAGTGCGGATATATTTGTATCGGGCGAGATTGTTTTGGTGGTCATGGTTGATTTTGATGTGATTGACTCGGTTGCCGGTTTTGGTAACATATTTGTACCACACTCATCTGTAGGATTTGTGGAAAGCTTCAGACTCTTTAGTAGTGCGGGTATATTTGTATCGTGCGAGATTGTTTCGGTGGCCGTGGTTGACTTTGATGTGGTTGTTTCGGTTGACGGTTTTGGTATCACATTTGAACCACACTCATCCGTAGGATTTGTGGAAAGCTTCAGACTCTTTAGTAGTGCGGGTATATTTGTATCGTGCGAGATTGTTTTGGTGGCCGTGGTTGATTTTGATGTGATTGACTCGGTTGCCGGTTTTGGTAACATATTTGTACCACACTCATCTGTAGGATTTGTGGAAAGCTTCAGACTCTTTAGTAGTGCGGGTATATTTGTATCGTGCGAGATTGTTTCGGTGGCCGTGGTTGATTTTGATGTGGTTGTTTCGGTTGACCGTTTTGGTATCACATTTGAACCACACTCATCCGTAACATGTGCGGGTATATTTGTATCGTTCCAGGTTGTTTCGGTGGTCGTGGTTGATTTTGATGTGGTTGACTCGGTTGCCGGTTTTGTTAACATATTCGTAACATCTTTAAGATTTGTAGGAAGCTTCAGACTCTTTAGTAGTGCGGGTATATTTGAATCGTTCCAGATTGTTTTGATGGCCGTGGTTAATTTTGATATCGTTGACTCGGTTACCGGTTTTGGTAACATATTGGTAACATACTCATCTGTAGGATTTGTGGAAAGCTTCGAACTCTTGAGTGGTGCGGGAATATTTGTATCGTGCGAGATTGTTTCGGTGGCCGTGGTTAATTTTGAAGTGGTTGACTCGGTCGCCGGTTTTGGTAACATATTTGTACCACACTCATCTGTAGGATTTCTGGAAAGCTTCAGACTCTTTAGTAGTGCGGGTATATTTGTATCATGTGAGATCGTTTCGGTGGCCATGGTTGATTTTGATGTGGTTGACTCGGTTGCCGGTTTTGGTAACATATTTGTACCACACTCATCTGTAGGATTTGTGGAAAGCTTCAGACTCTTTAGTAGTGCGGGTATATTTGTATCGTGCGAGATCGTTTCGGTGGCCGTGATTGATTTTGATGTGGTTGACTCGGTTGACGGTTTTGGTATCACATTTGAACCACACTCATCCGTAAGATGTGCGGGTATATTTGTATCGTGCGAGATTTTTTCGATGGCCGTGGTTGATTTTGATGTGGTTGACTCGGTTGTTGGTTTCGTTTCTGAACACGTTGTAAGTGGACTTGTTGTGGGTGAACTTGTTATGGATGGACTTGCTGGATATGATGAAGATGAACTTGTTGTTGCTGTTGGACTAATTATAGGTTCTTTAATTGTTTCATCACCGAGTGGCTCATCAAATTCATAACCCCAATAAAAGCTTGGTTCTTCTGCACGCCAATTATTATAACCCCAAAATGGAACAGCCGATATAAACACAACAAAACTCGTTGCAAGTAGCAATGAGGCAATTTTCGTTCTCATGATGAGAATTCACTCACGTCTATATAATTATACTCTAAAAATACGATTGAACAGGCCTTATGGTAAAAACCATGTTTATATTCGTGATTTTAACAAAACAATTGGAAATGGAAAATTTCTGCAGTACGCCATTGATTTTGTGCAACATAACGCACATGCGTATGTGACAAGTTTATATATGGTCTTTTCTAATTGATTGTCTGAAATTCGTTAATATTACGTTTTCTTTTACAAAACAAACTTTGGCACGCGACTATTAAGTAAAATTGTTAACGTACAGTTATATACTTTGTCAAAACCTAAAACATATTTTACTTGAACTTGACAAGTAAATTGTGTACAAATCACGTAATACAGATTACGACATCCTATCATTTAATTTTGTATTTTACCGCGCGGTACCTCATGCATATTATGCATTTTTTCATGCATATTATGCATTTTTGTAACTGGCAAAATTTCAATAATTTCACAAGCGCTTTTCTATTGAAAGAGGAAATTTGGATGTGGCGGACATGCGTAATATGTAAATTAACAAAGCTAAGTAAGCTAACCGATATACAGATATCAGCGTAAATATTTTAATTAGTCCTCCCTACATTGTGGGAAAATAACCTTTTCAGAGACAAAACAAAATACGAATGTGATACTATTTACTTTAATTAATTGACATTATGGTTTACGGCATGTATGTATAATCCAAATCCCTACTTAGATAAGTAGTTTTTAGTAAATATACAAATACACTTTATAAAGCACTAAACCAAATTGAATTTTTAATTTTTAATTAATTGAAATTTCTTTTCTAAAAAAAGTTACCATATTCATATAAAATATTTAAACGGCATGAAAATAGTGTAAATGGGGTCGGAATTTTTCATTTATGATAACATAAGAAAACTTTAATTTTCTATAGAAGGTAAATTCAATTGAAAATGTTCAAGAGTAGAGTATACTCACATATTTTCGGCCTATACACAATCCATATACAGTGTAAATTTCAATGCAAACAGAACAGAATTTAATTTTACTGTACAGTGGGCGAGTATGCAATGTAGAAATACGGCACTTTCCCTTGTTAGAGACTTTCATATTTTGCGTCTTTTTGAAATTCCATTTTTTCCATTTTTTTAAAAATTAAGGTTACAAAAAATTTCGTATCACAGAGATATCCAAAGGGATTTGCCTACATATTCGGACAGTCTATGTGGAGAAGTAGATCCAATTATCCTATGTGGAAGCCGCAGGATAATTACAGACAACCAGACAGACCAACGGACATTTTTCATTTTTGCTTTTAGGACTCAGAAACCTTCAAAATGTCGAGAAAAGTGGTTTTGGCCAAAAAGTATCATAAAATATAAAACAACATACAAACTACAAAATATAGAAAATAAAATATGAAATATAAAGAGCTGAAACCTCACGAGGTGAACAGAACTTCGGTCTTTGATGTTTTCAATGGGGATAGCATTCCCCTGTCACCTGTGTCATAAAGTTGGTGTGACAGTTTTGACAGTACTGATTTCTATTTTAACCAACATATATTTACTTATACAACAACAGCCAAACAAGTCAAAAGCTTCAGTAACAGGCATCCAATATAACACGAAAAATCGTATTCTAGAACTTTTTTTTTTTTTTTTTTTTTTTTTTATAAATTTTTTTAATTGGGTGCAGAGCGGACTTATTAACGGTCCTAGCTCCTTGTAACTGTCAGAGCTTCTGCACGCAATGCGCGATCCTGCAAGTAAAGATTAATAGCTACCTTAAATTTATTCATTTTATATTCCTTCGGAAATTTGAAATGTATTAGCGAATTCCACTTTTTTGATGTTCGGTATATAAATTCGCGCTTGATTTCTTCAGTTCGAGGTTTCGGGAGCTTCACCGTAAACCTATGTGCATTGGTTGTTCCTCTTGTTACTCTTGTTGTTGTAACGAATGGTGGTATTTTCTCCGATAGTTCTGCAGAACATTTACCATGTAAGCATCTGTAGAAGACGCAGAGTTCTGCGATGCTGTAAGCTGTCTAGTTCTTGAGTAAGTCTGGGATTCCGAATTATTCTGATAGCGCGGCGTTGAACCCTGTCCAATAAGTGGAGGGTGGTACCAGACGCACCTCCCCAAACTTGACAGCAATACTCTATACATGGTCGGATGAAGGTTTTATATATCTGGAGAACTTGATGCGATTTGAAAAACCTTCTGCATCGATTCAGGAACCCGAGTTTTTTTGAAGCTGATTTAGCCAATGCAACAATGTGTTCATTCCACTTTATACCGAAAGTAGTATACAAAATAATACTGATATTTCTAACCGTGTAACTGACCATATTCCAGAACTTTAATCAAAAATCATTTTAGAATCCCATTTACAATGCACATGTCAAATTTCAAATTAATCGGGTAAGGAATAAACAAGTTTCATCATACTTGGCCATATTCCAGAGCTTTATCCAAAAATTATTTTAGAACTCCATTCCCAACACACATGTCAAATTTGATGATACCCGGTTAAGGAATAGCCAAGTTTCATCCTACTTGGCCATATTCCAGAATTTCATTCAAAACTCATTTTAGAATCCCATTTCCAATACACATATCGAATTTCATCATAATCGGTTGAGAAATGGGCAAGTTCCATCATACTTGGCCTTATTCCAAAACTTCATCCAAAACTCATTTTAGAATCCAAGAATTTATCCAAAAAACATTTTAGAATCCCATTTCTAATACACATGTCGAATTTCATCATAATCGGTTGATAAACAGGCAAGTTCCATCATATAAACAATTTGTTAACTACTCACTACATCCTAATGCAACCCCAACTCAACTTCAACTCAACCCGAAAATTGACCCCTAACTTAACCTTAAAATCAATTCCAAATTCAAGGCCCAATTCAATAATCAAACCAACATATCAATGGCTTAGTGAATATCGGCCCTAACCCACATTTCTAACATTTTTCAAAAAATGCAAAAAACGAGATTTTTGACACATAATACCATACGCTTTAGGGCCGAACAAAATTGAATGTGGAACATGTTTTATTGGTTTTTAGGTTAAACCAATCGCACAGAAAGACTTGCATTCTACATTTTGGTAACGAAATGTAAGTTTTGAAAAAAAATGTGAGTTAGGGGTGATTTTCACTAAGCCATCGATATATAAAAAAATCATAAATATTTATGTAACCAGATGTTGTTAGGTGTTTTAATTGTATGGCAGGTACCCCATCCTCTTGATGTACAGTATCCAACAGCTTTTCATATTCCGCCTTGACTATAGAAACAGATTGGCGAAAAACAATTCCAAATCGGACAAGCCGTTCTCGAGATACCATAGGTTCAGACATACAGACATCTAGACATCCAGATATCCAGACAAACGGACATTTTTTTTTTTTTGCTTTTTCAGACTCATGGACTTTCTAAACGTCGAGAAAAGTGGTTTTGGACCAACCAAATGTTTCGTCATTTTTGGCAGGATTTCAATACTTTGGTCTTTCTAGACCGAAGTAAATATAAAATATAAATATTTAATAGAGCTGATCGACGTTTTTTAATCGAGCGTGTGCAAAATATCTCTAAGAGCAACATCTGATGAATACGGAGGGTGGGGTAGGACATCCCATTGATCCACCCCTTCAAAGTTTGCTTGACGACTTTTGCAATATGTGGCCGGGCGTTGTCGTGCTGAAAGATCAATTTGTCATGTCTTTTGGCATATTGTGGGCGTTTGAGCTTCAATGCTTGGCTTAATTGCATCAATTGTTATTGGTAACGTTCTCCAGCGATGGTTTCGTTAGGCTGGAGTAGCTCATAGTAGATCACACCGAACTGATCTCATCAGATGTGCAGCATTAGCTTCTTGCCATGAATATTCGGTTTGGCCGTTGATGTTGATACACAACCGGGCTTATCCCATGATTTTCTGCGCTTGGGGTTGTCGTATTGGATCCACTTTTCGTCCCCCGTCACGATTCGATGCAAAACACTCTTCAGATTTTGTCTTCGGGACAGTTGTTCGCACTTCAAGAAACGGCGTTCGACGTCTCTTGGCTTGAGTTGGTTTGCAATCGCTTGTTGACAATTTGCAATCGCTTGTTGAGTCACTCCCAAAGTTTCAGCGTGCTCCTCTTGAGTTTAGCATGAATCTTGGTCCAATAACGCCTCCAACTCAGCGTTTTCAAATTTTACTGGCTTCGCGTTCTTTGTGATTGGTGTCAAAATCACCACTTTTTAAAACGCCGGAACCAGTACTCGCATGTTTTTATTGATGCAGTATGTTCCTCATATGTGTAACACAGCAATCGATATCCATCAGCTGCACTTTTCTTCAAATTAAAACAAAACGCAGCGCTTCCCGCAAATTGTGTTAAAGGTTGACATGATTAGAGCACAAAAAAATATTGTTACGGTGCCATCTTGGATGGAATAGAATAAGTTAATTAATAGCGCAAAGTTCTACTGTACTAAACTGTGCTTACCGGATCAACCATGAAATTTAAAGAAGTTTTGGTTTGAGTATATAAGGAGTGAAAGAATTCGAATTGAAACATTAGTATTTGGTAAGTTTAAAAAGTGATATAAAAATTGTAAGTGATCAGTAAAATTATGCGAAAATAATAAAAAGTGATTTTATAAATTACCGTTAATAAATTGTGTTGTAATAATTTTTGATGCTCAAGAAATACATAAATTCGTTTGTAATAAATTGAACTGTTGTGTTTTATTCACAATCCAGTGATTCGAACCTTGATTGATAAGGCAAAATGTAACAATATGTTGTTTACAGTTCAGCGAAATGACACATACTGATTTTTAGAGGGGAATGATGCCACTTTAACATGAATATAGTTACAAGATGGTCCGAAGCGATTTAATACTAGTTACGCCATCTTTTGTAAATCCCTCAAAACTGATTTGTACCCCTAATATGTAGATTACAAAATTTGGACGCCACAAACACACAAAAAAGCAAGTAAATAAAGATGACAATTCAAACCGAACATTGAGAGGGTACAAAAACGGAGCCAACTGCTAAAGCCCAAATTCAGAAACTCCTAAATTCATAAATTTTCAAATCATATTCATAGTAAATTTCTTCGACTTACATTAAAATTTTCAAATTTCAGTCAAAACTGCCTAAGTAGGATACTTAGGAACTTTAAAAAAGTTTCGAAATTATTTTTTTTTGTTTTTGGACATACAAAAATAAATGCAAATATTATTGGTGTTAGAGAAAAGAGGTCAACTTAGCCAGTTGCCCAGGATAGAGTGTTGTCTAACTTAAGAGGTCTAAAATTCTTAAGTTTCTTTTATTTCAAATTTACAATCCCTAGTTTCTACCTCTATTTTAAAAAACGTTAAAAAATTTTAGTTTCAAAATGAAATTGAAAATCTGAATTGAGGATTTACAAAATTATTTTCTGTAACGACTATGTAGGTCTTTCGAAATAACGTCAATTTGAAAAAATTCGATATAATAAATTAAATTTAGAGTGTTGCAATCGAACTCGAAATTTATTTTTAAAATAGCGAATTAGATAATTGGGAGGGAGGTAGGTGCGCGATTAACGCTCAAATGAGAAAGACGTGTATTTGGTTTAATTTCTTTAGTCAAGTTAGCCAATTTGTTTTAACTTAATTTATCTTGTTAATAATATAAAACTGTTGTGCTGTTGAATTGATTAAAAATGTCATATATATTTAAATATTAAATTATGGATAAAGGTTATCCAAGTTATAGTGAAAGAGAGGTATATATTTTTTGTCAATAGATAATTAAATTGAATTAGAAAAAAAAACCATGATTACTCATGTTAAAAATGTACGTAACGGTACTGATCAGGTATCGTTTGGCATGTAATCTCATGCATGTGGTAGAGAAAAATAGTTAATATGTTAGAATATTTTTATACGTTGTTGAAGAATCTCGTTCGTATTTTGGATGTGTTTCTTATATACATATATATATATATTATATTATATATATATATATATATATATATATATATATATATATATATATATATATATATATATAATTACTGTTAACCAAACAGAGGATTTCGATGGTCATGTTTATATACCGTAAATGAGATCGTATTTTGTGTGCAGAGTTTGTCGTTTTTTACTGTGCAATGGCATCGAGAACGATCCTTTTTGTTATTGTTGTACCTCTCAATTTTCTCTCATGCAATGCAAGAAACAAATATGTTTAGACATGGATGTAAAATAATTTTTATTTTCAAGAAATGAGTTAATAAGACTAATTTTGTTTTAACCGTCCAAAATGCGGGAGTCTCCATTGTTCAGGTATTTTGTTTGTTACTATTTTCATTGGGACAAGGTAAATGAATTTGAGTTTATATATCTTCCTCTAACAGAAATTTTGCCAAAGTTTAGTTGAACTAAATGTGAATTTAAAATATTAATTAAGTTGCATGAGCAAATTATAATATTGATTGGTTTGTCATACTAATTATTAATTTATAAGTTGTTTAATTTTATTTTAGAATGGATTCCTTTGTACAACCGTTTCCCCATATTTGAAAATGGGGAATGTGTGAAACTTTTAATAGTTTGAACTTTTTGAGAATTTAAATCTGAAAGAGACTGATCTATATTGTTTTATCAAACAGTTTTTCACTGAAATTGACCCCCCTGAACTAAACTAGGTAGTAATTTTAAATATTGAAAAAACTCCAGGCCATACATTTATGCGAAATTAAATAGTTCTACATTTTTATGTTATCATCTTACGGTACAAAGTAATTTACAATGCTAACAAACTATTTATCTTCATGTTAAAAATTATCCTAATAAAGAGGGTGATAAGTGTAGGGTGATAATGAAAATGGATTTCACTCTTATAAGTAAGCAAAAAAAAAAAAATGAAAATTTATCGTAGTTTTTAATTAAAAATTAATATTAATCGTTCTCATTCTATATTCAGAAAGATGCAAACATTGTACATAACATTATTATAATATAACTTGAGAAAGTGGTTGGCAAATATGGTCTGAGGAGTACCTACATGGGGATATGTATTGCAGGAACATTTTAATCCCGAACAAAAAAATAATAATCCTCTTACGTTTTTTTTAAATCATTCCCAAAAAAAAAAAACTATAAAATTGGGAAAACCGCACGGAAATATTATGAAACATGAAAAACACGAATGAGTTAATTAATTTATAACTTTTCAATTCCCACGACACCATTTAAAGTACTCGAAAACATCTAAAATTTGAGCGAGATGATGAGATTCGTGTATGCGAGAACGTATAATTACGAGAATCTGTATAATTTCAAGATATATACATACATAGATAAGCGGATGGAAAGGAAATTTATTGTATTTCGAAATGGAAATAGACGATTTAGTTTTTTTTTGTGTGGAGGAAAAAGGGGTGTCGTAATTAGAAATATCTTGGAATGTAATTTATTATTTTTGATCCTTTTGCGAATTGTATATATTTGGTACATATTACGTACATACCGCATAAAGGCGCGCAACAATAAAAATATTCATGCTGTGCGTGAGTTTCCGGTCCTATTGTTTTCTTGTGTATAGGTACTATCTCACTTTAGGAAAGCACAAAAGGAAATTAATTATTTTGAATTTTTTTATTTTTTTAAGGAGGGAGAAAAACGTAGTCATTCGTAAGGGGAGAGAAAAGCTTTTATCTATATTAAACTTTAATCCAAGAGCTATAAATAACATACGAATGTTTTTGTATTCATGCCGCGACGAGCACGATGTAAAGTAACTGCTAATTTGCAGTATGCAATTTATTTTAATCACATTTATTTATGGTCAATTAGTGAAGCTGATATTGTATATATAAAGAAAAAAGGAATAAGTGGTGCCCAGCAAAAAAATAAATAATCACGAAACTATTTAGCAAGCAAATTCACAAGTTTGCCGTGTTCAAGAAAAATAATTAAATTCAGACCTTGAAAAGAAGCAGAAAGATGATTAAAGCGAATAGACATGGAGGAGGAAGAATCAAACAAAAAATACAAAAACTGTATCTTCCAATGCATCATCACTATTTTTAGCTAGGCTATTACATTTACAATATAACATGCACAGATTTAAATATTTCTCCATCTCTGATAGAGAATAATATCTGGAGTTTATAATATTCTCAATATTCGCAGTTTTATTTTGTTTATTCACGAACTGGACCTCTTAAGTCAATCTTCAACTCAATTTACAACTCAACCTCCATCTCAATCACAACCAAGCCTAAATGCACTCACCAAATTAACCGCCAATCCAACCCTCAAGCACCAAATCAACCCCAAATCAACTTTCATCCCTTAAGCGAACTCCACATTAACCCTTAAATAATTCTCCAACCGAAAAACTGACATAACCCAAATTTAAGCTAAACCCCTAAATCCTAACTCAACTTCAACTCAACCTAGCTCGAACCAAAACTCAACCCAACTCCATACTTATTGGCTAACCCAATCCCAAAATTTACTCGATTTGAAAGCTACATGCGTGTATGAACTCAACTCAATCTAAGCTAATACTGAACCCTAAACTCCCCAAATTAATCCCTATCCAAACTTCTCACTCCAATCCAGCTCAATTTCAACTCAAATCCTATTTACCAGCAAACCATAATAGCAACGTACAATCAAACACCGGCATAAGTGCCGTTGTACCATCATAACCTTAAACAATCATTTCATCATACCATTATTTCATTATACCATCATGACACTATACCATTAAACCATCACACAATCATACCATCGTACCATAATATTGTCCAACCATCACACCATGATATATCACACCATTAATCCACCATATCTTCATACCATCCAATCATCGTAACATTGTACTACCATCATATAATCACACCATCATACTATCAGGCCATGATATCACCATACCATCCAACCATCATACCATTATACGTCATACGATACCATCACACCATTATACTATCACACCATGATACCATCATATCATCACACTATCTCATAACATCATATCATCAGACCGTCATACGATCATACCATCATCAAAAATCAACTCAATTTTTGAAGTTTTAGAAATTCCTGCGTAGTAGCTTTGGATTATCATCTCTCAAAAAGGAGATGGAGGTTTGATATATTAACAGTGACCTTTCTTAAGTCTTAAACAATATTTGTAAGGTTTGGTTCAGATAAGTCAGGACGTGTGGATTTGTTTAAATATCCGTACATATACAAATATACTGTACATATACAAAAAGAACATTCATCTTTTTATAATTATATAGTTTACTCAATCAAACCCCAACTCAACCCTAATTCAACCCGCAAACGGAACCCAACGCAACCGCAAACTGTACGCCAAACTCAATCCTCAAAGCAGCATATATGAAAAATTGTTCAACTGCTTACTATATCCTAATTCAACCGCTACTCAACTCCAACTTAACCCAAAAATTAACGCTGACTTAACCTTCAAATCAACGACTAAACTTTTTTGTTTCTGTTTACACTTTATGTAGAAATAAAATCTTATGGGATCAACTTTAGCATGATGTCCACTATCCAGTTGCTAGTTAATCAAAATCTGTTTTTGTCACAGGTAGGCAAGTTCATATCGTAGCAAATGCCGTAAACATCAACTTCTGGCGCTAATGTTCTTTAAGACTCAAATAAATTGAGTCATAAACTTCAGCGTATATAGTAAAAATTGGGAGTAGTGTTAAATTTCTCATCTCTGCAAATAGAGTTTAGAATCGAATTGAGTTGATATTGACGGGAATTCTAAATCTTGATACGGTCGATATGTAGTGTTCTACAAATATTGAACTTTAGGCGAAGCGATCGATACTTAATATCACCAATTAACCAATATTTCAGTGACAACCTGATCAATTTTAGATGGAATACCATGGAATCATTTTGCCTATATTTCTCTAATAAACGACGCCTGAAGGTCCAGTCGATGGTGAAATAGTGGTGCTTAACCCTTAGCGGCAACAAGGGGTGAATATGTACCCCAGGCCAAATCACCTTAATTTAAGTTATCAAAAACTACGAAAATCATACTTGTCGCGCCATATATAGGTTGTCGAGGAATGTAGGTTACTTGCATGGTACATAGAAGGAAGAAAAAAGTATTAGTAGCGCTATAAACGATGAATTTCGGAAGGAGTAATGATTTTTCAATAGTAATGATATTTTTTCTGAAAAACATCATTTTTCCTGACTTTGCGCATATATAATTTTTTTTTTGTCAAATTATCTTGATATTGGCTCTTGTAAACTATATTCGAAATTGAAAAACATGTTTCAGAATGTCCATGAATTTTTTGGAGTCTCAATATTTTAAATTTGTCTTTCTAGACCGATTTTTGACTGGGGTGAAAAATCACCCCAGTGTGGCCGCTATGTTACGGGAGCGAAGTGTGGCCGCTAAGTGTTAACACAATAGCAGACTTGATAGAAAATCAAAATGAGAAATGGAAGAATTCACAGTAAAAACAACATTATCGGCAGTTACATACGGTAATGATTCGTGTGTCTAGAATTTGTTGAGCCTTAATTTTGGGGTCTTTATTAATTAAAGCCAAATAACATTTTTGGAGTTTCATAAAGGTAATTGTCCCAGTGTTTATGATTATCGCCAATATAAGCACGTATAGCTGAGATAATCGTGCGATTCATTCTCTCTGACGCAGTAGATTGCGGAGAATACTTTGGCATGAACTGTTGGACGACACCATACGATTTCAAGAGATCACCCAGTAAATTTGAACGAAATTGCTTCCCATTATCCGTAACTAAATATTCTGGAACCCGCCATTGGTGCTGGCGTTCCTCAAAGGTTCCATGAGAACAAATTTAGTGTAGTGATCTAATAAAATCAATAAATATGTATTTCCCTTATTGCTTCTGGGATATGGTCCTAAAAAATCTATAAATAATCGCTGAAATAGCCGGTCTACTTCTTGATACTTTCCCATTTCAGGCTGGGTAATATAATTTAGAGGTTTTACTGTTTGACAAATCTCACAGCAACGAATATACTCAAGAACATCACGATACATTGAAGGCCAATAAAACTGCTGCTGCAACACTTCCAAAGTTTTCGCAATTCCGTGATTAGCACTTATAGGCGCATTATGAGCTTGTTTTAAAAGAGTTGGCACTAAAGGTTCGGGAATTACCAATTTCCAGTGTGAAAGATCAGATAGTTGGTCATTGATCGCCGTTAAGAAGTATATATAATTTACCTTCGAATTCTCGGTAAATGGATTTGATACACATGCAGAGGAGGCAAACTCGCACCACCATCATCGACAACATCAGAGTTTATGAGAGCTTCGAGGTGGATTCTGGATAGGGCATCCGGAACGACGTTTAGAAATCCCTTGCGGTACTCAATATTAAAATTAAAGCCTTGTAACTTGAGACTCCATCGTGCGAGTCGTCCGGACAAATCCCTTTAACCATCGAAGACTCGAGTGATCGGTGATTATGGTGAAAGCGTACCCCTCTACATATGACCTGAATTTTTTCACGCTCATTACAGACCACTGTTACTGGTATCATATTGGATGTAAAAGTGTTTCGTGAAGTCAGCATTGCGAAGGATAGGTGCCGTTGTTAAGGAGGTTTTCAGAAGATCGAATGCCTGTTGGGCTTCATTCCATACCAATTTTTGATTGCGTTTTAAAAGATCAGTAAGAGGAGAGCATATAGTGGCAAAGTTACAGATAAATCGATGATGCCACCCTGCAATTCCTAGAAATCGTCATAGCTCTCGGGTGGTTTTGGGAGTTGGAAAGTCCGTTATCAAGGTCACCTTTTCCGGATCGACGCGAATGACTTCATTCCCAATCACATGACCAAGGTATTTCGTCTCCTTTAAGACAAACTTGCTGTTCTCGACGTTTATCGTCAAATTAGAAGCTTTGAGTGAACGCGCAACCTCTGCAAGTAGCGAGAAGTGTTGATCAAGATTTGCTGAAACACAAGTAAGTCGTCCAGGTAGACGAAAACCCAATCATGTGAATGGTATGGGATCACCCGGTGCACCAGTCTGCACATTGTTTGCGGTGCATTACACAGACCGAAGGGCAATACGGTGAATTGGTATAGAGATCGGCCCGAAACACAAAATACTAAGTAATCCGGCTATTAGTGGCAATAGATAAGCATTCTTCACAGTGACTGCATTCACCTTCCGTGCGTCAAGACATAGCCTTACCTTACTAGTGCTCTTGCGAACAAGGGTGACGGGTGAAGACCATGAACTCTGACATTCTTCTATAACCCCAACTTCAATATTCTATCCAACTCCTTATCGATCTCTGCCTGAATCGCGGGTGATACTTGATAGTAGCGTTGTTTCACTGGCACAGCATTCCGAACATTGATGGTATAAAACAAGACTCGTTCTTCCTAAACCATCTTTAGTGGAACATGGGAACATTGCGATTATTTTGCCTAGTTGGTTTTCTTGTTCAGGCTTGTGTAGGCTCTTGTATGTCTAAAGAACTAACTATACTAGGCCTAAGACCAAAAGCATCCCAAAAATCCATACCAAGATAAAGCGGTTGTACTAGACCAGGAGCTATATGGAAACGTATACGCTTTACTGTTCCTTGGTAAGAGACCGGAAGAACAACATAGCCCAGAATGGGTTGTTTTTCGCCACTTGCGGTTTGTAAGAAAGAGGGTAGCTGATGAACTTTTACTTTGGTTTCTTACAAAAACTTTTCCGAACCAGTTCCAAGAACGCTAACATTAGCTCCACTATATCTAATAGACCCATGTATGGCGTGCCGTTGATAAGAACCTGAGCGTAAGGTCGCTTGTCGTCCTGTAAATTAAAAACGGATTCGGAAATCATTTTTCGGATTTGTTTTCGTAAGATCCAGTAACGAATAGATCGACTTGGTTTCGATTTGCCGTGAACCGTTAAGGTTTGTGTTGCCTGATCAGCAGTAGCTTGTGAAGGATACTCCGAATCATGCACGGGATTAAATAAATTTGACGAGAAATTAGGCCAATGACTGTTAGAGGTACGTTGAATAATAGAAGTATTATGAATGTCTTTTGGAACTAATGTCGGCTCTGGTAGAGCTCGGGACATGTATTGGAAGCTGCTTCCTCTGATTGAGTCCTGGGAGTCTGTGTTGATTGGGCAAAATAAACTCCAAGTTGTTTCATTTGCCTGCGTTGGTTTTCCGTAATTAATGCGTTACAGTTATGATAATTCGGTTTTAATACATTGGGTGCACCGCATCCATAACAATAAGTTCCCAGCCCAAGACGTGAATCAACTCTAGGAGAACTCTAGTATAACCTTGTCGTGCTTGCGAATTTGTTGAAAACTTTGGCGAAGGTAAACTGTATCTGATCGCCTGATATAGAATTAACAATAGGAAGCGCCTGCGATTTCTCTACACTATGGTATGAAGGTTGATAGTTTTGCGGTGTGTTGAAATGATTAGTAAATTCCGAAAGATTGCGAACATCTACAATTTCATGGACAAACTTACGATGCGCTTCATGATACAGGTTCACTCGCTTCCAGGTATCTTCGATGTCGATACACTGATTAACGAGGTCAGGAACTGATGATATTTTCCGGCCGGCCAATTTTAACTACAATCCAGTACTCATATTTTAGCGTAATATAAAAAAAATCTCTGATTTTTGCAATGGTTGATTAAGAGACAAAGTTGCATCTAGAATTTTAGAATAAAAATCCATAAAATTTTCTCTGGGCTTTTGTTTTCTAGCCACAATGGTTTACCGAATTTCAAAATCCGTTCTTCGGTCTTGGAATCTATTACGCATGTCGGTCTTCAAATTTCCCCACTGAACGAAACTATTGCGTTCCAGGTAGGACCAGTACCATTCCAGGGCGGTTTTCCGCAATAAAATGTGTAAATCGTTAACTAACTTCTCCAATGGAATTTTATTAGATCGAGCTAAATGTTCCACTCGATATAAAAATCTATCGATAGATGGACCGTTGGGTGATCCATCGAATAGTACGTTTCATTTATGAATAGGTAGCAAGGTCGAATGAAAATTACCAAGGTAATTTGGTGTTTCCTGTGTTTGATTGATAGATCTCTGAATTTGCACTGAAAAATCACTCTGCTGAATATTTTCGTTAGGTGATAAACCCCAGGGGCTATACCCTATGGTAAATGTTTGGATTTCAGGTTCGAGATCACAGTTTCAACACCAACAGAAATAGCACTAGTTTAAGATTTCATTTATGTTATACGCGACAATTTACCTGAAAAATGAGATATTAATTTTGTTTTCAACTCCGAAAATAGCTAACAACACATCAGTAATGGGATTGGCGTCACGTTTGTTAAGAATAAATTGAATGCTGAGTCTACCTTATTAATTTTGCTAAAACTGGCTTGGTATTACTGAATCATCTGCTCCAACATCTATCAAAAATTTTGTTTGTGACTTTAGTTCGGAATTTAGATTTTCAGTTTTCTACTTTTTGAATTTTAACAAGATGGGTTTTGATTAGTTTTCGAATTTGGCTATGAATGCTAATCCGTTCGAATTAGAGCCGAAATTTCATGAATTCAGATTTGAAATTTATTAATTTTATATCTAACTCATGCCCTAAAGAGGAATTTTAGCTGAACGACGAGCGGCGATATAGCAGTAGTACTTACGACATAAACTTTGACTGCGTCATTGTCTCAAACGAAATTATCGAATCTACGTATTACTAAATAACGCTAAACATACGTCATTCACAAATATGAGCAATAACTACAATTTAGGCCAGTTGTATCAGACGTTGCAGTGGCCACAGCATTCAACTTAAACTGACTAATAGGTGGGACCGATTCCAACGTCAGACCAACGTCAAGTTAAGCATCATATTTATCTCGAATTCCTCAAGAAACTGCATCATCTCTTCTTTAAACCGAATAAAGAGTTGAGCTTTTCGCCTAAGAAAACACGCGTGGTTTCGGTCTTAATCTTCGTAATGTGTTATTTTTCGGGACCATGCCATTCGAATATTTGCACGATATTGTTCGATTAAATATTGCAATAGATTCCACTATGCACATTATTTAAATCGCACTGTGTAATGGTCGGCTTGAATAAACATAAAGGAAATTGGGGAAAAAAGAAAAAATATCATGACAATGAATGCAAAGACCGTACATATCGCAAAATGTCACGTTGCGTAAATGTATTTTGTTATTGTTGCAGATGTATTTATAACACCGCAGGATTGACCAAACACATCATTATCGAAAATTTGTTACGCTATCAATATGAATAGACAACTTTTAATCGTTTTGGTGCTTATTTGCATAGCCTCAGTAGTAGTAAAGGCAGCTCCGGGAAAAGATATAAGTCAAAAGTTTCAACTACCTGGAGGGCTAAAGGGCAGCCAGATTATAGTTGTTTACGGGAAAAATCAGGACGACAAAGTAGAAAAGAAAAACGAAAATAAGGGGGAAGTTGAGGATAAAGAAGGATTGGTGGAGGAAATAGAAGAGCAAGAAGAAACTGAGGAGGAGGAACAAAAAGAAGAAGAAGAACATATAGAAGAAGAAGAAGAACAACAACAAGAAGAAGAAGAACAAGATAAAGAAGAAGAAAAGGAGGAGAAACAAGAAAACAAATATAAGAAGAAACAAAGGAAATTTTTATATCTAAAATCAACAGGATGCTGCATTGAACTGCCCATACTGGTATTCCCTAAAATACAAGTGTCTGATTTGGGATGTGATTGCTGATTTGATAATTTTAATAAAGTTTCGTTGTTTAGAAGAAAAAAAAACATTTTCATTTAATTCAAAATACACTCTTGCTTGTGAAAATTGTATTTAAAGATTATTTGAATAAAGTATGTGTTCGTAAATATAACTTATTTCAATTTGTTTTCAAGTTTTATTTTCTGGTACACCTAATGTTTAGCAACAACTTTTAAGATAAATGTAAGTGAAACTTGACAAAAATTTCGAGTGTATTTTTCCAACTAAAAATGATTCATTTAAATTTGAATGAGATTTGATTCAAATTTGAGTGAATCTTGGAGACATTTCAAAATCACTATACTGATTTTTCACATAAATCTGACTTCTGCAAATTTTATTAGAACAAATTGTATTCATCTTTCAGCTTCAGGTGCCTGTCTGTAGTCAAATTTGTGCGAACTTTGATTTTTTTTTTTAAATCTTATAAAAGTGGTGTAAAAATGTATGTGCGTTCTTACGGAAGAAAATTTTGGGAAAATCCAGAAAAGTCGGAAAATCGATAAATGATGTTTTTGTACGGAATTTCGGGTGTATTCGATCCAGATGGTCTTTTAGAAGAGAAAAATTGGAAAAACTGCATTGTCATTTTCGATTGTGCGAACGTGTTATTTTTTTTTTGCTGCTGACATTGCCAAGCATTGAAGTTCCAAGCAGAAACGCCAGGGCTATGTTGTACCGATGGCAAAGTTAAATTGCCGGTTTTGACTTCATCACCGGAGCCATTGCGTATTTATCGCTATGGAGATACAGAGCTATCCAGACATTTTCTCGCACACACGTAACAGTACAATCAACGCTTTAATGCGTCATTTGGAATCGATGTTGTTGTTCGTCAACCCAGCTACAATCAGGTAAGCGGAACGTTGATGCCACCAGCACACAATGTTGGATGTACTCTATGGAGTAGCAAAAAAAAGGGATTGCCACATGCGCACATCCTAATATGGCTTAGTGTGAAAATACTTAATACCAAATGAAATAGATAAAATAATATCTGCCGAAATACCAGATCCCACAATTGATAATGAGTTGTTTGAAGTTGTGACCAAGAACATGATACACGGACCATATGGAGCAATCAATGCAAATTCACCGTATATGATCGATGGAAAATGCTCTAAACGGCATCCTCGAGAGTTGTTAAAATACAGTTTTACTGGGAATGATGGTTACCCACTATATCGACGAAGAAGTACAGAAGACAACAGAAAATCAATTACTTTGATAGTGAGAGGAAATGACATTGAGTCGATAATTGACACTTTTATCGAACATTTTCAAAGCACATATCAACGTTGAGTATTGCAATTCTGTAAAATCCATAAAATACATTTGTAAATACGTCAACAAAGGCAGCGGTATGGCCGTGTTTGGAGTTTCAACAAGAAGTAATTTAGATGAACTCTCAATATCAAATCTATCCAACCGTCGTTCATCTTGCTGTCCATCTTGAAAACGGACAAAGAGTGTATTTCACGGAACAAAACATAATGGACAGAGCAACAAATCCACCGAACACAACATTAATAGACTTTTTTCTATGATGTCAAACAGATAATTTTGCAAGAACTTTGATGTTTGCAGACATTCAGACTTATTACACTTGGAACGCAACAAGGAAGAACTTTGAAAGAAGGAAGACAGACAAAGCATAGTAGTTGGACAACCTGGAATATTTTCATTTAATGCTTTAGGAAGAATATACACTGACATCCGAACAACGCTGAATGCTTTTATTTACGGTTGCTTCTGATTACCGTTCATGGTCCAACATCATTTATACATTTACGAACAGTGGATGGAATAGTACATAATACGTATCGTAGTGCGTGCGAGACATTTCATTTGCTGGACAACGACAATCATTGGGACAAGTCAATTGAAGATTCATCCGCTACTTCTAATCAATTTCAAATACGCACGCTGTTTTCTATTATTTTATCTACATGTTCCCCGACACAACCAATACAATTGTGGGAGAAATACAAAGAATACATGGCCGAAGATATTCTGAACACAATGCATCATGAAATGAAATGAAGCGCTTATCTTCATTGAGGATCTTTGTCTTGCAATGTGCGGCAAGTTGTTAGCACAATTGGGAATGACAGCACCAAATCGAACCAATGCAACATTCGACAGAGAACTGAAGAACAAAAGATAGCATTTGATACCATCATACAAACTGTAGCCAACCAATCTGGTGGATTCTACTTTTTGGACGCTCCAGGTGGAACTGGAAAAACGTTCTTAATTTCCTTGATCCTGGCAAAAATCCGTTCAAATGGCCATATTAAGTTAGCTCTTACTTATTCAGGCATTGCTGCCACGTTGATGGAAGGAGGGAGAACAGCGCATTCAGCTCATAAACTGTCACTAAACATGCAATTCACAGACAACCCCACATGAAATATTTCAAAATCATCAGGAATGGGGAAGGTTCTCCAGGCGTGCAAAATCATTGTATGAGATGAGTTTCACAAGAAGTCATTGGCAGCATTAGACCATACATTGAAAGACTTGCGAAATAATTAGGTTTCATTTGGTGAAACATTGTTGTTACTATCCGGTGATTTTAGGCAATCGTTTCCAGTTATACCTTGCGCAACACCAGCTGATGAATTGCATGCCTCCTTGAAATATTCAACTTTTTGGAACACAATCAAAAAAATTCATTTAACATCTTCCTATCGCCCAACGTCAAACCATGCATCAAGTTAAGCATCTTGGTATTTCCGAATTCCCCATAAGAAACTCCATCATCTCTTCTTTAAACGTCATATAAAGTGTTGAGCTTTTCGCCTGCGAAATCACGGGTGGTTTCGGGGTTCATCTTAGTAACGTTAAAATGTCTGTTTTCGGGATTGTGTCTTTCGATTTTTTTTCGCTCGATTACGTCATTCATTTGGCCAAATGGTTATATTTCAAAGCTGAAAATATTTATTGGGTTTAGAAATAGCAAATTTCATTCTAATTGGCCTGAATTTGACTTGACTATCCGTCTTAGGCACCCTTTCATTTTTTGCTGACATAGATTTACGGAACTTTGAGTGAAACTTAAATCGTTTATTAATAAAATTTGGCTAGATTTGGTTCACGTATTCTACGTGGCGTAGAAATACAATTGAAGTCGCTGGTTTCAATCGAGTGTAGCGGATAACGATTCCTGTAACAAGTAAAACTTCATCCATTATACATAGAACGGCTCACGATAACAAAAGCAACAGCTGCCAAATTAAGCCTGGGCCTCTGTAACTAGCACGATATTGTTCGATTAAATATGCACTATGCACATTATTTAAATCGCACTTTGTAATGGTCGGCTTGATTAAACATAAATGAAATTGGAGAAAAAAGAAAAAAAATATCATGACAATGAATACAAATACCGCATATATTGCAAAATGTCACGTTGCGTAATGCCTTTTGTTATTGTTGCAGATGTATTTATAACACTGTAATATTGTCCAAACACATCAGTATCGAAAATTAATTACGCTGTCAATATGAATAGACAACTTTTAATTGTTTTGGTGCTTATTTGCTTAGCCTCAGTAGTAGTAAAGGCAACTCCGGAAAAAGATAGAAGTCAAAACATTCAACTACCAGACGGCCTAAAGAAAAACCAGATTATATTTGTTTACGGGAATAAGGAAAAGGATGGAGTAAAAAATAAAAATGAAAAGGAGAAGGAAGTAGCGGTGAAAGAAGAAAAGGAGGAGCAAAAAGAAGAACAACAAGAAGAAGAAAAGAAGGAGGAGAAGAAGCAATTTGAGAAAGAAAAGCGAGTAATAAAACAAAAGTGTCAGGAGAATAAAGAGACACAGGGAAACAAATATAACGAAAAACAAAGAAAATTTTTATATTTAAAATCAACAGGATGCTGCATTGAACTGCCCGTACTGGTATACCCTAAAATACAAGTATCTGATTTGGGATGCAATTGCTGATTTCAAAATTTTAATTAAGTTTCTATGTTTAGAAGAAAAAATTGTCTCATTTAATTCAAATTACTCTCTTGCTTGTAAAAATTGTGTTTAAAGATTTTTTAAATAAAGTATAACTAATTTCAATTTATTTTTAAGTTTTGATTTCTAAGGTGGTCAGGTATGAAGTTGCTCGGGGGGTTTCAAGTTGACACTTGCTTTCAGTTCCATAACTTGCAGCTGCCTCAAATTCTCGTGTTATCTCCACGTGGCGACCACTGCTAACTAGATTGCTAATTTTTTGGCTTCTAGGCCAAAACACGGCAATTAAGGAGTCAATCGCTGGGCTGGGTTAAGGTGTCATTCGTATCGTGCCGATAAAAAATCAGACTGGGGGCTCAGTTTAAAAACTAGCTTAGTCGCTAACGGTGATTCGAGATACCTGGCGCCCTCTGGATTAAGTAGCCTAATCTGTGTATTGCGGATCTCTGCACAGATGGGCACTCTTTTCTCCGCTAGTCTTGGGACCTATCATGGTAGAACCAAATCAAAAACAAGCACAACAACAAGCAAAAGAGTCCGGCTCTCTAAGAAATCCGGGAAATTACTAAATCTACAATAAAAACGCGGGACATAAGCTCAAGCGAAGCTGGTCCCTTCACTCGGGTCACCAAACCTGGGCCAACAAAGTGGAACCAAAGTATAAGGGGGCTAATCCCTCAAGTCCGTCGTATAATACTAGGAGAAAAGCTTGGAGGGCCCTAGTCAAAGTAAATAACATCTCGCTGGAAGATAGGACGAAGAAGGACAAAGCCACGCCTGCGTGGGCGGAGAAAGTCACTGAACAACAAACGGTTCTCACATTTTACTCACCCGGTGACTTCAGCTCACCCAAATCAAATTTTGATGTTATCGTTGTCACATTTGAGAACCCGGTGACTTCAGCTCGCCGCATTCTAATTTTGTGTATTATGATTCTCGCGGTGAGTGAGTCTTGTGTTAAATTTGTTCACTCCAGTTGTTGCAGGTTGGCAACTCGGATTTGCTAACGCACAACTTGAAAGTTGCCAAGCTCGAAGAGACAAAGACTGACTATAGGTCAGCTGTTATTATTTTAAACAGGGAGTCACTGACTGCACTGGAAAAAACCAACGGTTTAATCAACTATGGTTTCAGTGCAGTCACACTCAAGTTGTTCAAGAAAGACTCGGACAAGCCGGAAGCACCGCAGTCAGGTTCAGACACTGCCACGGTGCTTGACAGCTCTTCTGGGAGCGCAGAAGTAGCGAACAGTTAATCCATGGGATATTCAACCAAGGGAAGACTCTGATGTTACTGTGGTGGAGAAGAAGCTGTAGAGATGACATTGACATTTTTGTAAGTAAACCTTCGCATGAGCTGCTCTCATCTTAAAAATTGGGAAAGAAGGGACAGATGTCGTCCTGATCCAGGAACCTTGGGTCACTAAAGGCCGGGTACTTGGGCTCAAGGCGCCCTACTACAGATTAATACACATGAAAAACGAAGGTAGGTTAGGTCGTGTGTTTTCATTAATAATAATATTAGATCAAATTTCAGCAACAGAAATATAGCAGTGGTCAGCATTGAGATCGATAAAAAGAACCTCTGGCTAATATCAGCTCACCTAGCTTACGATGAAGTGATTATTCCACCAGTCATTCTAAGTAAGGGAGTGATGCAAACTCTCATCATACATCAGGTGGAGAAAAACCGACTGGAATACCTTTAGAACAATTATGGGTAATTCACTACCAGTGCAGGTACCAAAACCTCCAAAAACTATGCAAGAACTTGATGGCTTAGTGGACCAGCTGTCCAGCGTTTTTAATGAAGCGATACTGGGATCTAGTCCTCTTAGTAGGCCTAGGGGTAAATCTCGGCCACCCTGGTGGGCCAAGGAGAGTCAACAAACATGTCAGAAATGCAAAAGACTCTTCAAAATAGCAAAGTAAACACAAGAGCCGCTGTAGACTACGACTCTGGGATAAAGAAATTCTCAAAATTTACAAATATCAACTAAGAAGTGCCAAGAACAGATCTTGAACAGACTATACTGTGGCAAAATTCAAGATTCTTCGGAGCACAAATAGTGCGGCATCGTTAGAACTTCTACTGGAGACTCACTTTCCTGGTTGTTCCGAATCTGCACCTACTTCATCAGTAGGTGATAGGGCAACTAGCCTCGTATGCCAAATTATTAGCAGAAGAAAGATCCTGTGGGCGATAAACAGTTTTAAACCATATAAGTCGCCTGGACCTGATGCTATTGTCCCTGCAGATATTCAACAAACTACTGATTTAACCATTTCATGGTTAGAGGTAATTTTTAAAGGCAGCCTAGAACTATGTCACATTCCTAGTAAATGGACGGAAGTGAAAGTTGTATTTATACCTAAGGCGGAAAAAGACCTTAGACCGATTAGCTTGTCTTCCTTCCTTTTTAAAACACTGGAAATACAAATAGAAGCTCATATTAGAGGTACGATGTGCCGGAAAAGCTATCTAAATCTCAACATGCTTATTGCAAGGGGAGATCCGTAAAGACTGCTCTTCATTCTCTTATATACTTTACATATTGAAAAATCTTTCGAGTATAGAGACTATGCAATGGTAACCTTTTCGGACATTGAGGGAGCTATTAACAATGTGCTTCCAGAGGCTATAACTCAGGCACTTTCGAATCTAGGAGAGGATGAATCACTCAAGGACTGGATAGATCAAATGCTAAGAGGCAGGATCATATATGCCAGTTTGGGGGAATCCTGTGTCCGTGGAAAATATGCCGGTACCCTTAGTGAGCTTATGCAAAATGCCCTGGGCATTCTTTCATTATGGGCCAATGGTTGTGGGTTGAATGTGAACCCACACAAAACCGAATTGGTTCTCTTCTCTAGGAAATACAAACTTCTTCATATCGGTCCTCCCACTTTAAATGGGTTCAACTTGATTTTTATAGATGAAGCGAAGTTTCCAGGTCTCGTTTTGGACAGCAAATTAAATTGGAAACCTAACATTATAGAAAAAAGAAATCGGGTAAAGAAAGCTACGGTAGCGCTTTACTCTTGCAAAAAAGCCATTGGGAAAGTTTGGGAATGCAGCCCCGCATGGTACATTGGCAGACCCATTCTTTTGTATGGGGTGACAGTCTAGTGGCCTGCTCTGGACAAAATTATCAACCGAAAGCTGTTGAGGAAAGTCCAGAGAACAATATGTCTGCGGATCAGTGGTGCATTGAGGAGCACATCCACTCAGACACTGGAGACCCTGCTATTTTTAACTCCTCTAGATATCATAGGAAAACTGAAATCCACCTTAATGTGAACCTGCAACAATACAGAGCACTCATCTATACTGTGTAACAAAGAGATTCCCGAGACCATCGACTATACTGTCCCGTCACTATCTTTCGACACAAAGTTTCGGACTAGAATCCCATCCAGAGAGGACTGGATGATGGATGCAGCTTTCGAACAAGGATTTATAAACTTCTTCAATGATGGTTCAAAACGGGATGGAAAAGTCGGGGCTGGGTTGTTCTGCGAGGAACTTATGTTAAACCTCTCCTTATGTTAAACCTCTCTCCGACTACTGTAGCATTTTTCAAACTGAAGTAACTGCGATAAAGGAAGTCGTTGACTGGTTGAGGTATAATGTAATATTGATTCATGATATTCGCATCACACCTCCTCACGTCGAAAGTAGTTCAGAACTGTCTCTCATCTCTTAACGAGATGGCAGATCAGAGTATAGGGAATATTATGTGTACCGAATGAAATTTGTGATTCCCAAATTTATATTATCTCATAGGTTACTACGCAAAAGAAAAAAACTGGTACCGTTATTTTGTAGAAAAACAATTTAAAAAAACGAATAAACGTCAAATTGGGCATTTGTTTTATTTGTTTCGAAATGGACGCATCATAAGGAGAAAAATGTGATTTAATAATTAGATTGTGCAATGATCATCCCGAGTATACCAATAAAAAAATTGGTAAATTGGCCGGTGTTTCCAATAATACGGTAACAAATGTAAAAAAAAATGTCAAATCAATCTTTCTGTATCACGCAAGCCCGGATCCGGAGAAAAATCAGGTGCTCCAAATAAAATGTTGGATCAGAAAATTGTAAGAGTCATTTCGAAACATCCCTCGATGTCTGTGCGAGATTTGGCCAGAAAAACCAAAACAACCAAATCGATTGTGAAACGAGCTAAAACCAGAAATAATCTACGGACATACAAGAAGTCAAAAATCTCCAAAAGAAGTATTGAACTATTTAATAGAGGGATCGATCGAGCAAAGAAACACAACAAATGGTTGAACGAAAGAAAAGATTCTTGTTTCGTAATGAACGACGAGACCTACGTCAAAATGGATTTCTCGACACTTCCAGGTCCCCAATATTACATCAAAAAGAAAGGTAAAGAACTGGACGGAGCAATTACTACCATAGCTGTTGAAAAATTTGGCAAAAAAACATGTGGTTTGGCAAGCAGTTTGCCAATGCGGCTTAAGATCACATCCATACATAATAAATGGGATTATGAAAAGGTGAATGTTTGCTGTAAAATGAACAAAAAGTTTGAATGAATACGATTATTTAAAAACTGTACAATATGTGCAATAGAACAAGTACAGAAAAATAATGATTATATATTGCCGTTTAGTTTTAATTCTTCATGTACAAATCACAAATTTCATTCGGTACACATAATATAAAAGCCGATGAACTGGCTGTGGTACAACAAATCACATTTCTAAAAGTAGAAAGGATATTGAAATGCCTCTTGAGTTATGCAAACTGCTGCTTCAGGAAGAAGTTTGTAAGTTGACGATTGGCAGATGGTCTAGTAGCACCTCATGCGTAATAACTCGGCAGGTCTGGCCAAAGTTGAGCTTGGCCAAATTCAAGCAGCTAATCTCACTTCAGCGGAGTCAGATCAGTGTGGCTGTTGGAGTGCTTACGGAGCACTGTCTCATCGGCAGGCATGCGAGTAGGCTTGGTTTCTTCTCACATGACTATTGTCGTATTTGCGAGGACGAAGAGGAGGAGGAGACAGTACTTCATCTTCTTTGCATCTGCTCTCGCCTGGCACGGAACAGACTAAAGTTTCTAGGGGCACCGCTCTTCAATGACCTGACGAACCTCAACAAGATGGTCATCAGGAGTATTCAGCATTTCGTCAAAAGCTCAAAATGGTTTCAAAGAGTTGGAGGAAAAACAATAAATTGTGGTATGGCTACGGACATTCTTGTTTCTATGCCTGGTCCTAAATAGTGGGCCGCCACCTTCAAATTCGATTTTATTTGGCATATAATTTGAAAGAATTTGACTATTGATAGGGAAATCACAAACGGTTAAGTTAATCCAATTACTCTAAACTTTTCGTTTAATTGATTCGATAATAACCGATCTCTACCAAAAATAAAATGTTTTGAACTATTTATTAAATTTTGGGAAAAAAATAATTTCTCAAAGGAATTAGAATAAGCAAGCAAATGGCCAGTTATTGTAATCCATCCGCATTCCAATTTCACCTTCTCGGATAATTTCTGAAGGCCGATTATGTATCTCTTGTTTTTCCAGCTATGTAAGTCCAGAATTCAATTTACAAAGACTCAATTGTAGGAAAACGCAATTATATAAGTACGCGTTACGAGGGCTAAAGATGTCTTACATAATCGCGTTTTGTCGCAATTTTGAAAAAATTCGTTAACTTGTTCAATACTTACATAATAATAAGCACAGCATAAGCTTCCGAATTTTCGGATTTGGTGGTTTAACATTTTTTTTAATAAAGTTTAATTTACCTGTTGACTTACAGGTACATCGATATTTTCAATATGTTACATTATTCTCAGAAATTTTGGTTTGAATTGAATTAAGCGTTCCGTTGGGTAAGATTCTTGGAATTTGATATTTCACATTTGTCAATTAACCTACAGATTTTCGGGTTTGATTAACCTTAAGTTGCTTGCCATCGAAGTTATTCAAAATTATAAATATTTCCTAGATTATTCGACGTCCTATTTCCTAGATTATTTTGCGAAAGATGATCTTGTTGCTTTTTTTTGCTTGCTAGAGCATTTATTTAAAGATCGTTATACATTGTTACTGATAATTTGATTTTTGAAGGTGAGAATTCTAATTTTATTCGAGATTTTCGGAATATTCGAAATTTTTTGAGAATAATGAGATTATTCTAGCTTATACGACTTTGTTGGATTTATGGGAGATTTTTAACTTATTCGTGGTTTGTTTGGCACGGAGTGTAATGCAATAGATATTATTTCAATTTTTATAGATTTTTCGATTATTCGAGTTTAGTTTAGAGTTCGATTCAGTGTATTATTCAGTTTTGTGATCGTACAGAGATGAGATTCTAAATTCAGATTTTTGGATTTATCTAGATTTCCAAATTTAAATAGCGTTAGAAATGTAAGATTATTGGACTATTTCGAGATTATTCGATCATTTCGAAATTTTTCCGGTTTCTTGATATTCCTCGAATTTTACAGGCGTTTGAGCTGCGTCTTGTTACAGAATTAGTGGTTTTTTCGAAATTTGTATAGCATTGGGCTATATACTGATAAGCTTGATCCGGAGGATGTTGGGTTAAAGAGATGATATTTTCAAATTTTCTAGGGTTGCTTGTTTTAGAAATTATTGTTAAAAACTTGTTGAGATTTTAAGATGAGACGTTCGATAAATTTTCGCGATTATTGCATATTTTTCAAATTATTTGAGTTTTTGTTTTTACTGAAAATTATTCAAAGTTCCCAAAAGAAAATTATTTAGAGAACCAAAGTTGTTATTGATTAACTAGAGAAGATGGAACAAAAAAAAAGCAGGGGAGGAAAAGAAGAAGAAATGGAGGCAGAAATGGAGAAAAACGCAAGACATAATCTCGAAATAAAATCTCCACACATTAAAATATGGTTTCGAGATTTCATAAAATGTTGTTGTTTTTAAAGGCCTGGATTGGATAAAATGTCGAAATCAGTTTTCAAAATTTCGAATGAAACAATACAAATTGGAAAAAATTAAAAAAAAATCAAAAAAAAAAAACTCGCAAGACACAATCTCGAAAAAAGTAGTGACATATTATGTTTGCTGCGAATAAATTAAAACCGGAGTCCTTATTAATTTTGGCAGAACTAGCTTGGTATTACTGAAACATCTGCCCCAGTATCAATCAACAATTTTGTTTGTGGATTTAGTTCGGAATTTAGATTTTCAGTTTTCTACTTTTTAAATTTTGACGAGAGGAATTTTGGTTATTTTTAGAATTTTTCCAATTTCCAGAAAAAGTTTTTGTTATTCAGATAAAAACGAATGAGCATGTTCGACAAATTTTTGAAAATTGTGACAGCTGGAAGTTGCCGCTACACTATGGCCGCTGCCCACAATTTCACAAGTGCTAACCAGATGCTTATTGTGAGCCTATTTTTTATAAAGTGGATAGGTCAAACTTTCTGAAACAATTTTTTCAAGATAAAAAGGGTTGGGCATGTTCGAAAAATGTTTGAAAATTGTTCTAACAACTTAAAATGTACCAAACTGCCTCTACAACTATGGCAATGAGTCACTTACACTTTTTTTGTATACTTACACTTTTTCAGTACACTTACATTTTTCATTAATTTGTGTATCTACACTATATTTCACTCCAATTTTAACGGCAGTATGATGAACAAATGAAACATAAATGTTATGATGATTTAGATTTGAAATACTCATTTAAATTTAAAAATCTTAAAATTGTTTAATACAATTTTAAACAGCACATGTTTTTCTACGAAAATCCCTCCAAACAATAAATTTTTTTCATTAAAAATGTTAAAACAACAAACAATTCTGCGATTATCACTCTAACGTAATATTATTTAATCTTTATGCTTTGTAATAAGAGTAAATTTTTCATTTTATAATCAGGAAAATTGAAATTCTGAACGCAATTTCTCAATTCATTTGGAAATGGTTATATTTCAAAGTTGAAAATATTTATTGGGTTTATGAATAGCCAAATTGGCAATCTAGTTGGCTTGATTTTGACTTAGGTATGCTTTCATTTTTCTTTCGTAAAGAAACCTACTGACATAGGTTTACGGAGCTTGGAGTGAAACTTAAATCGTTTATTAATAAAACTTGGCTAGATTTGAGTCACATATTCTACGTGGTGTAGAAATACAGTTGAATTCGCTGGTTTCAGTCGAGTGTAGCGGATGATAATGATTCCTATAACACGTAAAACTTCATCCATTATAGAATGGCTCACAATAACAAAAGACACGGCTGCCAAATTAAACGTGCATCTCTGTAACTAACACGATATTGTAACTAGCACATTATTTAAATCGCACTTTGTGTTGGTCGGCTTGAATAAACATAAATGAAATTGGGGAAAAAAGAAAAAATATCATGACAATGAATGCAAATACCGTACATATCGCGAAATGTCACGTTGCGTAAATGTCTTTTGTTATTGTTGCAGATGTATTTATAACACTGCAAGATTGTCCAAACACATCATTATCGCAAATCAGTTACGCTATCAATATGAATAGACAACTTTTAATCGTTTTGGTGCTTATTTGCGTAGTTTCAGTAGTAGTAAAAGCAGCCCCGGGAAAAGATAGAAGTCAAAAGATTCAACTACCAGGAGGGCTAGAGGGCAGCCAGATTATAGTTGTTTACGGGACAAAGCAGGAGGACGGATTAAAAATGAAAAACGAAAAGGAGAAGGAAATAGCGGTGAAAGAAGAAAAGGAGGAACAAAAAGAAGAACACCAAGAAGGACGAAAAGAACAAGAAAAGGAGGAGGAGAAGAAGAAATTTGAGAAAGAAAAGAAAGAAGTAAAACAAAAGGATCTAGAGAAAAAAGAGAAACAGGAAAACAAATGTAAGAAAAAAAAAAGGAAAATTTTATTTCTAAAATCAACAGGATGCTGCATTGAACTACCCATACTGATATACCCTAAAATACAAGTGTGTGCTTTGGGATGTGATAACTAAATTTGCTGATTTTAAAATTTTAATAAAGTTTCTTTGTTTTAAAAGAAAAAAATGTTTCATTTAATTCAAATTTCTCTCTATTCTCTTGCTTGTGAAAATTGTATTTAAAGATTATTTGAATAAAGTACATACTTATAGTTTATTCCAATTTGTTTTCAAGTTTTATTTTCAGGTACACATAATATTTAACAACAGCCTTTAACACAAATGGAAATGAAACTTGAAAACAATTTCGAGTGCATTTTTCCAACTAAAAATTATTCACTTAAATTTGAGTGAGATTTGATTCAAATTTGAATGTGAAATGTGAATTTTGGAGAGATTATCAAAATCACGACTGATTTTTCACACGAAACTCGATTTCTGCAAATTTTATTACAAACTGCTTCTAGTTTCAGGTGGCAATACTCAAATTTGTGTGAACTTGATATGTCCTAACGTTTCGCCCCAAATACCTCTATTGGTATGTTTTATTGATTTCAGCAACAATATTAATCGTTTTGGCTCAAATGTAAGTGAAATTTGTTAAAAATATGAGTGAATTTTGGAAAACTTGAAAATCGCAACGTTCGACCCAAACTCATAGAATTCCTACCAAAAATTATTCACTCAAAAATTATTCACTCAAAAATTATCACTCAAAATTGATTTTTATTTATATGAGTAAAACCTGAGGGACAATAGCTTGAGTAAATACTTAATTTGTTGAAGATTATTATAAATTTTATAGTTTTCAAGTATGAACCTATTTAAATTTGAGTGAAATTTCATACATATTTGAATGAATCTAAATAGAAAATTCAAAACAACAACCAAAAATTGTTAAATCTTAAATGTAAAACTCGATAATTTTATTAAAAAAAAAATCAATCTCTATACCAATAATTATTTGAGAATTGAATTTGAGTGATAAAATGTTTTATAGTAAAAATGCTTTTATTTAACAAATTTCCTCCGTAAATCTTTCTCTCTCTCTCAGATTTGTCTATTTCGGTGATGTATTATTGTTAAATATAGATCAATATTAATTTGAGCTGAATTTGAATGCAATTTAAAAAACAAAAAACAAATTTAATGAATTTAAATCGAATTTTCGCAATCAATTCAGTTCTCGCAACTTTGGAAACAGTTCAATCAGAAATTCAATAAAATCTGACCATTCTTAAATAAACTTTGATACAAATCTATATTACTAGAGGTTTTAACCAAAATAGTACTTATTTTATAAACTTCGAATTTAAGCACAGCTCGGCCCAGTTCATACGTCTTTTATGTATGATGTTTGTTACGAATGTTACGATTCAAACCCGTCATATAAATTTTGTGAATTTATACACAATGGATGCGAAGAAAGAAAAAATTATTATGGAAATAAAGCATTTGTACCTACACACAAACCATAAAAATGTCACGTTGCTGATTTTGGTATTTACAGTTGAATGGTTAGTAAAATACATTAGTTTGGTAAATTAGTCGCACGATCAAAATGAATAGAAAATTTTTATTAGTTTCTGTGGTTATTTGTATGGCCTCAGTGGTAATGAAGTCAGCTCCGAAACGAATTTATCATCAACATATAGAAAGAGAAGACCGACAGAGTCATGCTGAAAATAAAACTTAAGCGGAATTTTAAAAAAACCTAAAGAAGGAAGAGAAAAAGATGGAACAAATAGAGAACCAGGGGATGAAAAAGAAGAAAAAATCGAGGAAGAAATGGAGAAAAACGGTTGTAAAGAAGAGGAGATACGAAAGAAAGAATGAGGACAAAGCAAAAAGGAAGGACAGAAAAAAGCAAATTTTGTTTTCCTAGAGCTCCCAGTAGGTAGTAAGTAAATGGCCCCACCAAAATTTTAAGTCCCTTTTACTCGGGCAGGTTTTATTGCCTTTAAATATATTTGAATTTTATATCTTTATTAGAGAATAACTTACTCTCTTTTAGCCGCAATATTAATCGTTTTGTAAATTGAGTTAAGTGTCGGAGTAATTTAAACTATTAAAATATTTTCACTCGAAATTTTGATATATTTGAATAACACATAAAACATATAAATTATTGTTACAAAAGAACCGACAAAGAAACAAGTGCTTCTCAGATTTTTTCATAGCGCAGCTTCCGAAATCTGAAAACAAAAACTATAACTCCGCAAAATATGTTCAAAAACATAAAATTATTTTTCACTCAAATTAAATGCAATTGAGCGCCTATAGTTTGTATTTTGAGCTTGCTTTACTTTATTTGATTCGTCGAGCCTAAGCTGACTTGTACACATTTTTTGCCACAACATTAATTTCAATTTAGACACAAATTTGATTGAACATCGATAGCAGTTTAACTGCACTTTGAAACAAAATAAATCCGGTTTTCTATAATCAAATTTGAATTAATTAATTAATGATTGAAATTTGATAATAGAATTGCCGTAACCAACTAAGCCCCCACTAAGATTTAATAGCATTTATTTGAGTGATATTGGCAATAAATTACAAATTTGGTAAGTTTGAATTCAATAAAATTTGTTGAATGTCCTTAAAATATTAACTGTTTTGTAAATTTATTCAAATTTAAGATATGTTTCCCACATGGCTGTAATTATAGTTTGACCACAAAATACCAAATATCGGATAAATAATTTCTGAGTTGAATAATTTGTAACAACCGCTTGTGGTTGTTATGTTTTATTTAATCTAAATCTGTAATTACGGTTGGAAATCCCAACAAGGTTGCATGTTTATCCACTGCGCTGCTTAAAATCTCTTCCACTACACGTCATTCTTTCTTTGGCTTAATTTGTAATAGAAAATATATTTTTTTTTGGTAGAGTGTACCATTTAGCATTTTATACTTCTCCGTATTTTGGTCGGTTACTCGATTCGTTTTATCATTTTTTGTTTGATGGTATGTAATGACGTGTAGTGGTTGGCGTGTTGCTTCATCTGTTTTGTTTTGGTTAGCGCGTGGATTTTCCATGTAAATGGAATATTCCAGAGAATTGGTTAATTAGTGTTGGTGTGTGCGAATCGATTTTGGGTGATGTCGTATGTGTACGTCACCCGAAATTTATCGGTCGGGTTTTTCTATGGGTAAATATTTATTTGGTGGGGGAAAATTTTTTTTGTACGGGCGCGTCAAATTTTTTTTTTGAGTCTGGTTGTGAATATTGGAAATGACAGTCTATTTTGGAATTAAAAAGAAAAAAAAGTTAAGACTAAGACAAGTAGTTAAATAATAAACGGTTGATATTTTGATGTATATAAAATGAAAATAATAATTGTGAAAAAAAAAAAAAATAATATAGAATTTTTTGTTATGCCGTGTGGCAATATGCTGATACTAATTTTGAATTTTAAGTTATCAATTTGAGTAAATTAATAAATTAGACAAATATAAAAAATAAAACTTTTTGATATATAGTTGAGTCAAGTTAAGTGATCTTGAGTGATTATTAATTTTTTTTGTTAATTGGATATTATTGCCGAGTGGCAGAATTAAATGAGTTAATTTTCATTCTGTGGAAAAAAAAAAAAAAGAAATTAATTTGTTTTTATTGTTCTTGATATACTAGTAAATGCTATCTGGCTAATATGTAATAGTAACGGAACTTTTATGTTACATTGACTAAAATTGTGTAAAGAAAAAAAAAAAAATTGTATACCTACAAAAAGTTTGTGAATAAATAAACAAAAACAAAGAAAAAAAAAATTTGAGAATTAAACGAATATTTTCTTTATGCGTAATACCTGAATCCACAATTTCTGAAGATCATTGAACTTTTTTTTTTCCTCTTTACGGTTCGAACAGTTAATGAACCAGGGAAATATTGTGTCCAATACAACTGCCTAACTGTGGGTTATTGTGTGGTTGGAGTGAATTTTGGGTTTGTGGCAGCAACTCCGCCAAACGGAGTGGGGTTCGTGCGAGGGGGCTGCTGCAACTGTTTCCTGCGTCGGCGCTGTGTTGCGGAGAGTCGGCCGGGCTCATTTTTGGGTGTGATATTCAGGTAAGGTGGTTTTTAAGAGAAAATAAACAACTGCCTTAAAACCACCGCGTGGATTTTTTTTTCTTATTTTGTTTCCTAACTGGACTGTTGGGGTTTTGTTTTATTATTATATTTTTTTTATTTAAATTTTATAAATTTTACGGGTTTACAGATTTCGGGTGGCGTCACGTACGACGTACCCCAAAAAAAATCGATTCGCATCACGTTATTTTTTTCCTTTGGTAATTTTTGATAACGGTTCCTTTTCATTTCAAATTTCTTTCATTTCATTTTTGTTTTCATTTCGTTTTTTTCTGATTTGGGTTTTTCATCCGTAATTACAGGTTGTTTCTTTTATCATTTGCAAGTTAATTTAAGTGATGTGTAACTAAATAGTTTTGTGTGATCGCGTGAGGATGGGCGGCCTTATGCTGACCTAGGCCTTGAGCAGGGTCGCCGGAGTGGCACCGGCGTCCCTGTCGAACGCAAATTTTGTTTTTATGATTATCTACCACTGTGGTCGTGGCACGGTAGAATAATTTTCTAGTCCCCTTCGTTTTATCTCTATGCGGTTTTCAAGCATAGTAATATGTCTGGTAACCCCCACGCCTAGCGGCGAGCTTTAGCCAGCGCAATACCGCAACCAGACCTCTATTGCTATGTTCTGTTAACAAAATCCCTTTTGGGGGATTTTGTTACAGTGGCGCCCAAACATTCGGCTAATTTTTTTTTTTTTGCATTTTCGTCTTTAATTTCACAATTTTTTTTTTTCAGCTTACTTGTTGTGAGTACCACGTGCAAAGTCCAACGCTTGCGTTGTTTGAGCTTGCACGGATGCTCACATCAACGTTTTCTGCCCGATCAACATTCGAATCTGCATTGCAACCAGCGTAAGCTGTTTGATTGCATGCAGATGAGAATGTTGATCCCTATTCTCAGCTCGTCTGATGAATGGGCTTACCATTTCTGCCATGTGGCATTGATTGTGGTTAAGCTCATTCTTCTTTCGTTCTGAGTTTAGTCTTTTTAAATTTTTAAAGTCTTCGTACCCTATAATTAATTTAATTCTTTATTTCAGTCCGACTACCTTCATGGGGAGGGATCACAGCACGTTCTAACCTTTGGTTATTTGATCTTGCTGGATCGCTCGTCATGTTGGTTCCATGTGTCATGGGTGTTGGGATCGCGAACTTGTTGTTTCCACCAATGTGGTGTTGATTGGACAGTTCGTGATCACAGTACTCATTGGCACATCTTTAGTCAACTTCTACTTCCAGGTAAAATTTTATTTCCAATTTTGTTTGTTATCTATCAAATTAAACTACTGGGACCACAGTGGTAATTTTATTTTTTTTATTATTATAGTGTTCACGCCTAGCTCAGGATGGGGCCGTGCTCATTTCGCACGTGATCATTTTTTTTTTATTTTTGCAGTTATAACGTTAAATTTTAATAACTTTAGGTTTTGGAACATTTTCAGTTACAGTAATAAATATTTTTTTTGTATAATCCATACAAATTGTTTTGTTATACAAACATTCTTATTATTATTGCAGTATTGGGGGAATTTTCGGTTAGGTTAAGGGTATCAGGGTATTATACGTAAATTCAATTTTTTTTGTTTAACGTTTTTGGATTCTTTAAATTTTCAAATCAAAATATAACTTATTAATTAATTTTCAACATACAAATTTGTATTGTACTGTAAATTTAATTTTTACCTCCTAGTTGCTTTTGATTAAATTTGGGTTTGGTCATTTTAATCAAATCATTAATATTTTTCATATTTAATCGACAAATTTTTTTTATTTAAATCATGAGTTATTATGACATGGATATCTCATTGTTAAAAACGGACGAACTCGACATCGAATTCCTAGTTCGGTCAATTCAATCCGATTCCGAGGGCGCTTTGAACCAATTAAGGGACCTGTTGGCGGCTGAGGCTGCTGGTACAACAGCAGCTCCGATTAAAATGCATCCCCGCGCCAGACAAAAACCTGAATCGGAAATTACTACGTGTCATACGAAATTGCAAGGTCTACAGGAAGTTTTCATTGGCGTTCCGAATTTGCAGCCCGAGAAACAATTGGACACCGTTCGGTGTATTAGAACTCGACTGCTGCATATTCAGGGAAGACTTAATCGAGCCCTTGGGTCTCCAACATATGGTGGTCAGGCTCGTACCCTTCTGGACAACAGTACTATCCTTTTAACTGCAATAGAACAATTTTTATCAGATACGTCCTTATTAGATCAGTCAATTCAAGATGCCAAAACCAGTGGATGCGACGGAGGGTTGCCATTGTTGGAATCAGTTCCATCTGAGACCCTCGGTGGCTCTCTCAAAATATCTCCAGAGGGTGTGAACGAACAAGTCAAATCAGTAGTGGAAGGTCCTTCATCAGTTGATCAAGCTGAGATGATTAGGTCTTTGACGGCTCAGTTGCAGGCGTTAACAGCACAAATGAAGGAAAAGCGGGCTGTACCTCCATCTGTGGCGATACCGATACCGTTAAAACCAGCTACCAAAGAACCAGTCTTGAAAACGTCTTCTAATCATGGAATTAGTGGTCCTTCAAAACCTCCGCAAGTTCAATTTCAAAATCCGCCTGTTCCTCTAGTCTCTCAATTTACCGACAATGACTTTCTTCAATTTGAGAATCCTTCAATGGTACCTGTCTCTAAAGAGCGCTCATCTCTGGAGCAGGCTACTCATTTTAGTAATACCAATTTTTCACCAGGTGTAGCTGGTCCACATAATAGCACATTAAATACAGTTCCAAATCAACCTTGTTCTTCTCATGTTCCTTCTAATTCTGAGTTCAATCGACGTTCGCTAGCACGTTGTGGCATTTCATACAGTGGTTCTCCAACAGGGATTACTGTTGATTTGTTCTTGTTTCAGCTTGATTCTGTTGTTATGTCTCATAACATATCTTCTGAATTTGTACTACTCGATTTGCATCTCCTCTTAAAGGACGTGGCATTGCAGTGGTACTGGACGTACCGACGCCACAACCCGCTAGCACCTTGGAGTGATCTAAGAAGGGATTTCCAAGAACGTTTCAAAGATCGACGATCACCCTATGAGATTAGACGGATGGTTGAATCGCGTAAACAGCTGCCCACGGAAACCTTCTTGGATTATTACCATCATATGTGGTCATTGTCACTGCAATGCCACACCCCTTATCGAGATGACGAATTCATCCAACTCCTGATGAATAACATGAAACCAGTTTTGCAGTATCATCTCACTGACCGTCAGTTTACCCACATTAATGAACTTATTAAAAGTTGCACAGCGTGGGAGGATTCTCTAAAACGATTGCGAGCACCGTCTGATTATCACTCTTATCCTCGGCGGGGAATTAACGAACTGACCTCTGATTTGATGTTGGAAAATACTGTGCCAGGACCAGATTTCAATTTACCTTTTTCTGATGTGTCCCCAGGTACGACGAGAACCGCATATCACGTTCCAACTGGTGTTTTTGTTCCGTCGTCAAATCCTGTTCAGCAAATATCTGGCGGTGCTTCTGTAGCGGCTTATCGTGCTCCAGTGGGAGTTTCTTCTACAATGTCAAATCCTGTGAAAGCATCGACCAGTAGGGATCAAACCAATTCTCAACGTGCCGTTGGGGGAGTCAACTACCCCATCTGTTTTAATTGCTCTGACATGGGTCACGTATTTCAAGACTGTCCTGTCCCTCTTACTGGAATTTTCTGTTTCCGTTGTGGTTTAAGAGACACTATTTCCACCAAATGTCGTCGTTGTACGGAAAACCGAACCAGTGGTCCATGGAGATCGGGGATCCAGGGATCACAGACCAAGTCCACCCCAACAATAGTGACCAAAGCAGAAGCAGCCAGCAATACCGACCCAGAGCTTCAGAAGTGGATGAAGCCAGATGGGAAGAATCAACCGAACCTGTGAAAGTTCTCGTTGAGTCATTTGATTCCGGATCACTATCTGGATCAGGTTCGTTTGGTTCCAACCAAATGGTTTCTGATGCTTCTTTAACTTCCAATCATTTTTCAAATTCTTGTTCTTTTAAATCTCAATTTTCAAATCCAGTTAAATCTTTCATTAGCAGTTTTAAGAAACTCAATCCTTTACGCTTACTTCGCTCAAAAAAATATTGGGAGGAACGTAAGATCATGAGATCTTGCGTTGTTTCTTCAATACTCGGGTCTGAAATGGGTGATAAACGGCCTTATGCCGATATTCTCATTAATGATGTGCCTTACCGAGGTCTGTTAGACAGTGGAGCGAGTGTAAGTGTTCTGGGTTGTGGATCCGAAAAACTGTTGAATGACTTAAATTTTCAGTTACATCAATTTCCGTCTTCTATTCAAACTGCCAGTGGTCAATCTCAACAAGTTATCGGTTATCTTAATGCTCAGGTTGAATTTAATTCCCGAACACATAAGATGCGTTTCTATCTCGTACCATCTTTAGAGCAACCTTTATACCTGGGGATTGATTTTTGGAATCAATTTGGTATTACTCCTCAATTATCCGCGTTGAGTGAATTGACTGACTCCGCAGACTTATCTTCTGCTCCTAAATTTCATTTACTCTCTCCAGATGACAACAGTAAACTCTCTACAGTAGTTAATAAATTTCCGTCCAGTGCTGAATTAGGTCTTGGCAGAACCACATTACTATCACATGTGATTGATGTAGGGGAAGCCAAGCCTGTTAAGCAACGGTTCTATTCTGTTTCACCAGTTAAACAAAAACTAATGTATGATGAGCTCGATCGCATGTTGTCTCTGGATGTGATCGAAGAGAGTCATAGTTCCTGGTGTTCTCCTATTACGATGGTGCAAAAGGCTAGTGGTCAAGTGCGCTTGTGCTTGGATGCCCGTGAGGTGAACAAGGTGACGGTCAGGGATGCGTATCCGCTTCCCCTTATCAACGGATTGTTGGGTCGTTTGGATCAAACTCGCTATATATCAACTATTGATCTAAAAGATGCCTTTTGGCAGATACCACTCGATCCGCAATCCCGAGATAAGACAGCGTTTACTGTCCCTGGTCGTCCCTTGTACCACTTCAAGGTCATGCCCTTTGGGTTGTGCAATGCTCCCCAAACACTGTGCCGCCTTATGCATCGCGTGATACCTTATCAACTACATGATAAAGTTTTTGTGTACTTGGATGACCTTTTGGTTACTTCTTCTACTTTTGGTGAACATTTGGAATTATTGAATTTAGTTGCTCAATTACTTAGTAATGCTGGATTGACCATAAACTTGAAAAAAAGTCAGTTCGTCTTAAAAGAGGTTAAATATTTGGGTTACTTAGTGGGTGATGGTTGCCTTCGCACCAACCCAGAGAAATGTAAAGCGATAAGTGAATTTCCTCGACCGAAAACAACTAAGCAGATACGTAGTTTCTTGGGTTTATGTGGGTGGTATAGGCGTTTCATAAAAAACTTCGCGTCTTTAGCTGCTCCACTAACTGATCTGACAGGAAAAAAATCTAAGTCTAAATGGAATCTTCACGCTGAGGAATCCTTCCAATCTCTTAAATTATCTTTGTCGTCTGCTCCTGTTTTGGCTAATCCTGACTATGGGCGCCCTTTCTTTATCCAATGTGACGCAAGTGCTGTCGGCGTGGGTAGTGTACTTTTTCAGCTTGATCCTGATGGCGCTGAACACCCCATTGAATTCTTTTCTCACAAATTAAATGCCGCTCAGCGAAATTATTCTGTAACTGAGTTGGAGTGTTACGCAGCAGTACTTAGCGTCCAGAAGTTTCGGCCCTATATCGAGGGATACCCGTTCACGATTTATACCGATCACGCTAGTCTCCGCTGGTTGATGTCCCAAAAAGATCTATCTGGTAGACTCGCCCGCTGGAGTTTAAAACTGCAAGCGTACAAATTTGATATCGGATATCGTAAAGGAACGGTGAATGTTGTACCTGATGCCCTCTCCAGAGCTTTTTATAGTGAGCCCACAGACGATTTAAGTAAAGATCAACCTTTTCCTCCTGTTGAAACTACTTTGAATGATGATTCCTCCTTACCTTGTAATTCTCCTGTTATACACGAAAATGTGTCCAGTTTAAATTCTTCAAGTGACAATTCGGTTCTACATATTGATCTTAACTCCTCAGCTTTTCAGGACGATGAATATGTACAACAGATCAATCGAGTACGACTATTAAAAGATTGTGATCACAACTTCAAAATCCGTGATAATAAACTCTTGATCTTACCTTCCTACGCTACTCGTTATACGTCCACTGATTTGTCTGAATGGAAGTTAGTAGTTCCGTTGTCCTTGACTGCAAATTTAATTGAACTGGCTCATTCTTCTCCTACTTCTGCTCATATGGGTATTAAAAAAACTGTAGAACGACTTCAGCGGCAATTTTTCTGGTTTGGTATGACTAAACAAATCAAACTTTTCATCTCCAATTGTTTACAATGCAAGATGAATAAGCCTGTAAATTTTAGCACTCAACCTTTGATGGGTTCTCAAACTGAGTCTACCAGACCTTTTGAAAAATTGTTCGTTGATTTCCTTGGACCTTATCCTCGCTCCAAACGAGGTAATACCTGTATCGCTATAGTGTTGGATCATTATTCAAAGTTTGTTCTAGTCAAACCATTGCGTGAAGCTTCCGCCTCTTCTCTGTGTAACTTTTTGGAAAATGAGGTGTTTTTACTTTTCTCGGTACCTGCAGTGATTACTTCTGATAATGGCAAACAATTTCTATCTCACTTATTTAAAGATCTTTTAAAAAAATATAATGTTGATCATATACGTACTCCTATTTACTCTCCTCAAAGCAACGCCTCTGAGAGAGTTAATCGGACGTTACTGTCTAGTATTCGTTCTTATCTTGATGATCATGCACATAATGAATGGGATTGTCATCTCTCTGAAATCACTGCAGCATTGCGAAATGTTAAACACGACGTCACGAATTTTTCTCCTCACTATTTGGTCTTTGGTCAACACATGTCATTAAACGGTTCAGATTATGCTTTACGTAAACTTTTATCTCCTCAGGATGATAACGATATACATGTGTTGTCCAAATCTAATAGATTGAATCTTATTCGTGATCAAATAACTCATTACCTGAAAGTTGCACATGAGAAATCAGCGGTTCGATATAATTTGCGTAGTAAAACTAGGAATTTCCTGCCTAATCAACCTGTGTTTGTCCGATCCTTCGCACAAAGTAGTGCTCCGGATAGATTTTCTGCAAAGTTAGCTGCTAAGTTTATTCCTGCTTTTATCACTGATAAAATCGGAACAGTCTCTTATAATATCAGAAATCTTGATGGAAAACCTTTGGGCGTTTATCATGCTAAGGATATTCGGTTATAACCAATTATTAGTGAATTTTTTTTCTTTCCCTCTTACTTTATGCCTGGCTTTGAGATCTTTTCTCGGGTGTGAGTCGTCCCCACGCTGTAACAACCGCTTGTGGTTGTTATGTTTTATTTAATCTAAATCTGTAATTACGGTTGGAAATCCCAACAAGGTTGCATGTTTATCCACTGCGCTGCTTAAAATCTCTTCCACTACACGTCATTCTTTCTTTGGCTTAATTTGTAATAGAAAATATATTTTTTTTTGGTAGAGTGTACCATTTAGCATTTTATACTTCTCCGTATTTTGGTCGGTTACTCGATTCGTTTTATCATTTTTTGTTTGATGGTATGTAATGACGTGTAGTGGTTGGCGTGTTGCTTCATCTGTTTTGTTTTGGTTAGCGCGTGGATTTTCCATGTAAATGGAATATTCCAGAGAATTGGTTAATTAGTGTTGGTGTGTGCGAATCGATTTTGGGTGATGTCGTATGTGTACGTCACCCGAAATTTATCGGTCGGGTTTTTCTATGGGTAAATATTTATTTGGTGGGGGAAAATTTTTTTTGTACGGGCGCGTCAAATTTTTTTTTTGAGTCTGGTTGTGAATATTGGAAATGACAGTCTATTTTGGAATTAAAAAGAAAAAAAAGTTAAGACTAAGACAAGTAGTTAAATAATAAACGGTTGATATTTTGATGTATATAAAATGAAAATAATAATTGTGAAAAAAAAAAAAAATAATATAGAATTTTTTGTTATGCCGTGTGGCAATATGCTGATACTAATTTTGAATTTTAAGTTATCAATTTGAGTAAATTAATAAATTAGACAAATATAAAAAATAAAACTTTTTGATATATAGTTGAGTCAAGTTAAGTGATCTTGAGTGATTATTAATTTTTTTTGTTAATTGGATATTATTGCCGAGTGGCAGAATTAAATGAGTTAATTTTCATTCTGTGGAAAAAAAAAAAAAAGAAATTAATTTGTTTTTATTGTTCTTGATATACTAGTAAATGCTATCTGGCTAATATGTAATAGTAACGGAACTTTTATGTTACATTGACTAAAATTGTGTAAAGAAAAAAAAAAAAATTGTATACCTACAAAAAGTTTGTGAATAAATAAACAAAAACAAAGAAAAAAAAAATTTGAGAATTAAACGAATATTTTCTTTATGCGTAATACCTGAATCCACAATTTCTGAAGATCATTGAACTTTTTTTTTTCCTCTTTACGGTTCGAACAGTTAATGAACCAGGGAAATATTGTGTCCAATACAACTGCCTAACTGTGGGTTATTGTGTGGTTGGAGTGAATTTTGGGTTTGTGGCAGCAACTCCGCCAAACGGAGTGGGGTTCGTGCGAGGGGGCTGCTGCAACTGTTTCCTGCGTCGGCGCTGTGTTGCGGAGAGTCGGCCGGGCTCATTTTTGGGTGTGATATTCAGGTAAGGTGGTTTTTAAGAGAAAATAAACAACTGCCTTAAAACCACCGCGTGGATTTTTTTTTCTTATTTTGTTTCCTAACTGGACTGTTGGGGTTTTGTTTTATTATTATATTTTTTTTATTTAAATTTTATAAATTTTACGGGTTTACAGATTTCGGGTGGCGTCACGTACGACGTACCCCAAAAAAAATCGATTCGCATCACGTTATTTTTTTCCTTTGGTAATTTTTGATAACGGTTCCTTTTCATTTCAAATTTCTTTCATTTCATTTTTGTTTTCATTTCGTTTTTTTCTGATTTGGGTTTTTCATCCGTAATTACAGGTTGTTTCTTTTATCATTTGCAAGTTAATTTAAGTGATGTGTAACTAAATAGTTTTGTGTGATCGCGTGAGGATGGGCGGCCTTATGCTGACCTAGGCCTTGAGCAGGGTCGCCGGAGTGGCACCGGCGTCCCTGTCGAACGCAAATTTTGTTTTTATGATTATCTACCACTGTGGTCGTGGCACGGTAGAATAATTTTCTAGTCCCCTTCGTTTTATCTCTATGCGGTTTTCAAGCATAGTAATATGTCTGGTAACCCCCACGCCTAGCGGCGAGCTTTAGCCAGCGCAATACCGCAACCAGACCTCTATTGCTATGTTCTGTTAACAAAATCCCTTTTGGGGGATTTTGTTACAAATTGTATCTCAAGTCGTTAAAATTATAAAGTATTTTTGTTCAAATGCAACTTAAAATTTGTTTTCGCTCAAATACAATTAAACATTGGGCGCTTTCAGATCCGCAAACTGTTGGCATCATGTTTAGTGAAATCATTGCTAATTTGATTTGAATTACTAATAAAGTTCTTAAATTTCATAGCGTTGGCCGTGATTTTACTCAACATGTTGCCAACTGTTTGGTGTTCTGAAAGCGACCATTGTATTACAGTTGGATCACGCTTTCGTTCCATACTATACTTCGCTGGCTCGTACAAAATGAATTTAAATATTATTTGAATGAAATTTGATAACAGTTTGAAAAGAAATTCAATAAAAATTAGTCATTCCTAAATAGAACTTTTGCTCAAATTTATGCTAAAGCGTCAAATTTTCAGCCACAACATTAATTTACGATATCCACGTTTGATTGAAATTTCATAGCTTGCAGATTGCAATAAAATGATTCGAATAATTTTGCGTCAAACCCGAGCTAAAACCATAAATATAAAGCAAATTACCAGCAAATCATCAAATTTTTGTTCAAACTCAAACACAAAATTGTTTTCACTCAAAGGAAGTTAACCTCGTATATTGGCTAAAGAATCCTTGATTCGAATAATTTTTAGGATAAAATTGGTGATTTGTCGTTAATTATAAATCAAAATACGAGCAAATTATCAAACTTTTTGCTCAAATTCAACCCAACATTTTTTTTTACCCGAATACAATGTTTTGATTGTATTTTTAGGTTATTGGGGCACGAATTTAATTAATATTTGGATGCCATTTAAGAACAGTTTAAAAAGGAATTCAATAGGAAATGGATAGTTTTAAATTTGTTGCTCAAAATGTTGGGACACTTTTTTAGCCATAATATTATATTTCAATCAACTTAAACTTGATAGCACTAATTAATTAATGAATCGAATAAATTTCCATCAAGTAATTAATTATATGAAATTTAAGCCTCCACAATTGACTTGTTAACTATTATCAATTACGCAAAAATGACTTTTGCTGAATGTGATTAATAGCAAATAATCATATCCATCATAATTATAACGTTCATTGGTACATCAATCTCCTTTATTGGGTGACAACAACGAATATTTTTTTTTTATAATTCCAATCAACAGAATATTGTGATTTTTTTATTTTATTTTTTTTATTGATAACACCAGTAATCATTAATCAATGTTGCGATGAATGCGGGAAAACTCGACTCGACTCTATGATACTGAGACAATAATTAAATAAAATATCAAAACTAATTAATTTTCCTCTTTTTGTTATTGTTTGTAAATGCAAAATAATTTAATTGAAATTTTAATGATGTAAATTTTCAAAGTTTTTCCAGTTAAACCTTCATCAATTTTTAAAGTGAGATTTTCTATTTTTTGTTTTTTTTTTTGTTTTGTTTTCAATCGAAATTCAATATAACAAATTTGCACATAAATTTTTGACTCTAATCAAATATCTGTCATTCATATCCGGGGTTATTTTAGAATATGCATGAGATGATGATGGAAATTTACAGGAAAAAGGCGAGGGAGGAAAGAGCAATTGGATTGTTGTAGAGAGAAATTTCCTTTTAAAATTTAAATTTGTTTTCTATTTTGTTGTTGTTTTTGTTATGTTTTGTATTGTAAATAAACAGAATAAGTTTATTTCATTTTATATGGAAAAGCCGAATGTGCAATGAATTTAAATTTTTTTTTTCTTTTTCAGTTTTCCATTTGTGATATGCGAGCGTAACAACAACAAAAAAGTAGAAAATTTAATTTTGGTATTGTGGTGAATTGAAATGGAATATACGATGACGAGTACAACGGTGTGTGCTTGGTATAACTATGTACGAATACAGTTTGATATTTTTATATGCGTCTGGGAAATTAGGATATATACAAGATGAGGGTTTCTCCAAATTTTTCTTATTAAATTGCGATGACAGTTTTTTCACAAGGGAGATTTTTTTTTTGTTGTTTGTAAATGGAATATGGAAATTTATTTATTTTTTTGTTCCCGATCAATTGGAAATGTGATGATACCCAAAATGAATGATGAATTATTACTTGTATGGTTATTGTGCGACTGCAGCAGATGGTTGGTGTTTGTAGGAAATGTTCTTTTCGAAATTTTAGAGTTATGTAAAAAAAATTGTTTCCATACAATTTTGTGTCAATCGCCGGCCAGAATCCGCATAAGCTTTGAAGTGGTCAAATTTGGCAGGCTAGAGCTCAGTTAAGACAAGTGGTTTTGTTTCCTAGCTTGGAAATCGAAGGGAACGAAGAAACTTCAATCCAATCTCCCATTACACGATCACCTTACATTCATAACATAATTTCTAGAGACAGAAAATATTTTTAAGTTAAAATGGAACGTAAATCTTTTAAATTGTAATAAAAATATTGAGCAAAATTGGTAAATCACAAATAAAATGTATGATTTTATAAGTGGGACGGATATGCAAGATTAATTCTTCGTTTTACTAATTTAGTTAGAGTAAAGCAGTTGCTCAATAAGTATTAACCAAACGAAAATTAAATTTGTTCAAAATTGTAATTGTTTTGGTTGCAGAAAATACTGTTAAGCATAGTAAAAAATATTGAGCAAAACTGAAGGACTACAAATTACGTTTAGTTGAAAGATTTTAAGATAGATAATAAGAGCGTGTATAATTTAAATTCCTAACCTAAGATATAAAGCTAAACAGAGCAAAACTGAAGCATTGAAAATTTTGATGTTCTAGAATTGTTGGTTTAGAAAAGTTATTCTTTGCATATTGCCCTAGTAATTTAATTTCGCCTAAATTCTTATTTTTTATTTTTATTTTTATTCCATAATTCCAACCCATTTGTGTAAATTTATAAATTTTCAACAAAGAAGAACTCTTTGACATACAAAGATTCCTTAAATATAAATATTTAAATTGAGGGAAGCTGCACTAGATATTGAGCAAAATCGGGGAATCAAAAGTAAAATTGAACTAGGATTGCGTTGTGCATACTAAATTTTTTGAACAAAATTGGTAGATTTGTGGTCTGATCAGATGGGATTTTAATTAGCATTAATTGTACAAATGTGCAAATAAGAGCCCAGAAGGCAAAAGAAGTTGCTCAATACTCATTGACCAGAAAAATTTAACAAAAAATTCTTTTAAGTTAGGCGTAAACCTTTTAAATGAGGGAAGTTGCATTAATTAGGAAAATACTTGTAAATGTTGAGAGAAAAATATTGTTTAGTTCGTTTAAGTAAATTTGACAGGAAACAAATTATAGTTGGAGTATTTGCTCAATATGTATTGTCCAGAACAATTTATGTTTTCCCAAAATTTCACTGATTTTGAGAGAATCTCTCAGAGAATAGAGCAAAAAAGTTGCTCAATATTTAATTACCAGAAATATTAAAATTTGCTCGAAATAGTAGTAGTAACTGGAACCGATACGGAATGCATACAAATTAACCAAAACCAAAACTGACATAAAAATTAAGAACGCTACTGCAAACCAGAATGAAACCAAGTGGGATCGAATGCCTTACAGGTGTTAACAATTATTTTCTAAATTTTATAGAATCTTTCTGTTTAGTGAATTTTATTTCTTCAAATTACATAGTTTCCTTCTATAAAAATATTGAGCAACTTTTCAAAACTTAGATGGTTCATTTGAAGTAGCATTACGAGCTCAAATAATTATGTGAATGTGCCCATATTATCAAATAGATACTTTAAAATATCAAAGCAATTTTTTTATCTCTTTAAACAACCAATAATTATGAATAGACCTAAAAAAATATTTGAGCAAAATTTGCGAAACGCAAATTAAATTGTTCATTTCAAGTAAATAGGGTTTTGCAAAATAATTGTTCGAATCAGTGTAGGAATGTTGCAAACGCTTACTTATTTTGTAATTAATTCATTTTTTCTGAATTTCGCAAAATTTTTGATTTAGCTGATTTGCTTCTTAAAGTACTCAATTTCCTTCCTAAAAATATGTGATTCATTTGAAGTAGTAGCATTACTTCTCCGAAGAGATGTTCGAATGCGAGTCACGAAAGATTATTTTTGAACGAGTTATTAAGGCCAAGATGTTGCACAATCTTTATTGTGATGCTAATAGCATCCAAAAAGATCCATTTTTCAATGAGAACTATTGTGGAGTATCAAATGTTCATTACATGTTTTTAATGGACAAATTACGGAATTAAAGGATGTTAATATCTACGCAGTTAGTGCCCTTAGAAGTTACTCAATATTGATTAAATTGGCAACATTATCAAAATATAACGCGCGGATAATTTATGTATGGTAGTCTATAAATGCTGGTATGTAAAGATCTACTTAGTTATTTCATTTTAGGAAAATTTGTCATCTTTGCATTGTATAATAGTAAAATTCCTATATTTTTGAAAAAAATAATTCATCTTATTTAATACATATAATAAATGACAAATTTGCTCAAAATATTAAACATATTGGGCCCGAAAAATACAGTATCAATTTAGGATTGATGCTAAACCTAGAGACTGGCATAAAAAAGAATTAGGCTGTTAAAATACGACTGTATTGGGAAATACTTGCTGCATTTGACGAATATGGCTATCTGCAAAACTGAAGTTGACCACTTAGTAAACTAAGTAAAAATATTGATATTGTTGGTCATTCACAATTTAAATAATTGTTTATAAGTAGGATAAGGTGCAATATTATTTTTGGATAGGGGTTGAGATATTCTGGTGTTGAGAGAGCTACTTAGTTAGAGCAAAAAAGTTGCTCAATATTTATTACGCCAACCCAGATTTAAGGAAAATTTATCGTCTTTATTTTTCTAGAAAGTTTTAAAAAGTAATTTTAACGTGGTAATACAAAAAATTACAAATTTGCTCAAAATGGAAATGTTGGTTTGGAAAAAGGTACATAGTTAGAGCAAACAATTTGCTCAATACTCATTAACAAGAAAAATTTAGAACCCATCAACATTTCTGTTAATGCCTTAATTGTTGAAAGAAAAAATACTGTTAAGTTTGGCATTAACCTTTTAGAAGAGAAAAGTAGCACATAATTAGACAAATATTAAGCAACATTAGAAGTTCACAAATGTATGTTTGAAAAAAAGAGGAAGCTTAATATTAAATTTGGCAAACCAAAAATTCAATTATCTTCCTAATTCCTTAATTGTCGAGAGAAAAAATATTGGCTAGTTCCATTAAGTTTGATTTGACGGACCACAAATTATGATTACAGCAGAGAAGTTCCTCAGTATGTATCGGCCAAAAAAGTTTATGTTTTCTCAAAGTTTCACTTGTTTTCACTGTAATTGTTGAGAGAATCTCTCAGCGAGACACAATATTTTTAAGCTGCCACTAATTGATAGATTTAAAAAAAATGTAAATTTGCTCAAAATGACATAATCGTTAACAGAAAAAATATTGCTAAGTTGGTTTAAGAAGACGTAATTAGGTATACTGTACAAAGACAAATTAAAAATATTGGGAACAATTGACGAATTAAATAATAGTTGAGATAAAATTGACGCAAACAGCTTAATTATGAATAATATTGAGCAAATTAGGTAGTATATTTAAACTAGAGCTGCTTGAACGATAACTGTTCAAATCAGTCGATGAATTTTGTTTTTGGAAGAGTTTCAAAATTCGAGCAGAGAAGTTGCTCAATATTTATTGTGTTGCTAACACTGCTGCTTAGCGACGAGACCTTCGGTATTACTTGATAAAAAGAAACAAATAACTAATTTTACATCATAAATACATAATTGTCGAAGGGGGGTCGAGAAATTCTGGTGTTGAAAGAGCTACATAGTAAGCGCACAGAATTTGCTCAATATTTATTATGTTGCCAACCTACATAGATTTAAGGAAACTAAAATTAAATTATATCGTTTTTGTATTTTTAAAAAGTAATTCAACGTGATAATACAAAATATTACAAATTTGCTCAAAATATTGTCTGTTGGAGAAAAATCTATGGTTTCCAAGTTTTTGCTCCAATACCCGGAAAATAAAGCACCAATTTAGAGCTAGTGGTAAACCATTTCAGATAGTCTTAAACAGTTATAGGCCTTAAAAATGTTGTACTTTTGGCGCGTGCTTGCTTTAGGTGTCATATATATGCCACTTAAAGCACAAGAATAAAATTATCACTATTATTTAAAGCTTTATTGTTAGCATAACCACAAGATAATTTTAATTGTAGTTATTTGGATACCAGCAATTTAGAATATTGAAACGTGTAATTAAGATTTTCTAAATTCTATTATTATCTAGAAGATATCCAGTTAACATCGGTTATGCAAATATTTTTCCAAAATCTTGTATATACCAAAAATATTATTTTACATCAAAAGGGAAAAGCGAAAAACAAATTTTTTTCTCCGGTACCAAGCAAAACACACATACACACTTATACATATTAAAACAGTTATGTAATACATATACGTTATATTTTAGTATCTTTTGAAATTCTCCAAAAATGCAAATGTGTGTACGAATGGAAATAAAAATGAAAATTTATTTTTTTGTCTAGACGACTACACAAAGTTTACATAATATACAGAATTTTCTTTTGTTGTTGTTGTTCTTTTCAGAAGTTCACAAATTTGTGTACTTATATTATTTTGGGAACCTCCACACTCTGCTCCACATTTATACGGTTACTGTTCAATCACCCTTCCTTCCCACGCGCACACATACTGCGGGGATATTCGGGAAACGCAACCAATTCATTTTTCTTTTCTCTATACAAGTTACCATCTTTTCGCATGTTTCGCATTACCCTTATACAATAAATAAGCGCGAGTACCAGCAGTGAATTTTATTTATTTATTTTTGCAAAATAAACATTTTTTTTGTTGAATGTTTATTTTATAAAAAAAAAAGCACGCGACAGCTTAATTTTTGTTGATTTAGTGTATTGTGTACATTTTATATACATATACCAAATAAAATAGCTGAGGAACAGTGCGCGAGTCGCGACTATTATTAACAAAATATTGATGGTGAGGTGTGCTGATGTGCAAAAACTAATTTGTCCGAATAATTTTTGATTTAATCGGTTTGAACACATTAAGTAAGTAACGCATATAAAAAAAAAATTGTTTAATACATATTTACACTTTATATCACACTGTAAACAAACAACTCATCAGAATATTATGCAAATAAGGCATGTACATAAATCATAAAAAAAATTAATTATTGTAGAGGGAAATCTACTCCTGCTGTATACATAAACCTAAATGAAAAAAAAAATAGATTTATGAATCTACATAATATTCAAGCCAACATAATTTTTGTACACTAATTAATTTATTGTGCGACTAACTTCAATTTATACTTGTACAAACATACACAGGCCAATTCAAAAACCAGCAAGATTTTTTTTTTCTTTTAAAATAAATCGAATTGTTTGCCAAAGTAATTTATGACTGAAGGAAGTGAAATTTATTTTTACTGCTTTCGAGTCAATAAAAATTTATTACTAAAATCTAATAAATAGAAAGTCCGCTCTGTGTATAAGGATATATTGTTATAGATGGTTCGGGAATACAAAATAAATTTTCGTTTTTGAAGGACATAAAAGTGTGACCAATTTATGGTTATTGGTATTGGTCCTTTCTTTGTTTTTTTTTTTTCATAAAGAACCTCAAATGGTTAGTTTTTGTTGGTTTTATGCGATAATTAAAATTTACCGGGAATTTCAAATATGTATTTAGATCCGTATACAGATAAGAAATATATTGAAATAATTTGTCACTAAAATAACTGTCGTACAGCGATTTAATCTGCATTATACCTTTTAATAGTTAAAAATAGTTTAACTTCTTAATAAAAAAGGCGGAGGTTGTTTTATCGTAAAAATGAGTTATTCGGCTTAGGATTTTTAAACCCAATCTCGAGCCTAATCTTTAAGCTTAAAATGTTATGTAGAGTTCGATTGGGATTGCCAAAAAAATCAAGTTTTTAATGCCCAACGGAATGCACAAGCAGAATAGTCGTTGTATTGGTTAACATAGAATATATTATTGAGGTTATTTTAACCGTCAGTAAATCTTAAGTTATTTCTACATAATAAGAAGCAACACGCGGTATCGAATAACATTGAATTTTCTCAACAAACGCGAGCCGAGTGAAAGAATCCCTTAATACCGAATATAATCAACGGTGTTTTATTTTATTACGAATTCAATTTAGGCCATTCCAAATTGTACCGAATGTCAAAAGGCTGAATGTCGAAAGGCCGAATGTGTCGATGGTCTGATTGTGTTGAATAGCCGAATATGTCGCAAGGCTGAATCAAAGTGAAGGGAATTAAGTGAAAGAAAATTTTCTAAAGTAAAGGGTAATTCTATTAAGTAAAGCAGAATTCTGTTAAGTAAAGAAAAATTTGATTTATGTATATAAGTCAAGGAAAATTATATTAAATCAAGGAAAATTCCAAAACGTGAAGGAAAATTCAATTAAATGAATGAATGGCAGTTTAATCAATAGGGATATTAATAACACAAATATTTCAAATGAACACAAAAACAAACTCGGCACTGCAAACATCTGTTTTGGCTTTTCCGAGGAAAAAATCTGAACTCTCTCAAAAAGTAGATGCATCGAATTTCACGGTAGGAGCAAATAGAAAACATTTAAAAAATGTCAGGAACAATAATTCCAAAATATTTGCTCAAATCTCTAAATAATATATCGCAAAAGCTCAATTTTTTAACTGGTACGAAAAGTAGCAGTCAACATCAGTTAATTCACTTTTTAACTACATGTATAGGCAAAAATATCGGTTAATATTGTTTCACAAAATATTGAGCAACTTTTGGGTTGATCAACTAACTCGATCAAAGTTAAAATTTCTTGACCTAGTTTTGCAAAAAAAGGTCGTGTACATTCGCCCTACTAAGTCAACAACTCAAATTGTGTCTCATCAATGTTGCTCAATATTGTTAATATAAATGTTAATGTTGAAATGAGCAAACCTTTAGTGTTCTTGTTAGGGCATGATTCGAGGTTACTCTTAGAACCTTATAAAGGTTGGAACAAAATTAAACTATTTTGTTTTCTAAATTAGATAGTTAAGTAGCTCAATTTTTTAACTGATGAAAAGAGTACCAATCTATATCATATAATTCAAGTTTTAACAGCATAATATATATAACCAGAAATGTCGATTAATATTGCTTTATAACTCAATCAAGCCCTAGTTAAAGTCAACAATTCAATTAAATCGTGTCTCGTCAAAGTTGCTCAAAATGTTTAATATAGAATTTTAGAATTTACATTTTGAGCAAAGTTGTAGTATCCTAGTTTTGGGGTCATTCATTACGTGTCAAGGCTTGACAAAAATTTAACTATTCCGATTAAACTATTTTGTTTTCTAAATCAGATGATTCAGTAGCCTATTCCAGTTAAAATATCGGTTAATAATGCTTTATGATAATCCTTGAAATATTGAGCAATATTTTTGATCTTTCTCTTTGATCAGAACTAAAATTCTCAAGCTAGTTTGGAAACAAATGTTTGGAATGCTGGGCAAACTTTCAGTGTTCTAGTTTGGACGTGATTCATCATTACTCCTAAAAAATATTTTAAAGGTTGCAGCAAAATTAAAGTAATACGATTAAACTATTTCTACCTATTTTTTTAACAGTTAATTTATTTTTCAACTACATGATTAACGTAAAATATCCGTTAACATTGTTTTAGGAAAATTACGAAATGATTGAGCAACTTTTTGTAGCTTAATATTTTGAATATTGAAATTTTGAGCCATCTTTTATTGTATAAAACACCCAACTCTTTTTGACACGGTACTTTCATGTTGTCATAGAAAGTTACTGTGTAAAATACTCAGGTAAAAAAAGGTTAAAAGAAGGGTTGGGTATGTATAGGAATTTATAAAATCCGAATTTAAAAATTTCAGCAGAACCAACAAAAAAATTGGGAAATATAACAAGTTAAGGAGAAAATTATGAATGTAAAAATGGCGTACAAAATGGCGATTTTCAATGCTTCAACCTGCTGTAGTGAGAGAACACCTAATGTGGACTGCGTTTGGCTAGCCTACGTTTCGAACACGCTAACCCCGATGACTTTCATGAATTTCGGATTTAAATACAAAATTCGTTTCGTTCGACATTTCTTTCTTGGACTAGTAAGGATTTTCTTATGGGCCACCGCTACCTAAATAAAAATATTTCCTTCCCTCAGGTTTACGACATAAATTTTTTTTTTAAAAATGATTCTGGTCGAGATTGCGGTAATCCGAGCAATTTATTATATCGATATAATAAGGGAAAGTTTTGGCCGTCTATGTGCCAATTCTGAAACCGGTTGCTTGCTGTTCAAGATTATGGTAGCCTATGGTATGGTAGGTATGTTAGAAACTTGTTCTGCCGATATATATATGTAGCTGATATAGTGAAAATTCTAACACGCGAACCAGATTCAGAATTGGTTCCGAGGTAGCCAATAGGAAACGAATTCCTAACTATACCGACATACCAACCTTCCAGGGCTGCCATAATCTTGACCAAAAGAATTTTTTAATTTTTTTTCTCTTACATACATATCTTACATTTAAATTTTACAATTTTGAAGATTTCTTGGTTATTCCAAAATATCGAGTTTTGAAAAATTATGTATTAGCAAACGCGTTTCAAAATGATCTAAAAGTTCAAAATCTACAAAAAAGTTAAGATTTAGTTAGTTATTTAAGTATAAGCTTAATAGTAAAATTTAACCCGAAATAAGCCACAACACCTCAAAAATATTTTAAAACGCAGAATGAGCCGAAATAATATTTTTGTTCCCGAAGATCCCTTTACAATGTTAAAACGCAATTTTCAGTATTATCGTATGTCCCATTACCATTCAAAAGGTTGGTATGGGATACATCAAATTTTAAATTTTTCAGATAAATAATTCATAATTAATAAGGGCTTCTGATAATTCAACTATTAACTTGTTAACCCCAGTTACAATTTCATTTCATATGCCCATCTTTACCATATCCCATGGCTATATTCTGAAATTTCGTAAGAACCCTTGCAAAGTTATAAAGGGATCTCGTTAACTTTGACTTTTAAATATGTCAAATGAACCAACCGTCATAAGCCATAAATGATTTTAATTAATTGAATCATTAATTTGTCAACCTTAGTTAAGATTTCTTTGTATAGGCTGACTTTTTACCAAGTTCCGTGGTCTAAAATTCAAATACTTATAAATAATTCATATGAAAAATTAAAAGTTGATGTATTTGGGACCTCATCTCTATTTTTGAATGCATCATACAAAATTTCTAAATGTTTACCATATACGAAACATGGTAAAATATTGGTCTATACTATGAAATCACATTCGCAATTCGGCGAATAATCAGAATTAATCACCATTGGGGTTGACCAACTAAAGCTTGAATTAATTAGGAGTCTCGAGTACTTAAGAATAATTCATACGAAAAAATGAAAAGTTGATGTCATACGACAATTCTGAATGTTGTTAGTAATATTGATAAGGATTGGCTTATTCAAATGAATCACACACAACCAGGGATGATATATTTACGATTCGATTATTTAAAACAAGCATTTAGTATATGATGTAATCTGGATGATTCATATGATAAATTTCAAAGTTAATATACGTATACATAAATGAGGCCCTTTCCTAACTTTTGAATGGGTTACAAATTTACTGTTGAATTAATCAGAAGCCTTATGAATGATTCATATGAAAAATCAGAAAGTTGTTGTATGAGAGACCTTTTCATAATTTTTGAATGGGTCATGTAAGACCTAAATAAAAAAAAATGATGCATACAAAAGTTGCACAATTTTTAGAGGGAAATCTAATGATGACCTTGAATTTGACCTTGAGGTGAAATTTCAAGGTCAAGCCGGTTTTTTTAATGGAAACACCTATTTTTGACTCTGGATTTTGAAAACGCGTGAAATTCTACGTTCAGCCATACAGTATCATGATAGGAATCAAAGGTCATTCCAAGGTCTGGTTAGTTAATAATAGGTATCAAGTAATTTTTTATTCTTTACAAAAAATAAAGAACCAAACGTATAGTATTTTTTACTCAGATTCATATTATAAAAGCTATTCCAAAAGCCATTAGATAAATAATAGAATTTTAATGAAATTTAATCAACAAATTTAATTTGTTTTTTGAGGTTTAAAGAAAAAATTTTCTTACCAATGACTGAACGCAGGAGGGAGTACCCCAGTAGTGCTGCTCTATCCTAAATTATATTTTCATGAAAAAGAACCCTCTTAAAAAACTTTTTATGCCTCAAACCTCACAAAAACAAATAATTTTTTGATTAAGAGGAAACATTTCATTAAAATTCTATTATTCATCTAATGGCTTTTGGAATAGCTTTTATAATATGAATCTGAGTAACAAAGACTGATGGATTAATTTTTTTGGACTGTTTTTTTAATTTTTTGTAAAGAATAAAAAATTACTTGATATTATTAAATAACCTGACCTTGATCCTATCATGACACTGTATGGCTGCACGTAGAATTTCACGCGCTTTCACAAGCCGGAGTTAAAAATAGGTGTTTCCATTAAATAACCGAATTGACAATGAAATTTTACCTCAAGGTCAAGTTCCAGGACATCATTTTATTTCCTCCTAAAAGTTGTGCAACTTTTGTATTTACACTTTTTTTAATTTAGGCCTTCCCCGGGAGTTATTTGAGTGGTTCTTTTAAAATGGGTCACCCTGTATAATGAAATTACAGTTGGGGTTGACAAATTAACAGTTGAATTAATTAGGAGCCTTAAGAAATTCAGAATAATTCATACGAAAAATTGAAAAGTTGATGTACGAAGACCCTTTCCTAATTTTTGAATGGGTAATACGAAAATTCTGATGTTGCAGGAATATTGATAAAGATCACAAATCAGAAGCATCAAGCACTTAGAATGATTCATATGAAAAATTTGAAAGTTAATGTATATCCTTCCCTAACTTTTGAATGGGTTGCGCGAAAATTCTAAATGTCATCATGCAACATGGTAAAGGTTTTTTTTTATGGTTGCCTCATTTGACAAATTTGAAATTGAAGTATGTACGTTAGTTTCCCTTTTATAACTTTTGGATGGGTCAACGTAATTTCTGAATATTGCCATGGAGAAAAGGGTTGGCCAATACAAAGAATAAGCACTAAGGTTGATTTATGTGACAAATTTGAAATTTGATACGTTTAATAAATGTTGTTGTGATGTAAACGAAAAAAATAAAAATTGATTTTTTGCCAGAGGCTCACCCTCCCTATTTTTTGTATGAGTCATTTGGAAAATAAATGGATGGACAAGTAGTATATTTACTTTCTAAAGTATACAACTTCCTTATTTTTAAACGGATCTTACAAAAATTCTGCGAATTCTCTTGGAACATGGTAAAGGTCTGTACAATGAAACCACAACTTGATTTAACAAACTAACGATTAAGTTAATCAAAATTTTTTGGAATTTTTGAACCTCTGATTCGTTGAATATGGTAAAATCATTACAATTTGATTGTCAATTGGTATTTTTAGACTGTATTTTAAATTGATATCAATTTAAGCTAAATTTAATTATTTCCCGATTTTGTTAATCAGTTATTTAAATTTAGTGTACAGTAATGTTTAATGGTTTAGTGTTTTTGATTAATTTTTAATAAATTTTCTAGTGCAGTATTACCAGATTAAACTTTTGGTAATTTCGTACTAACTTTTCATGGTTCCTACAGTTAGTTTTCGTAAACTAGCAAAACGTAAACATGACGGAGTTCACGTATCTACCTAACGCGTGTATTTAAATTTCCATCCCGAAAAACCACTCCTTTTTTCCACAAAAACGATATTAATTCATCACTTTAAGGCAAATTTATCTATATAGGTATATGTAACATACATATATCCCCATTTGCCACATCGACAAATTTCCCAATTTTTACGTTGTTAAAATTAAAATGATTTTCAAATCTACTACACTTTCGCATATATACAAATCGAAAAATATATTATACGGTATAGAGCAAATTGAGGAAATTTGTTAAAGATTTATTTTCTTTATTATCCCGTAATATTATTGTATGTGTGTGTGTGTGTAAATTATATATGTATATACGTATACATTTAATTTATAAGAAAAAGATTTATTTCTCAGATGCTGCCATGGTACTCGTATATGCTATCTGATACGCTTAAAAAATACTTATATTTATAAAGGAATTTGTTTTCAATTCATCTTCAAAATAAACACATATCCTTTGAACTCCCCCCGAATATACGTGTATGTACAAAACGACGAAAAAAAATGTGACCGAATCAATATACTAAATTTAAGAGTGAACGACTTACATGTCTCTATTAAATATGGATAAATATACGAAAATCCAAATTTTTATCCATTCACATAATGATGATGATGATGATAAAAATCCTGAAATCGAAAAATAAATTCAATTAGTTTTTGATAAATTTTTTATTTACTATAAATTAATAGTACACGATAAATACAATATAGGGAGACGCGCAATGACCATCACAAAAAAAAAATTTCTTGTGCATCCTAACAACAACAATAGATATAAATCTAATTAATTTCAATTTCTATATTAATAAAAATTTCATAAATAAAGCTCCAAGTCATCTCCCTTCAAATACGAAACTACTATATACTTATGTATATACAATATACTAGAGATCATATGTTTCGTATCTATCATATAAAACACCCCATAATCGCACCAATCAAACTAATGAATAATTAATTGTCTAGTCGTGATAATAGTTCGTATAAAGACTATATATTATAGTAATAATCGTAATAATAAAAAATAATCATAATGATAACGACTTAAAGAAAAAAATCTTCTGCACTGTTAACATTATGACAACAACAATAAAAGCAAATGTTACATAACAAGTGTAACGCAAAATAAAATAAAAGGACATGCGAAATACGAGTATAAAATGAGGGGTGCGAGAATAGGGAACGCGCGGAAAATCAATTTTTTATATTTTTTTATTTTTTATGTAGCATTTTTGATGTGAAAGATGAAGAAAAAGGACAAAAATTCGCAATTAATAAATTTTTCTTTTATAATATTCTTACATCAACATAAAAATGTGCTGTTTATTAATTTTTTATGTGATGCAAAAGAAACGAGAACGGAAGTGAAACGGTTGGTGATTATGAAAAATGAAAATAAGTACAAGTTTTTGATGGTTTGACATGGAAGATGTACATGACGGAAGGTAGAAAGTTTGATTTGTCTTTAGGTATATTACTCTGTTAGACGCTTCCCCCCTGAAGCTTTATGTAAAACAAAACTATATCCTGTACAAATTACTAAAGTTTTTTTCGTGTTTTTTATCAATTTTTAATTATTCCGAATATTGAAGAAAGAATTCAGGGAATTTGGGAAAATGAACCTAAAAATTTAGGTTCTTAAGCAAATTACAACACATAACCATATCCACAATTAGCGTATTTTAAAGTAATTTTACGAATTTCAAAATGCAAAAATTTCAATCGTTCAAACATAAACGACGAAAAATAACGAATATTTTTTTAAATTGAGAAAACCTAACACCTTGCTCTATCTAAAATTTTAATTATGACTCTGATATTTGAAAACCACTGATATAGGCTTTTGTAAACATCCTATAGGCATAATATTAAAAATTGTCGAAATTTGGATTTTCTGAACTCAGAATTAAACTCAGTCAGTGAAAAAGAAAGTAGAGATTATAGGGACAGGACTTAGAATTTTAGAATAAAATTTCAAATTTATAAATTTTAATTTCTAAAAATTTTGCAGAATTCAGGTAAATCATATTCATCAGTTTTATATTACTCAATCTTTTTATATAAAATAGTTGCAGCTTACTTCTTCGCTTTTATTAGTGTCTGTAAGTGGAATTTGCAATGCTAAGAAATTTGTGTCGGATTACTGCGCTCTCGATACATCGGTCCATAGTTAGAAAAAAGACTCAATTTAGAGGAATTGAATTTATAGGGCGCGAGAATACGGGAAAGCAAAATTTGCGTTCGGTCGCTGCCTAAAATTATCTTTACTTATACTGAAATGCGCTAGTTTAAGGGGATTTGAAGATATGTCAAAAAATGAAAATCAGCGTATTTAGGCCTAAATTGAAAATTTTTTGGGATGAAAAAAAGAAATTTAATCAAAAAAAACGGAAACGACAAAATTACAACTGATAGGTATGTTTTACCAGAAAATGTTGTAATTTTTAAATTTATTTAATTTATTAAAGCATAACCATCTTTATTCTGCAGTTTAAACATTTTAGCGACTTTAAAATAAAAAAAAAAATTAAAATGGAAAATTTTAACAAATAGTAGGTAGAAGAAGAACTTGCCTTTCTCATATTTTAAAACATTGAAAGTTTTGAATTCAAAAATTGAAGATTTCAGAAATTTTAAATTCTAAATTGGTCTAAACAAATTTGAAAAAACTTCATTTTTTAATGAAAATTTAGCATTCTCGACGAACTAAATTCAGTTGGATTCTTGATTCCGCTTTCTTCGATTCTTCGGCAACCTAGTATCCCTGACAAATATTGACGATTGGACTGGCATACTGACATTGGGTGATAAACTTTATTTTATTTCCGATAGGTATCGCATTTGCTATTTTTCTAATCGCCAATAGGCTTTAGTTAAACGAATTATTTTGTTATGATCCAGGAAATCATATTCAACTACATACCCTAATATATTATAATAATAAATATCATTTATCTAATTACTAGAATTATGTATGATAAATTTTATTAAAATATGATAAATGCAATAATTTTCAACTTTAATGATTGCAACAATAATGCGACATGATTTAATATAATCGAGATAATCATATAGTATGGTTTTACATATGATCTGCAATATTTAAATATGGTTAGAAGAATCATAATACAATAGGGTCTATCATAATAGAATTAGGTCTACCGAAACAAAATAAGGTTTATTGGAAATTATTTGTATCTCCTCGTGTTTGCTACGGTCATATCAAATTGAATTTGTACTCTAAGACGGTACAATTATTACCTAATCTCTAAGAAGTTTTAAATAAAGAAAATATTAAAACAATTTAAAAATAAATTATTGTATTTAATTAATTTATTATTAACGTTATTAGTTAAAAAGTGTTTTAGTGATATTAGTAGTTTTGAAACCTAAAAGTGAATTTTTAGTATAGGACCAATAGTTATTAAACCTTATAAGGGGGTAATTGTGTCTTGCAGTGGAAAACTACGGCACGTAAGTACACCCTGCGCCATTGAAATGTTCGATTTCGATTATTTACTATTTCATGCAATTCTCTTATAGATTTTCCCTCATTCGCTATTTTTTTTTGTTTTTTATTTTTCAGCATATTTCATGCCTTATTAGGTATTTAAAACCAAACTAAGGATGAAATATTCGTTCGGTTTCAATTAAGTAGTCAAAGAGTTAATTTTACAAAGTGTCGCTCTAAATTAAATGCTAACGAAAAAGCCAAAATTTTGAAGCAAAGGCAAAAAGTACACACATTCACAAATTTCAACAGTAATTTAGTGTAGCCAAACAGCAATTAGAAAGTTGTTAAGGCACTTTTCCGAAAATCAAACGATAATTTGGCTCTGATGCAAAGAGGAGAACTTCTGTTTCAACAAATCGAATTTCAGATATTTAGATCTTAAGCAAAGGGTTGCTACGGCTTTGGAGCTGAGAAGTTAGCTTATAATAGCAACAACCGACACTATTTCAGTTCATACTATTAAAAGGAACTTAGTTTATATGCTTGTCGACCTGCGAGAAAATCAATATTGACAGCAAAAAAGGCAGCTGCAAGCCTCAAATTCGCAATAGAATGAAAAAACTGAATGTCCAGGGACTGGCGATGGTTCATATTCTCGGGTAAATGCAAATTCAATATCTTTGGACCCGATGTAAGGACAAGGGTTCGGCAACGAAAAGGCAAACGGTATTTAACAGAATGTATTTCGCCGACAGTGAAAAGTTCACCATACGTTATGGCCTGGAGAGCCATAACAGCCTTTGGAGTTTGATCACTATGCCTTCTGGATAGTTCAGAAAACGGAGGAAAATATAAAAAAATTATCTAAACCTGAATCGTGACCATTGAGGACCCGACTCAATACATCGGTATTTGACTCTTCCAGGACGATTACTCTCCGTGAGTTATTGATGTTATTTGTGAAGGAAGAATGCTTAATTTTAATGTCTATTTTATTTAGGTAGCCGAATTTAAACATAGCTTGGTGCTTGAGTCGTTACCCTGGACAGGAAATAGTCCTGACCTCAATATTGTTGAAAATATTTGGTCCTTCATGGGAAAGAAGATTACAAATTACAAGCTGAAAAGTGCCAAAGAGCGGAAAAAACTTATAGATAAAGTCTGGTTTGAAGAAATAACAATATATTATTTAATCAAACTTTAGAATTCAATGCTGATCGGGTTTAAGGCCATCATAAAAGCCAAGGGCTGGGTTATTATTAATCATTGATTTTAAAAAGTTCAATTTCTCTGAAAATATTTTAGTTGAGATGAATTATTTTATTTCTGTTAATTCTTATTTTGAATAAAAATTACCATTGTCAACAAAAAACTATTTTTCAATTGAAAAAACTTTGTTAAAAACACTGTAAAGACCAACCAAATTGTTACGAGGTAGGGCGGAATATTCCTTATCCGACGTTATGTAGGTCTAAAATGTCGGATTACCGTTCCTTTTATTTGAATATCTTCGGAATAGTGTAAAAATTGTTTTGATAATCAGAATCTATCATTTTTGCTATCTACTTTTGAAGCAAACGGTGGTATTTCCAAAATTTGCTTTAAAAATTCAAACCGAACATTTCATGAATGGCGCAGGGTGTACATTTTTTCTATATACAGAGCATTAAACACCGTGTTGGTTATTGAACCATTTTTCTTTCTGAATATTTGCTCGTTCAGTGTTATTAAATATTAAAATAAACGATGTTTCCAATTATTCAATGTGTGCTTGGAATACAATTTTAAGAAAACAATTGTACAAAAATAGTTTTTGAGAATTACAAATTCAATTTTCTAAAATAGATTCAAAAGAAGCAAAATAGACATAATTTTGTAATTAGATTTAAAATTTTATTCCACTAAACAAATTTTTAGCCCTTAAAAACCAATTTATTCAAAAACTATCCAACTATTTCGGCTGAAATCGGCAAACCAATTACGCTTGTAACAGAGGAACGGAACAACGTATCTGCGGTGATAATTGACTATATCATCAATCGCAACCTAAATAAATTGTAAGCAGTTTTATTAAAATCAAAATATAAATATCTTTCATTGAGGTTTCTATAGGCTTTTTAAGGACGATTTTACAAAATTCGCGAAACATGTGTAGACGTTATTGCCAAAAGAGCTACACTGCCATACTAAGGAAAAAAGTTACAAACGCCAAAAGTCGAAAAATGCGTTAGGGGCATATTTGAATTCTGCAAATAAATACCTGTCTTTCTGCTTTTTTAAACAGCTAAATATCCTGCATCAAATGCCATAAAATCACGTTATTTAATAGTCAGGTTTCATATTAAGACAAGGCAAACAGAAATAGTTAAATTGAAATTATACAAAACTACAAAAAGGCAAATGTGATTTTTTTATAGCAAGGTAGCATGACACGTATTTTATTCTATCTTCCGGAGGTTGCATTGCCAAAGCTAATACAATATAATTTGCATTAAAGTATATTATAAGAATGCTCAGTGAAGTTATTTTTATTTTCAGGAAAGCTATTCAATGTTGACACCAATTACAGCTCACCTTTCTTGTTCTGAATTAATAAACAGATGATCCATGTCATCAACTGCTGCCTGAACCATCTCAAATAATGTGAAATATCGAATTTAGGTAAATTAATAATAAGCTTTTGAGCTGATAGATACCCATTTCTATGATGGCATTGACTATTTAAAATGTAGATGAATGCGGGGAGCTTAACGAGCGCTGGTAAAAAACAAAAATTATAGAATTAATTTATTAACACATATAGCAACAATTGAATATTTGAACCTGTTTCATTCATTAAAAGAGGAATTAATTTCTAAATTGGTTAGTTGCATAAATTATTTGCGTCTTGTAACAATATTAATAAATATTTTTTCACATTTCCCGATGATCATTGGTAAAAATATAAAATATCCAAATATTGACACCTCTGAGCAGTGGGATTTCCGAAAAATTATTGATTAAACCAGATCATCTGTGTATGTCTTTGGCCCACGCCAAACTAATCTTTATAAGTGGTTAATAAATTAAAGGCCAAAAATAATTATTAAATTTTAATTTAAAAATTCGTTCTTTTAAAACACTAAGGCAACAAAATTAAACTAAATTTCTCGTAATTATTTGCTAAGATGGTGTTTTGAAATACGAAAATTTGGCACAATTTTCATAAACATGATTATAACATAAAAATTTAATGAACTATTTTTGGTGTATAATTTAGCCACTTATAAAAAATATAAAATGAATTGTTCCAAATTAATCAAAACGTTTTATTGCTTAAGGCCATGCCACATACGCAAACGGCAAACTGGAATTTCAAACCGACCGGCAAACCCATTTTTTTTGTTAAAACTGTTTCATTTGCAATATCAGAAATATGAAAAAAAGTTCAGTAAGTACCATCTTTTTCTAGACAATTTTATTAAAACTGATCTAATTTCATGGACAAATTTTAGCTTGACTAAAATGTGAAATGATGGCAAAATATTTGCTGTTTTTTAAATGAAATTAAATAAATTTTAATATGATAAAATTTAAGACAATAAGTACAACGCGTTATTGTTTTAACTTTTATTAAAATTTTATAAAACAACAATATTTTATTATTATTATGGGTTTAAATCATTTTTATAATAATTTTGATTTTGCAAATGAAACAATTTTGTGGAAAATTGGGTTTGACGGTTTGAAACGACGCGCCGGCCGGTTTGTCATTTGTGCATGGACCAACGTCTTAACTTTCTACAAAAAGCAAGGTCTAGTGCATTGATTTAGCTTCATACTATTACTAGGACAGAATAAATGTGTCATATCAAATTAGATATGACTGTTTGGTGGTTGTTACCCACGATACCACTAGACAAAGTTCATACAAACTAATTTAAAACAAAAAAAAAAATTCTAAGATAACCATACTTTTAAAGTCCTATGTTGTATATAACTATAGTATTAGTCAAGCAAAATATGTTTTGACAAATTTATTTTAATTCAATAATATTTCTATTTACAGGTGAACGACTAGCGCTTAGTTTAGTACTTCTGCCGTACATTCTTCTACGGAAAGAGGAATCATAAAGGAAATTCTCGCTTTTCTAAAAAAGAAATTCAAAATTCATTTATAACTAAACCTATTATTTTAATTACATCAAAAACTACAACGTATTTTTTCTACAGAAACCAGTTGAAGCGGCCAAAACGGAAGGAAATACTGAATTTCTCAAAATTATTTTTATACGTGAACCTTAAGAAATAATTCAAGTGTGAGTTTTGCGGGAAAACGTACATGTTTACGAATGCTTTAGAACCATTAAATACTATCATTAATTGTTTGGGTATAAATGCTAACTATCCAACATTTTGCGAGCATATGTACATGGCTTTCATACAGAAAGCTATATAAAATGTCATCACAGGCAAGTTGAATGATTCCAGATGTATTTGAAGATAATACTTCCTATTTTTCTAATGAACTACTAAATTCCATAATTTTAAGTTTAGTTTAACTAATGAATTTGGCTCAAGATACTGGTTTTGTATGTGGAAGTCTAATGCTCGGTTTCACAAAAAAAAACAGGAAAAATCCAATTAGTGAATATTCCATCTCTTTCTTCTTTTATGAAAATGCGATTTATTTCAATTTATTAAACGCACTCTAATTTTATTTCGTTTTTACATGAAAATTTTGACTGAAGAGCTAAATATTTAGCTGCCCAATTTCGTTCAGCTAATTATTTAGGTGAAGGCTAAATATTTCAATGTAAAATAAAAATATAATTAACTTGCATTGAATTTTTATTGTGAAATAAAACGCAATTTCATAAAAGAAGAAAGGGAGGAAATATTATTTAACTAAAGATTGGTTATTTTTTTGTGAAACCGGGTATAATGGAACTAAGAAATCTGGAAATTTCACAGAAATATAAGTTTGCGCGCCAAGAGAAATTGTTTAGCATTAATTTCATAGAATTCGGAAATATTATTCTAATGGAAGATAGTAGAAAAGAAAATTATTAAGAGAATTTGGATGTGTTAGTATAATTCGCTAATACAACCTGCGCAAAAAATCGTGGTACAATCAGTCCAGTCGCCGCGGCCTAATAAGATTTTTTCATAATCGTAATCTGATCAGTTCGAACTTGGATTAAATTCTATTACAATTTTCGGAACATATTAACTTCAAATAAATTAAAAATTAGAAATATAAAACGATATATTTTAGTTGTGTTCTACATTTGGAAAATTTAGGTTTCAATTATCATTATTACGGTTTTGAAATTGAATTTATGGAGCAATTTTAAACAATCATAAGACTAAAAGTTTTATGAAAAATTTTAAGAAAATGTTTCAAATAAAAATATAAAAATAAAATATAATTTCGTTTAGACCTCTAATTTGGATATAATTATACTATGTGTACTGTACGATAGATTAATTAAAAATAAATCTACATTTCATGAACTATAGAATATGTTTTGTTATTTAGTAAAATATATAATATTTATGGTATGATAGCTGCTATTACACCACGCAGTATACTTCATTAATTGATACGATAACAACTATCACAGCATCTGATGGGTTTTATCATATAAACATACTAAATTCAATTAATTTATTGATAACAACTATCATAATATCTGATTGTTGTTATCATCTCCAAATGATAAATTCAATTATATAATATAATTGATACGATTCATCACAATAGCGATATATGTAATCATGGATATTTTTATTATGTTGGTAACAAAGTTACTCAAGTTACCTTTCACATACAAAAAAGTAAGATAGAATTTTGAGTGCGTTTATTTCATGAAGTTACTTTTTTCAGTACTGAAGTTACTTTGATCAAGAAATTGTAAATAGATGGGTAACTTTAATGTTTGAAACTTACTATGAAGTTACCTTGGTCTATTTCCGAAAATGCCTATTATAGGTGTTGATATGTAACAACAAACATCGAATAGAAAATGTTTCGGGTTTGATGCTTACCAAAGTACATACTTAATAATTTTTTTAAATATTATTTTTATTTCATAACGGCATTTCCTGGTTTCAATACGAATTGAAAAACATAAAATTTTGTATTGTAAAACAAGGAATATATTATGTACATTAGAGCGGATTAAATTTTTAAGTGGTCTGGAGACTCCACTTTTCTGTAAATTCATTGTATTTGAAGCAAAAATGCCCACTACACCATATGGCTACGATGAATTTCGAGCCTGCATAATTTCATTTGAAGATTTTTTTTATATAGAGTGAGTTTTTTAAAATGCCAGGCTTTTATCTCGAGAACGGTGCTGGATAGGAGAAAATTACTTTTAAGGAAAATGTTAAGGGTTGGTTGGGGGGGGGGCATCGGATCGCGACCTTCAATTCAACCTTGACTACGACCTTCAAGGTTATTTGAAAGTTAAATTGAATTTGTTAAATATAAATCCCAATTTTTGACCACAGATTCATAAAAAACGCAAAATTATACGTTCAGATAGGCATTTTAAGTTCTTCCTTTGGAAGACTTTCAGGTGTTAGTTCAAGGACAAATTACTAAATAATTGGAAATGATCTGTAAATAATGAAATGGGGAATATACTAACACAATATTAACTTGGTACCTTTGGTCATGGTGCCAACAAATTTAAATTAAGTCATTCCCCATTAAAATTCATTATTTGCTGATTATTTCATATTATTTTGTAGTTTGTCCTTGAACTAACATCTGAAAGTCATTCAAAAGAAGAGAATAGCTTCCTATCTGAACGTAGAATTTTGTGCCCTTTCCGAATCAGAGGTCCAAAAATAGGGCTTTTCAATTTAAAACAATCAATTTGACCATCAAATGACCTTGAAGGTCGAATTAAAGGTCACCATCTGATGTCCCCTCGACCCTTAACAAATTTCATTAAAAGTTATTTTCTCCTATCCAGCACCGTTCTCGAGATAAAAGCCTGACATTTTAAAAAACTCACTCTATATAAAAAAAAATCTTGAAATGAAATTATGCAGGCTCCAAATTCATCGTAGCCATATGGACATTTTTGCTTCAAATAAAATGAATTTACAGAAAAGTGGAGTCTCCAGACTAAAAATTTTTTCTCCATACAATTTAATCCGCTCTAATGTACATATCACAGATTGTCTCACTGATTACCCCGGAACGCTCGCTTTCCGGAACATTTGATTGCAGGTTTTTGAATTGGGGAAAACTTTTTCTTTAAACGATTGGTATCTACAAAAATACGATAGTTGTTTGTGCCAAATAGATTCATGCGACATACTTCAAGGAGTCATTTCTAGATTTTACATGCTGCGCCTAACCGAGAAACGTTAAGATAGAACTTACAAATCTGTCTTTTACCTAAAAAAAATTTGAATGCAATTTTGGAGGACCCTAACAGGTAACTATATATAAATTGTACCCGTCCTAGAACGGGCTGTACCCCCTAGTTCAATAATATTTGCATAATAACGTGCATAATTTATTAAATAGATACAGTCATTATTAATTGTATACATCAATGTATGATTTTCTTAATTATTGCATCTAATCATAAATATGATGGTCACTTTTATGATCAGCTCAATCATATTTTTTCTCTGAGTGTAGTTCAGCTAGCACCTCCCTTAGTTTATGATATCAGTATTAACACAGAAGCCATCTCTCATTTCTACAATTATTAATTAAAACTGTTAAATTTTTATATTTTTTTTTTCGCTGGCGCTACATCCCATAGAGGGATTTGGCCGCTTCATTATGAAGTTTCGTAATAATTATTTTTAACGGATAATGAATGATTAATTCATTGATCCTACATTAACCAGCCGTAATTTTAAACCCAGGACCTCCTTTAACCCAGGTTAAAGCAAGCATGCTGACCACTGTGCCACCGGGGCGGCAATTTTTATATCTAGGATATTAATATCAATTATTATTATTATTACTTGAGGGCCATGTGGGCGTTCAAGCCACCCGCACTGCGACCTAAAAGATCTTTTGTGCATGGACCCTACTTAATAAGCCGTCCAGTCAATATTCAGGCTCTTAATGAACCTGACAATACTGCCGGCCGGTATATGATGCATACTATCCGGGCTCATTACTCTCCCTCCTAGATGTTGTAACCTTTTGCAGAAAATGGCTGGGCAATGGCACAGAACATGTTCCGCTGATTCCGCTTCCAGGTCGCAGAAGCGACATATATCCGTCGAACTTAGGCCCATTTTCTTAAGGTGATACCTTAAGGGGATGTGACCTGTGAGGAAGCCGGTAAGCAGCCTCAACTCAGGTTTCCTAAGTACAAGACATTCCTTGGCCCTGGCCGACGAAGGTGAAATAAATTCCTTCGCCTGTCGCAAACCTGGAATTCCGCGCCAGTAAGAGGACTTTTGCACATCCTCAAAGCGTTTAACCGCCCTAAGGTGCCCCTTAGAGACGCCGCAGAAGGGCTCTGGTCCAATTAGTGGAGAGGCAGATCCCTCGCGGGCGAGGCCATCAGCTGCCTCGTTTCCCACAATTCCAGTGTGACCTGGCACCCAAATAAGTGTTACATTATTTGAGCTTGCCAGCAACTTAATAACCTTTAGACAATCCCATACCAGCCTTGACTCAATGGTAAAAGACCTAAGAGCCTTTAAGGCCGATTGGCTGTCTGATACGATATAAACCTTTGCGTCGTTTAGGCCTTTAGATATGCCTATCCTAGCACAAAGTTCTATAGCATGCACTTCTGCTTGAAAGACGGTTGCATTGGTACCCAAAGACTTCGAGAGTGATGTTCCACTCCCGTGTATTCCTACCCCCGCCCCATCTTCCGTTTTTGATCCATCTGTAAACCACACCATTGACCCTCGCTCAAAGGATGGTCCCCCTGTACTCCACTCCTCCCGGTTAGGTAATCTAACACAAAATGGTTTGTGGAAATCCAGTTTGGCTGGCATACAGTCGGAAGGCATTCCTATAGTGGGGTCTGTCTGAAACTCCTTGAGGATTTCCAGATGGCCCACCATATTGCCTGGTTTGATGTTACCCTCCGCCTGCATCTTAAGGGCCATAGTAGCAGCATCCTTTTTTTACATGCAGATGCAATGGAGTTAGTCCTAGGAGTGTCTCCAATATTAATATCTAACTTCCTGATCAAAAAATTTGACAATATTTGATTTTAAATTAACTAAATTTAAATAATTGATATCGTGATTTAGAGTAGACAAGAATATAAAAACGCCATTTATTACAATATTTTTGAAATTTTACTAAACTCATTAAAACGAGATAAACTACATAATATTGAAAGATAGGTAAAAAGGTTTAAAGTTAAAGAATATCAAAATCGGTTGCCAAGTTTTAGAGATTTGGTACAATTTGTGCGGGTGATTTATTTTCAAAAAACTAAAGAAACTTGTTTATTGTTTTCACTGTAACGTTTTCTTATGTTTTTAGTTTTTTGTTTTTCATTTGCATAATAATTTAAGGTCACTGCTGACAGAAGACCAGTAAATACTTATCGGAATCGTTTTAAGATTGCCTAGATTATCAATCACTGGCCAACATTTTGAGAAAACAAGAGAGAGTTTTATACTTGCTCAGATTTACTACAATAGTTTTATGCTTGCTCAACTCACAAAAAAGTCACTTTGTATAAATTACTCTTCTCATCGACTAATTAAAATTCAGAAATAATCAAATCCAAACACAAAACCCAGAATAGAGACGGAGATACAAATTATGCTGAACAAATTGTAATTTTAGCATCAAATTTTACTAGAAAACTCAAGATTCTACTACTTACTTATATATATGTATATACGGAACTAAACTTTTTGTTAAATTGACCACAAACCCAAAATGACAAGAAATCATCAGGGGCTGTATCAAAAAATCCTTGAAGGTTTTTCATTAACTATTTCGGTCTACAAAGATAAAGAATTGAAATGCTGTCAAAAATGATCAAACATTTCGTTGATCCAAAACCCATTTTCTCGAAGTATTGAAAGTCCCTAAGTCCGAAAAAGTAAAACAAAAAAATGTCCGTCCGTCTGTGTGGATATTGTCTGCATTATCTGATGTAAAGAATTGAAAAGCTTTTGGAAGCTGCAAGTCAAGATGGTCGGGTACCTGCCATGCGAACCACCTCACCTAACAAATTAAAATCTAAGAACTAAAAAGAAAAAAGTCAAAAGCAAAACGTACAAAAAAAAGTAAAAAGTAAAAGGTAAAATGTAAAAGGTAAAAAGCAAGAAGTAAAAAGTAAAAAGCAAAACGTAAAAGTAAGTAAACAGTAAAAAGTAAAAAAGTTTGTTGGTACAAACCAAAAAAAAAATCTCTTTCTGATGTCTGTACTCATGGAATCTTAAGAGCGGCTTGTCCGATTTGAAATTGTTTGTTTCTATTGATCATGGAAAAGCGAAGGATTGAAAAGCTTTTGGAAGCTGTTTGGAATTGACCCAGGAAACACGTGGTGATATTAACACGTTGACCGACTTTTTATATAAGCTGGTTTGAGGATTAAGTTGGGCGTTGAGTTTTCGGTTGAGTTGAGTTTCATTTGCGGGTTGAACGGGAGGTTGAGTTAGAGATGAGTGAGTTGGAATTGGATTATGGGGTAATGACCACTTCAGTTGGGGAGTTTTTTGTGTGTTAAATGACGGTTGAATTAGAATTAGCTTAAGCTCGTGTACCGTGTTGATTTGTTGAGCGTCGAATTAAATGGATTTTTTTACTTGAAAAACAAGCATTACCTTGATCTTCAAATGTTTTCTTATCCAACAAGTAAATATTAAAAAAATTCAAGATCAAATAAGTTATCAAGTAAAAATCTTGAAAATGGTAAGTAACTTCACCCATTATATCTGTTCTGTATAATAGTTGCACATTTATATCACAATCTGTTGCTGGTATTTGCTTATATAAATGAGTTTTATTTAAAAATTGATGATGTGTGGGGTATTAATTATTTCCTGTATATATTCCGAAAACCGCTGTCTGAAATGCTTACCCGTTTGTCCTATATATAAGCTTGATTGTAGGTACGGTGATTTTTTTGATCAATGTGTAAAATTATTTGATTCGGCTTCTATAGTGCAAATTTTACATTTTTGATGCACCTACATTGCTTATTTAAATTTGAGTTTTATCCAATTGTCTGTGGATGCCTCTAAACAGCAATATAATCTCATTCGCGTACTAATATTGCGTATGCCTTGGTGGAAAAGTGATGGCCTAACTAATTGATTTTTTAAAGTTTTTTGAATTCTTGCAAACATTTTCTATATTTTTTTTTTTGCCTAATCCAATATTAAAGCCATTGTGATTATTTTACAATGTAGCTTTCCAGTTGGATTTCTAGAATGTTTCACGGCAAAATTAACCATAATCGATTTACTATGTTTGATTTGCGAAAATTTACCCTCCCTTGGTAATTCTTATTTCGCTAATCATTTATAACGTTTCGATATACCAGATCAAACGTTAAGAAAACTAATAAATTTATTTAGCAGGTATTAGTCGACAAGATAAATTGAAGAGGATTAGATAACTGTAATCCAACATTTTGTCCCCCATAGAAACCCATACATCAAACATAGAGATGAAAATCGGATTAAATTATTGCTCGTATCATGGTCGAATTCGCACAATCACAATAGTAATAGAAACTATTTTTCAAAATTCCAATGACAAAAAAGTTGAAATCTATTCTAATTTAATTACATAATAAACATAATCCTTTTTTATTTTTATTTTTTTGTTCCTTAAACTTCTTAATATTATACGACTCTCATACCCTCACACCGCACAGACATACTCCCTGGAAAAAATATTTTTCTTCTTTTATTCATTTTCATCATAATAAAATATTTTCATCCAAATACAACCCTAAAATAAAAATTGAGTGAAATAATTTTCATTTTATTTTCGTATAATTTAAGCACACAAAATATTTTTCCCGTCTTCGTTTTTTTACCTCATGTTACATTACAGAAAGAATAAGAAGACGAAATATTAAGAAAGAAAATTTATAAGAAGACAGCAACGATTAAAATGACATGTTTGATTTTCTATTTTTTTTTTTTTTTTTTTTGGGAATCAATTAAGGAAATAGACTACTTTACGAATGATATAATTTATAAAGGTTTGAGGGTGGAAAATTTATGAAAATGATGAAAAACTTTTACTGTTTATATAAATATGTATATATGTGAATTATTATTTGCACCTGTTACTTCTGTATTTACTATTCGTATATATGTATATATACAGTTACACTTAAGAAAATTGCAATTTTCTATATATTCGTATGGGTATAGGAGAAAAATTCGGGTGATAAAAGTTTAAAATCGCCCCTAGCGCTCTTACCTATATTTATGTTCATAAGAGATTAAAATAATTATTCGACAAATATTCGGCTCATTCTTTGGTAATTAAAACAAAAACAAATATGTCTCCTTTCATTTCACACCCCTCCATTTTATGGTAATTTCGTCAAGACACCCCGCGCTGCGATACAGTGAAATTACCCGCAAAATAAAGATGAAAAAGTTGTTTTAAAGATTTTTGCCGAGACAAGCATTGGCGTATAGAACAAGTTTTTACTTTTTTATTATTAAGACAAATATTACGATATTTTTGGTTGTTTTGTTATAAACTGAGGCTATATAATAAAATCAAATGAGAAATTTAAGTGTAAAATAAGATGGTGCAGAATGTAAAGATCTTCAGATAAAACGTTTTATAGAACAACATTAGAACAAATGCGAGTAGTTTGGTTTTTGTTTCGTTGTTCGAACCAAGTTGGCAATATTAGCTTTAATTAAATTTTTCATATCCATCATTCATTTTTTGTGGACACCTCCTTTTCTTGTGACCTCCCTTCAAAATTAAAAACTTGCTAGCACACCTATAGTGAACTACTTGGATATACTGCTCTATACTGAAATATTCCTAAAGTTCGCAATGAAATTAGGAAGTACAAACGTATCGATACTACTTCACCTAAGAGGTAATTTTCTTTACTCAACTCAATTTAGCCTGAATTATTTACCCCAAATTAGGTTAAATAAATCTGGATGACAACTGATCGGACACCAGTTCGTGCAATTTGGTATAGCTAAACTTACATTTAAAAATTTGGAAAAATCCAGAATATTCAAAATCCAGGTAAAACACATGACCCAGAATAATTATTCCAAAAAAATGTAATTACCACCTCCGGCTTCCTTCATCATTTTTGGGATGTTACCTGGTGAAATTTTGAGCCAATGCCCCTCTCAATTTTAACACAACGAAGGTGAAATAACTCGAGAATGAATAAAATCTTTATTTAATTGTAATACATTTAGATTGTTGCGTTGAGGATGTTTCAGAAATAAAAACTTCTAATAAGAAATTAAATACATTTTGGTTTTATTCATAACATTAAATACAAAAATTATAACATTTTAGTCTTTGAGTTTTATCCATATAATACAAATAATAATCGTGGACGCAACACTTGCTACAGTTAGTAAAAATTTGGGTGGCCGCGTGGGAACATGATGATGAAACGACACCCTCCTCCCCTCATAACCGCAGATGGAAAAAATAGTGTAGACAAAAAAAAATTCTTACAGCTTTTCAGAAAACTTGCGGCACTAATATAGGGAAACGATGATTAAGGAGTGTTGTCTGATAAAAAACTACCAACTTTACTATCGACTGCGTATAGGTATGGCTGATACCGGTTCGATTCTATAATACTAACATTCCTTTTCTATCCTTCCGTCTTGTTATACGTAAACGAATGTACGGATGGAACCGGCCTATCCCGGGAATCGTACATCTAAATCAATCAACCAATTTAAAAATGTACGAGCTCCAATCGGCGATGAAAAAGTTAAAGATGGAACGATGTCGATTTAAGTTACCTTTGGCAATGATGACGAATTAAATCAGTTTACACCAAAAGAAAAGTTCCAGAAGTATAGCATGTTATATGAAAATTAATATTCGGTTTACGAAAAAGTAAAGAAAGGACCTTCCCATACATATATTCGATGAGAAATAGACAGCAGATTCACAATGAGCATTCACAATGAGAAAACTTTTTACTTTACAGGTTTGTATGAATTTCCAACTTAACGAACAAAAATGTTTGCTCGTTATGTTGGAAATTCATACAAACCTGTAAGTCAAAAGTAATTCATTGTGAATGCTCTGTGAGACGGACAAATTTCAGTTTTATGATTCGTATTTGGTGGTGCGCCTTGGATATAGAAAGCATTGGATTCTAGGCAAGCTGATGAAAATCATACAAATAATTTTGATCATGACAAGCGAAAATTTAAAGTGTTTGAACTTTTAACAAGTACAAAATAATGTCGATACTGCAGATCCTGCACGTGATTTTGAAGGTAATGTAGTGGGTTAGAGTTAAGATGGTCGAAATGTATAGTGTAATCGTATTAGTATTAGGGCTTGCCTGTTCCCGGACCTTTCACATTCCCGGAAAACGGGAGTGGGATTTTTTGATTCCCGGAAATTCGGATATAATATTAAAATTCCGCTCCCGGCTGATTCTTCTCGAACAATTCTTCTTGCAAAATTATTCTCGCACAATTGATCTCAAACAATTTTTCTAACACAAGACTTCTCAGGCAATTCTTCTCAAACAAATTTTTCTCGAGCAATTCTTCTCGCGTTCTTCTCAGGAAATTCTTCTCAAGATTTTATTTTCCTAAAATTTCAAACTAGTAAAAACTGAAGCAATTAAAACCATAATTTTAGATATTTTAAAAGTTTGCTTTTATTAATTCATGTTAAATAATTTGATAAAAAAACAGGGGGAGAGGGGATAAAAGGAATGGATGCGTGCGCCGGTGTTTTGTGAACATCCACTATAATCTTGAGCCAAAATGTTTGAGAATAATTGTCCGAGAAGAAATGTGTGAGAAGAATTGCCTGAGAAGAATTGTGTGGGAAAAATTGTTTGAGATCAATTGTGCGAGAATAATTTTGCAAGATGAATTGTTCGAGAAGAATCAGCCTAGAACCTTAAAATTCAAACATTTTCAAATTGTAGGTCGAGAAATGGAAAGGAAAACAAATTAAGGAAAAAAAAATAAGGGCCATTTTATAAGGGAAGGGTTGGTGGTTAGAAATCTGACATGGGTTTGTGCGGGTAACGGCAGTCGGCTTGAGGGGTTCTTTGACTTTATTCTTCCATTAAAAAAATAATAATAATTACCATGTCCAAAATACAGCTACAGCTACATGCAAACGTTTCAACGGCGATGAAGTGTGTGTATATTATCTAAGAATCTGAGTGATTTTGATTGTTCGTTGACGGGGAATTCGAATTTAAGGTTGGGTGTTGAAGGATCTTCACCGGACGCGTCATTCCCGGATTTAACACGGCCGGCCTCGAGTTTCTCTCGCATTTTGATTGACAATTATTACATTGGGGTTTAATTATATTTGCTTTGCCACATCCGTAACAGAAAATTCCCTGCGGAGCCAGGTGGCAATCCTGATACATGTGACCAATGTCATGGTACTTCCAACATATCAGAGGTACACTATCGGAAATTTGTTGTGAATTATTTTTGCTTTTTGGTTTGACCATTGCATCCAAATGGGAAATACTTGGTTGTTCTTCGGCCGGAGTAGCTGAATACTGTTCATATACAAATGTGACTAACAATTTTAATAGGGATATTTCTACGTTGCCGATTATAATGTAACAACTACGGGTTATAGCTCGATCGGGACTATAAACGCTCGTAACGTTGACAAATAATTCTTAATTCTTCCGTTGACTTAACTGGAATAGTTAAGGTAGCACTTTGTAGGGCTGGATCCATATTCTCCCGAATAATTTCCAAAAGCTCTGGTTCGGAAAATCCATTTGTTAAACGTCCGTTCAAAGTTTCGATTTCTAACAAATAGTCATTAAATGAATCATGTTGTTTTTGTTTCCCGCGTTTCAATAATCCGACGCGTTTCTCGTTCAGACTCACTGCTATTGAATTGCATCAACAATGCATTCTTTATTTGGACATACACTGCCGTTGGATATTTCCTAGAAAATACCCAAAACCATTTTTCAGCGTGCTCAGACAACAATCGTGGTAGTATCGCGTCTAATTCATGTAGCGGAATATTGTCATGCTTGGCATATGATTCAAGACGAAACAAAAAATCATTAATATCTAAATCTTTCGATTTGCCTGTAAATTTTAAATTCTACTTCACGTCATGCTTTTTGGGTGGATAATAATAGGGCACGCTCATATTAGGAAAATTATATGGTTGCTGTGGAAGACAATGAACATTTTGAGGAATACCGGTCTGTGGATGCACATAACTGTTAGCCGGTATACTAGACAGATTTGAATAAGATGGAACATAATAAGGACTCGAATCTTTTATATAAGTCTGAGAACTTGTCGAAACCGCCTGACTAATGAATTGATAACCAGTATAATTTGTCTGTAAGTTTGGCAAAACTTGAGCTGGTGCACTAGTGGTAACTATAAGTTAATCACTTTGGTGTGATTTGGAATGTTTTTTCCGTAAAAGATTCTTCAACCTTGCTGATTGATACTTGCGGTAACTTATTACCTAACGTCATTCCAATGACGTATTTTATTTTCAAGTTGTTTAAGTTCAACCAAATCATTCATGATGCTGGTGTCTTCGCTAGTTTTGCTTGTTCTCGACACTGTTTAAGTTCTTCCTCATAGTTGCTTACATGCATCTCCGTTGGCTTTAATGACTGATCGCAACATTCTTTTTCGTAAGTGTCCCTTAGGGTCTGAGCCCAATTCTCATCCGTACCAGGGTCAATGTTTCTCAATTTACATTCCACCTATAACTCGATTTCTGTAAGGCCTTGGAACATACCTAATTTATCTTTAAAGTGATCCATGTCTAATAATTTCCGATAGTTAGAGTAGAAAAATAACAAAAATAACTTTTCTAACTATTAGTCACAAATTTTGAAAATTTTATTTAAATTATATTAATAATAATTTAATTTTTAAAAATAATCAATAAATATAAATAAATATTAAATAATATTTCGATTTATTAATAAAGTTGTGAGTATAAATCATGTGAATGTATATGTGTGCTGAACGTCACCGAAGCCTGCACGTTGTCCCCAAATAATTACAGTAACTTATCAAATTCTTGAAAAGCTGAGAGAAACAGGAAGTCATCACGCAATCTATCTCGTATTTGAAAAATTTGTTAACAGACGATTGATCCAGCTAGCATAGCTTCAAGGAAAACGGATTCTCCGAAAATCAACCTAAACTCTAAACTAACTTTCTAATTAAAATAATATAAATTGTATATATTTGTACCATGAGACATCAGACAGAAATAAATTAAAAAAATTGAATAATAGTCAATCTAATTATAATTTATGATTTCCAGCACTGTAATTACAACGATAATAGCTATTCATGACCTAGAGTAATCTCAGGTCCCTATTCCGACGCCATTTTAATTGTAAAAATATGATTTACTATTTTTTTACTCAATCGGCGGATTCGGTTCGGCCATCATGGGAAATCTACCGGCGGAAAAAATGAAATTTAATCTATCAGCGTTAATTTTACTCAACATATTTCCAACAGTTGGCGGACCTGAATTCGTCCAATGACGATTAAATTTTCGTTAGAAACCCACCGGCTATAATGGAAAGTTCCTCCCACTTCGGTGGATGTCGGCTTCATAGTATAGTGGATCGTTTTTAAATTTGGTTATTTTTCCATTTTTGGCTTACTTTTCCTTGGGTCAGGTTTTTTGGTGCAAACATAGTGCGATAGTTTGGTTTAATTCTGTAGATAGACTATGTACGTCCAGCTCCTCTTTTGGCTGAATTCTATTTCTTTGGTTGCTTCTAATAGTCCTATCGCGAACAGGCTATTTCGGATTTTGAGCTCATCTCAAATGCATCATCCACAATGTTCTTTGTCCCCGACTCTGGATCTTGGATGAATTTTATTAACGAGGCAACATCTTTATTTCTTTAACAGGCTAATTTTTCTTTTAAAGTTTTAACGTCTGTGATCAATAATAATTACCGTTTCTTTTAAATTTATTAACAATAAGGCTAAAGTTATTACAGTTTTGGGTATATGATGGTGTCTTTAGCGGTTTAAGAACATTTTAAAACTTCTTAAACTTGTGAGCTGTCGAATAAGCAGAATAAATCTTGAATATGATCAGTTGTAATATAACCTAAAAAATGTCCAATTGCGGAATTATGGTGACGGCACAGGATTTAAAAACATTAATTTTTAGAAATTAAAAAAATATAAATTTGAATTTTCATTTCGAAAAATTAATTCAGCAGAAGAAAATTATAAAATACAGTTATGTAGACTAAAGTACTGATATTGTAAAGTAACTGTCATGTGCAAATACGAATGTAAAAAATTATGTTACTACATATTTCAATTCAACAATTACAACAATTTCAAAAGAAACACAAAATTAGCATTTCTAATTGATGAAACAAACTTTTTTTAATTTTCAATAAAATGTCGACAATTTTCAAAAGCCCAAATTAAATTATCCAATATAAAAATTTCACTTGGCTCATCAAGTATGCAAAAAGTCTAATTAAAATAAAAGCAAATTAATTATTTTTCCTATATAAACACACAAGGAAAACGTCGTTCGGAACGACATACTAAAATAAGTGTTTTCCCAATTTTTTTTTTCGTAATTTTGTAACAAAATCAATTTTATAAGAAATCCATTTTCATTTTCTTCTATACAAAATAATTTTCCGTGCGTGCACCCTTATAGAAAATAACGAAAAAAAAAAGTTTTAACATTTTCATTTATTTTATTTTTTCTATTTTTGGTATTTGTCTTCATTCCTCCTTCGTCACATCGAGTACATCAATTCTCCTGTGCTTTCATTTTTTTTTTGGAGATTTCTAATGAACATTTTCTATTTTTACTGAATGGACAATTCACACATGAACAACTCATTATCCGCCGATACGATATAAACAAATTTAAACCTTTCATTTGCTATCCGGAATCAATTTTAACCGTGCGCATATATTACATCGGAAAAATATGATAACCGATATGATTATTATCAATGAAAATTACTATTATTATTTTATACTTTCCAATTTTTGTGTTATCTTTCTATCTAATTTCCCTGGAGTGTAAAAAAAAAAAATATTAAGGAAGTAGATGTACGACAAAAAAAGCGAATACCAAAATTGCAAACAGGCGTCAAATTGAAGAGACAAGACATGAGTTGACTGAATAACAAGAAAATAATTTAATTTACATGAAGTGCGGAAAATTTTGTTTCCATGTTTTTGTTGATTTAGCTTGCGGAGTGTATTAAAATTCGAATTTTGTTTATCGAAACACAGATTTGAAATTAATTTTAGCCCTACGTACATGACCAATTAACTAAATAAATTCGTTTAACGCTACCATTATAAGGTGGAATGACGGACACTTTTAATATATCATCGTAAATTGTATTTTCTTGTATTCCACCTCTAAATTGTTCCAACTGCCAAACAAAAATCATTCAGAAACAATAAAACAACGCGAAAACATTTTCATTGAAAACTCACAAACTTTTTTTTCTCCAAATTGTCCAACAAAAAAAAAAAAAGAGAAAACATACATCTCTTCAAGCATCGCCCGCAATCACCCCATTTTAACCCAACATCCATCTCAAATGCACGTAGAAAAAAAACGTACCAAAATATTTTCTCTATACCTATGTATATATTCAATAAAGAATCGCTCAGCTTTAATATAAGATGAGAGAAGAGCAGCAACAACATTTAGGCGCTATATATAAACCCGTATAACAACAACGTTAACGATTGTACAATCACATAACAACAAAAACGAAAAAAAACAGCAGCACGAGAGTACATTGACTAGAATTTTCTTTTTTACGATGAAAATAAAACGGCAAAAAACGAGAAAAACGAAAAATACAAAAACAATATTAAAGAGCGATATACCATAATATTCGTCTGATTTCGTAATTTTTGCGAGAACAGAATTAAAGGGGATAACTCAATCCAAATGATTGGGTTTTTTTATTTTGATTTTATGAGATCGTAAAAATATTAAGGTCGTTTTTTACATGTATGGAATCGCAGCCTGGTATGTAAACGAATTAAATTAAATTATTAAAGGGATAGTCGTCATTTAGGATATTGAGGGTGATTCATAGTATACATTAAGTACATATACGTATGAAGTATTAAGGTGACGTATAATGAATGGAAAATCGTTTTATTGGTTCAGATATGAGATACGTAATGTGTGTTTCACTTTTGTAGATTTTGGGTCAATTAAACGATGGATAGAATTTGTTTTTGTTATGCGGCTCCTCGTTTTTTTTTTGTCTCGATGGTTGATGTTTTGCCGTAACAAAAGCACGTTACAATCTGGAATTATACTATATATGAGGCGGTGATTTTGAATTGATTTTAATTAAAATTTGGTTCGTTTTTAAGTATTAAAAGCTTTGGTATTATTACGTGGAGTGGGAATTTAAGAGAGGTTTTTTGTAAAAAAGAATTAAAAATCGTAAATTCGCTTAAATTTCATTGAGTTCATAACAACAATGGGTTTAATTTAATTGATCTCTTTGAAAATTTTTCGCAGCTTTTTCAAACTTTAAGCTTTCTGATTTATTTCGCATTTCTTTAATTTTGAATAAATTGTGAAAATTTAAAAATTGGAAATTTGCTGTTTAAGCTTTCCGAACAATTTTATTGAAACCCGATTTGTTTAAAGTTGTAAAATGCAATTGTTAAGTATTAAGGGTTATGAGTAATTGACTGAATTCCGATCTGCTCGGTTTCGGTTTTATTAGCATATTGCTTTATGCAAATTCGCGTTAGGTTGTATGTACTAAAACATAGTTCATTTCCCCTTATTCTGGGATTCCATTTACTATATCTATGGGCATATACAATAAGAGTAAGTTTGAAATATTTTGTTTTCTTAATAAGTTTACAGTTTTTGAATCTGACCCCAAGCGATTTATGGCTTGGAGATTTGACATTAAAATTCTGAAATTTAGATCCGTGAACCATGGTCAATACTACATGGACATATTTCAAAAATAAAATCGTTTAATAGGCGTCATTTCCATTTTCAAGTTGAACTCGTAAAATCGACGTATTCTCTCTGAATTTCGGTCGGTGAATTTAAACGTGTTCGCATAGATGTTTTTGATATTGAACGCAACAGAGGATAATATTATGTAGAGATAGAGAGATCGTAAAGTGAAGTGAACGCAAGGAAAATATATTACATGGATGTTTTCACATGAAACCTTAAATCAAGATAGATACCGCGTTCACTCACTATCGATCAAAAACAGGAACGAGTAACTACTTCACAGCAATGTTTGGACATGTTTAAGCATAATAAGGCCCACCATTTTTTGAGACCCACATGAAGTATTGCCCTTCGATTATCTAAAAAATAAAAACAAACACTGACGAGAATTATAGTGTATTATTGGACAAATTGAACAAGACAATGTACCCGCTCACAAGCGAACAATTGCCTACGCTTTTGTGTCTCATCACTTCACTCTAGATGTACAGCAAAAAATAGTATGCTTCTAGATATACAGCAAAAAAAAATATGATTTTCTTTGCAGAAAATATATTTTTATCCAAATATTTTTAAATGTGTATTTAAAGGTGTTACTACAACTATAACTCTTGTTATAGTAACAGTTTTCGTATTTATAAAACTAACTATTAAATTTATTATATAAGGCAACAACGTTTATAGCGATCAAAATCCATCACTATAAACATTGCTACAAAACATTGAAAACAACAAAATAAATTCAAAATTCATATCGCATTTTTGACATGATTTTCGAAAATCGTTGCTATTAAAATACCAATAGTTATTTATGACTATAAATTCGAGCCTCTTAAGTTTTTTTTTAAGTTAAGAGAATTATTGGAAACATTTTAAAAATCTTCAGAATTAAAAAAATGCAAACAATTTTAAGAATTAAAAAACTTAAAAAATTTTAAGAATTAAAGAATTCTAAAAATTAAAGAATGTACAAAATTGAAAGAATTAAAGAATTTAAAAAATTTTAAAAATTAAAAGAAGACTTAATAAAGACTAATGAATTTAAAGAATTTAAAAAATTAGAATACATAAGGAATTTAAAGAATCTAAAGAATTTAAAACGAAATATTTAACAATTCTAAAGAATATAAAATAATTAAGGTTTTAAAGAATTAGAGAATTTAGAATAATTAACCAATTTATAGATTTAATAAATCTGAGTGAAATTCTAAGTGACTTAAACATTTATTGTATTAATGAATTTGGGAAAATTTTAAGTATTTAAAGAATCTTAAGAATTTTTATAATGTGAAGAATTTAAAAAATTTAATTTAATAAAATTTAATTAAATTTTATAATTTTTTTTTTTTTTTTAATTTAAGAAATTTAAAGACAACAATTTAAAAATATTATACAGTTTAAAATAATTAAGAATTGTTAAATTAAAAGGAGTAAAATTAAAAGAATTTAAAGCACTTCAATAATTTCGAACATTTTTAAAATGTTTAAAATTTAAAGATTAAGCGATTAAAAAACTTTAAAAAACATAAAAATTAAAAGAATTTAATGAATTTATAGATTTAGATAACTTAAACATTTATTAAATTAAAAAAATGTTGTATAAAATTTAAAAAATGTATTCTTAAAATTTTGTGCGAATATAAGATTTTGAATAATTTTAAAAATTCAGATAATTTAAAAAATTCTAAGAATTTAAAGAATTAAAAAATTAGAAAATTAAAGAATTTAAATAAATGAAACGATTTAATGAATTTTTAGAATTCTTAAAATGTTTCGCATTCAAAGTATTAAACAATTAAATTAAGGAAATTAAAGATTCTACAATTTAATTTTGTAAAAACAACTTAATACAATTTAATTTTGTAAATTCGTATCTTTATATTTCTTCCTAGATTTTTCTTTTTAGGAAGAATTTTATAAAGTATAAGTAGAATTTTATAAAAACTGAAGAATTTAAGAAAATATAAAAATTTAAAGAATTTAAAGAAACTTAACAATTTCCAGATAAAGAATTTAAAACTTTAGAAAATTAAAGTATTTAATTAAATGAAATAATTCAATGAATTTGAAGGACATAAAGAACTCGAAATTTAAAGAAATTAAAAATTGTTTAATATTTAAAGTGTTTAAAAAAAAGAAAATTTATAGAATTTAAAAACAATTAAATTTGAAAGGATTTAGAAAATTTTAAAAATTTAAACAATTTATTAACTTATAAATTTCAGAGAATTTTAAGATAAATATTTGAAGAATTTAGAAAATGTAGAGACGAGTTTTAAAATTTAAAGAATTTAACAAATTTAGAGATGGAAAAATAAATTTGAATGATTTTAAAAATTTCAAGAATTTAAAGATTTATAGAATTTATAAAAATGAAAAATCTAAAGAATTTTAAAAACTTTAAGAATTTAAAATATTTAAAAATCATTTACAGAATTCAAAGAATTCTAAAAATTTAAAATATAAAAATTTAAATAATTAAATAATTTAAACATTTTTAAAAATTATAAATAATTTATAGAAAAAAAGAAAAATTGGAGTTTACAGAATTAAGAGCTTTAAATAAATCAAAGATTTTAAAGAATTTTGAAAATAACAGTTTAAAGCGAATAATTTAGAAAACTTAAAGATTGTTTAAATTCTGAAAAAATTATTCTCTAAATTTTTTTAGGTTATTTAAATATCTTTCTAAGTGAACGAACAATTTAAAGAGAAAAATCTCAACAATTTAAAAGTTTTAAGAATTCAACTGGAAGAACTTAACCCTCTAATGCATACCTCCGCCTAAAGGCGGACTTTACGTTATCTTGAATTCTGTAACTTTACGTTATCATGAAGATTTGTCTCTTCAGTTTTTACATGAGTTATTCTCTTTTATAGTTATTCTCGTCATAACGGTTTGGTTTTTGTCGTTGTAATATGCACATTTGTTCAACAACTACGAGTTGAAGTCAAAATTTGGGATTAGGGATTGAAATATTAGAAAAGGAGATTATTTTCAAGATTAAATAAAAGCATTGCCAAGAAAGTTGCGGTTTATTATCAATTCACTATTCAGGAAAATTGTCATCCCATGTAGTACGAGTAAATGGCTTAATAATTTGCTGAATTCTGTTTGTATTTACAATAAAAAAAACGTGCTAAACTCTAATGAATCTTTCGTTTAGGTTTCTTTAGCACATCGTCATATAACAGCTTTTATGCTAGAATTCCATTTGCTATATCAATGGGCATGTGAAAATGTTTTGGTTTCTTAATTAGCTTCACATTTTAAATATTGATCTGTGTCGTGCAGAGACATCTAAATGACATGGTCAACTGTCAATATTATCGCCTGTGAACGTTTCTAGACAATATTTATCTTGAAATTAGCCAGAAGATTCATATAGCCTCTGATAGGGAAACCATAAGAAACAAATCTTTTTGACTCAATGGACTGTACAATGTTTTTGGGTACCAATTTCTTGCCGAAAAACTATCATCACTTTTGCGATTTAGCTAAGAATTAAATTTGAGATCATTGTCCTCTTTTCCGTAAAACACATTAGCAACAAACTTTTAAATTACCAATAAAATTAGGCTCCACATATAAAAGATTAATGGTAATTAAGGCGTTTTCTAAACAAGACTTATTTGGATACTTATTTGTGGAACCTAACTTATTCCATAAGAAATTACATTGAATAAGTTAGGTTCCACAAATAAGTAGTCGTTTGGAAACAGCCTACTTTCCTACCATTATAATTTAAAGTTTGGCGCTACTGATCATTAATTATTATTTTTCACAAAGTGTGGGATCCTTTGACTAATAAATTTTCTTTGAATACTACCCGTTGTCCAAAATTATAAAAATTCTAGACATCATATTGCGAGGACAAATTAATCTTAAAATTCTGCCTTTGCCACTTACAAAATTGGTTTGCGATTCCTTTTTTTGTTAGATAGGTTAAACGAGGTTTGTTAATTCTGCTATTTTTATAAGATTCCACAAAGCTTAAAATATCACACTGAAATTGTTTTCAGGATAACATTAGATTCCACAATGAGATATATGTGTTCAACATTGGAAAAAGCTATCGATTGATTCATATTGTTTGACTGAGTGGATCGCGGTTAAGCTTGAAGAGCATCCAAATATTATTAGTAATTGTTTCCACCGAAAATTACGCCTAGGTATTGTAATCGGATAGACGATAGTCTTTTGGTTCTAAAATGAAGCTTGAAATAAATAAAAAAGCATTCGTTCTCACTTATTCCAATAGGCTAAAACGTGGCTAGCCAAAGTCAGAAATTAAACCCTCATTTGACCCTGCTACTTTGGAAAAGCCATCTTTTAAATTAAAATAATTGATCAAGTAGATTACTCGTTGCATAAAATTTACAAAAATTTATTATTTTAAGCAGCGGTGTCAAAAACTTTTACTGGAAATGTTGATATCCAAAGGCAAGTATTCTTCTAACTGAATTGCTAGGTTCTTAGGTGTTTCTTAATTCCCCTGATTTTTTGTAGTCAGTTATTTTTCAAAAATCATATTATACATATTTCAAATAGATTTAACCCACAATAACATTAGATTCCACATGCCAAACAATAAAATGTGGCATTGTTGTTAAATTGCAAGCCACGTAATTTAAAAGGTCTTGCTATTGGTTATTAATAATCATAATTCACAAATTGTGGGATCTGTTATTTTAAATTATCCTCGCTTGTTTTAAGTAATCGGCAATCGAAGTCGGTCGATTAATATAACTCCAATTGATTTTCCTGGCTCAACGTTATTTCTTAATTATTTTATTTTATTAGATTTCCTTAAGCCTTACTTAGCATAAAGCAATTGAAGTACTGAAATCATTTATTTCCACATTAACATATATCTCACCATAAAAAATACCAACTTGCTAAATATCGACCTTTTTAGGACTAGGACTGGGATCTATTGTTTAAAGTTACTTTCATTAATAAATTTCCTCTGTTTGTGATTAATTTCGAGAGCCATTTACTTAGCATCCTTCCATTTTGGAAGGATCTATTGAATGATTCAAATAGTTTAATCATCGTTGAAACTGTTACCTACTGTTTAGCGTTATAATGTTTCTTGTAGTTTGCACAGTTGTTTATGAAAATTATGAAGTTCACTCTATTCTATAGTGTTAAATTTAATTTAAACCTTTAAATTAGGTTTCACTTTAGATTTCGAAATAAACAAATTATAAGCTATAGATTTATTCAAATTAGAATTTATATACATATGTACTAAAAATATTCTAAATGAACATTTCGTTAAACCAACATAGTTTAAACCAACGACACAAATTAATCAACATAAAAAATTAATCCCAAATCCGCGCATACAAATTTCCCACAACTCTGTTGTTTATATACGAATTTAATTTATTATTCCCAACATTCATTTGCAATATACAAGATTACATAATAATCCGACTCAATTAATTTCCTGGATTTCCATTAATGAACCAAACCAAAAAAAAAACAATTTCCATTTAAATGACAAATTTTAAATATAATTTTCAGAAAACATTTTTTTTTTTTAATTAAAATTTTTTAAAAAAAATCTTCATTTTCCAAGTTAAACACACCGGGACTAAACAACATAAATAAACTTTGTTCCTCCTTTTTTAGATACACAAAATAAAAACTAATAATACCCCAAAAACGATCGTCTATCCACAAAAAATAGACTTTACATTTGGATTACTTTACATAAACACTAACTTCATATAAGTACTGGGAATACGAAATCTTTTGAATAAAATTTTCCTATACCTATTTTCTAAAGAAAATCAAATAACACAGGTAGAAAATCTTATTTGGATATTTTTTCCTATTTTACCGATGACACAAAATGAAATTATTATTATACTTATACGAAAGATTATAACACGTGACCACAAAAACATATTAAAATAGAAAATGGGAAAAACTATGATAATTTTCACGTGCAAATTACAGTTAGTAATATATAAAATACCAGCCCTTTTTCAAATAAAGAAAAACTATAAAACTTTCATTTTCTATTTGCAAAGTAGTTTTACTTAACTTTTTCCACCAAGCCCCAAATCCAATTTCTCATAAAAGAAAATGAAAAAGTTTTCTCATACAAAAATAAAGGAAAATCTAATTTTGCAGACTGGAAATATATGTATAGGAGGTATAAATAAATAAAATCGAAAATATACACAAACAAAAAATCCATTCAATTCGTATTTGAAAATCAAATCATTGAAAAATCGTTCAAGTGTATTTTTTTCTGTGTGTGTGTGTGTGTTTTATATGTGGTGATGATGATGATTATGATAATGATTACGACTGAACTTTTATGAATTGAAGAAAAATGTTACCAAAAAAAAAAAATTATAAAGTTACTCTCGACATGAATTATTCCACCTTTAACTCATCCTTTTGTGTACAAAGAATTCGATATCATTAAGAAAATATTATTCGGAAAAATAAAAGGATGAATAATTTTCATCTTATATAATTTTGATGAAGGATTTTCTTTTCATTTATTTTCGTCGACGAATATGGAAATTTACATTCCATTTTCATTTAAATTTGAAAGATGCTGCTGTGAGTTCAAAAGAATTAAATTTTTAATAAAATTCGTAAAATAAATTTTGCGAATCATCAATTTATTTATTAAACAAAAAAACGGGATTGTTTTCCCGCGTTGCTTTTGTTTGTTTTTTTTTGTCGAATCAATTATTTAGATTGAGAATGACATAACTTTGTCGCCGAAATTTAAGAATTAATGATTTTTGTAACATTTTGATTGATGGTTCTGTGAATTTAAAATTGAGTTTTATTGTGCTAAATAAAATGTAGAGCAGCAACAAAAAATATTACATCAAATATGTTTGAAAATTCCAAAGTTTATAAAATTTGAATTTCGTCGAAAATGTTAACTATTAAATTGAAAATCCTTGACTATATTATATATTTTACATAGATAAACCAGAAACTTTGAAATTTTCAAAAACATCAGATTCTTTAGAAGGGATATATATTTATCAGGTTTTTATGTTTTTATTGTGAAACATCAAAAAAGGACTCGATGTGAGATTAAGTTTTAAATTTCATAATTCTTAAACAAATCGGAAATGATCCAAAATTCCGAATTTAATATTTTGAAGTTTATACAAAATTTAAACTTTCTTAATTTAAAAATTGGAATTCAGAATTTTCTATTCTTTATAACGTGGTGCATAATTGAGATGCTTCTTGAAATTTCCAAAATGTATGCGTGAGAATTTTTTCGTAAACCTTTCCTAAAAAGCAAAAACCAATCTTAGGAAACGATTAGCAAATAATTTTTGCTAAATCTAAAAATATAAATATGTATTAGTGCGTATGTTACACAAAAGCCATTCAAATTCACATTGATAAGTTACCATTCAATTATGAATGTAAAAGGTCACTACAGGTTTGTATCAACGGTTAATGTTCAATATTTATATTACTATCATCGGTACCTTGTCCGAAAAAAAAACGAAAAATAAAATGTAGACCCCGGTCTATTTTTGATTTATGCAAATACTGGAGAGATTGATTCTCTTGGAGCTATGAGGTTTAGATATCACGAAATTCACACTAATGTACCCACTTAGCTCCAAGATAACGTAATGTAACCCACTTAGCTCCAAGATAATTTCTCCAATATTCTCGTAAGTCAAGAATGAACCATGGTCTACATTTTGTTCTTAGTTTTATTTCAGGACATGGTACTGAAGGTGGTTTAGTAAATTCAAATATTGAAGGATAGCCGTTCAATTTAAACTTGCGGTGATTTTTGTCATATTTAACCCTCTTATCTGCAAGGGAATATTTCCAATATTTGCATAAGTCAAGAATATACCACGGTCTATATTTTGTTCTTACTTTTATTTCCAGGCAAGTTAACAAATATGGTTTATTAAATTCAAATATTGAACGTTAGCCGTTGAATTTAAACTTGAGGATTTTCGTCGTATCTAAACCTCTCAGGATTATGTACTCAAAGAATGGACTATGGTCTTCGTTCTGTTTCTAGTTTTATTTTCAAACAAGGTTCTAAAGTTAATAGTTTTAGTATTTTAATAATAAATTATTATCACTGATTTATATTCAATTTTCCATTTGACTATTTTAATAAAGTCGTTAATTACCATTAATTGATTGGTTAATAATACACAAAAATATTTTTAAAATTTAAGAATTTTTTAGGAAATAATTCACTTTCGGCAAAATGTAACCCTCAAATTTCTCGGAATTTTCTGAATAAAAAAGAAATTTTAGTTTATATGTTTTAATTTATTAACATGAGTTAACTAATCCCGCTTGGCTAATTCCTAGTCTGTAATTTTAATCCTAATATAATTAATTAAAATTCTAAATTTGATATAATGTTTATAAAATTTAAATTTATTAAAATACCAAAACTAAAATTTAATATCATTATAATGCAAAATATTGATAATTCTGAGACAAAATTTTAATATAAATATCGGAATGTTTCGATTTGTTCAGAATTAAACAAAATTTAGCAAAATCAAAATTTGAAATTTTCCTGGATTTCACGTCTTCAAAATGTATGAATGGAAAGTAAAAATATGAAATTCAGAAGACAAATTTGTAATCAGAACAACCATCTATTGTTAAAAATTTTTGATTATTTGTAAATTAAAATAAATTTAAAAAAATTTAAAATTTGACTGAATTTCCAGATTGTACTCCAGATTATTGTCATTGTTCAGTATTTTATTTTTTACTTAAAATTTAAATTCGTGTAAATTTAATATCATCAAAATTATCATCAAAATTTGAGAAATATCCACAAATGACTGAATTTTTAAAATTCTCTTCTACAAAAATTTTATATACATTTATCAAAATTTTTTATATTCAGAATTCTGAACCAAATTTTATAAATTATGTCACTGATAAGAATACATTTTAAAAATTTTGAAATTGTTATAAATTTCAGAGAATTTAATAGTTCATAAAAATCAGAAAATACAAAATTTTGTAGTTTAAATCATAGTATGCATTGAGTGTTATTTATTTATTTTTTTTTTAAATTATAGTATGCATTGAGTGTTAATTTTTTTATGCTTAAATCATAGTACGTATGCATTGAGTGTTAATATTTATGTTTTTATTTTAAAATCATAATATGCATTGAGTGAGTGTTAATTTTGTTTTTATTTTAAAATCTAGTATGCATTTAGTGTTAATTTTTTTTTATTTTTAAATCATAGTATGCATTGAGTGTTAATTTTTTTTTATTTTAAAATCATAGTATGCATTGAGTGTAATTTTTTTTTTTTTTATTTTAAAATCATAGTATGCATTGAGTATTAATTTTTTTTTTTAAATCATAGTATGCATTGAGTATTAATTTTTTTTTAAATCATAGTATGCATTGAGTGTTAATTTTTTTTTTTTTTTTAAATCATAGTATGCATTGAGTGTTAATTTTTATTTTTTTATTTTAAAATCATAGTATGCATTGAGTGTTAATTTTGTTTATGCTAAAATCATAGTATAGATTGAATGCTAGACAACTTCATTGTGATTTTTTGTGTTAAGGAAAACAAATAAACGTCAAAATATTCTTCATATCTTTTTGTATGAAGTGGCACAGTTGCAATTTTATTTCTATAATTACAGACATATATTAAATATTTTTTAATAAAAATTTAATTGAAATGTATTCATTTTATGTCATTTTAAGATAAGCAAGTACATTTTTTTGTGAAAAGCGTGTGAAAAATTAAAACATAAAAAGAAGGCAAATTCGTATTCTTTAGGTTTAATCTTGTGCCGTTTGAGTTTTTTGTGTGGTTATTTTTATTAAAATTAAGTTATTTTCAAACATTTTAAGTTAGCTTCATATAAACTGCTGTTTGTTTTCCTTAACACTCAAAAAAATTTGACATATTTTGGCTGTCAAATAATCGATCTATAGCATTGAGTGTTAATTTTTATTTTAAAATCATAGTATGCAATTGAGTGTTAATTTTTTTTTTTTAATCATAGTATGCATTGAGTGTTAATTTTTTTTTGTTTTTTTTAAATTTAAAAATCCTTAATGACAATTCTCAATCCAACTACCCAAAATTGTCGATTTTAGGATACATTTTAAAAAATCTGTATTCTTTTTGGTCCTTTTGAGAAAATCCGGTAAAGTATTTGCAAGTAGGTTAGAATTTTATATTTATTTAAAATTTGAATTAATTTATATTTTAAAATATAGCGTACAAAATTCCGAAATTAAAATACGGCTTTATGAAAGTACAATAGATATGACATTATTAAAATGTTAAACGTTGTCCGTTCGTTCGTCACAAACTTGAATTTTTAATTGAATAAAAATTTAGAAAATATCCACACTTATAAATATCTGAAATTTGAAACTTCCCAAATCTCTGTCATAATATTACCTACATCTAAATATTTGAAAAAAACTTAAATAATAAAATTCGTGAATATTGTAAATAATCAGGATCATATCAAAAATATTTAAGTTTGCTAAAATTCAAAATAGCGACTTAGAATATTCATCCATAAAATTAAAAAAATTGAAATTTTCGAAATTTTTAAAAATGAAAAAATTATTAGTATTCTATATCCGATAACCTTCTAATTGTGAAAGTTTTTTGAATTATTCTAGAATAAGATAAATTTTAAGAAACTTGAATTCGTTAAATTTAAAAATTGAAATGTAAATTTTTCGAAATTTTGTATTTATTTGAAATTTACATAGGGTTGAAATATTTAATTCTATGCAAGGTATTCAAAAAAAAAAGTTTTAAAGCTTGCTATCCTAATTTTAAAACAGTATAAATCTGAAAATTGTTTGAATATTTTAACACATATTATAAAAATCGAGAATATTGAAATTTAGGTTTTTATCTGACAGATCCAAAATTCTAAAAATTCAAAAATCGAAAATTCTAAATTAGGGATGTGTATCGTAATCCAAAAATCAAAATCCAAAAGTGACAAAATCCAAACTTTTGAAAGAATCCAAATGTCGAAATCCAAATAGGAAATAATCTAAATATCGAAAAGCCAACTGGGGTGAATTTCAAAATTATTTGGGAGCGCCCCGAAATTTTGATTTTCAACATCTTATCTTGCTTTTACAAAATGTCGCTTATAATCTCTCTTTTTATGTACAATATATTTATTTTAAAATTAAATTCCGCATTGTCCAGAATTTATATTTTTGGTTATTTTCGCTTCGTTAAATGAACCCTCCATTTTCCAGAATTTATAAAAACCAAGATTTTGTAAAACCAAGATTTTGGAAACCAAGATTTAGTACCGAACCCAAACATATATATATAGTACCCAACCCAAACATATATATATATATATAACTAGGTATAACAATTGATAGCAGATTATACTTTAAGGAGCATATGAATAATGTTGCAAAAAGGCCTCCACTGTAAATAGCGCACTGTCTAGAATAATGCCGAATACAAACGGAGCAAGACAAAAACAAAGAGTGCTATTAGCCAATGTGATTTCATCAATAATGCTGTATGGAGCTCCAATTTGGGATGACGAAATGAAAATCTCGTATAGGCGTAAGTTAAACTCCGTTTATCGACTTAGCGCTCTAAGGGTGTGTGTAATCGCAGGAATGCCTCCGCTGGACCTCTTAGCTAAAAAGCATAAAATGTTGTATGAAGAACGTGGCAACGATGTGAATGTTGCAGAAAGGAGGACGATTGCAAACGAGTGGCAAACTAGATGGAGCCAATCAAGCAAAGGCCGATGGACTCATAGCTAGATTAATCAAATTGGAGTTTGGATGGAACGGAGATATGGGAAAGCTGACTACTATCTTTCTCAATTCTTAACGGAACATGGCTGTTTCCGAGAGTATTTGTTCAGGTACAAATACGACAATAGTCCTTATTGTCCAACATGCACTGAAGCAGTGGAGAATGTGGAGCATATATTTTTCGAATGTCCACGGTTTGCAGGAGCAAGACATGTGATTGAGAGAAGTATAGGAGAGCATGTTATTCCTGAAAACATATTGCAGAGGACGTTACATTGTGAGGAGACTTGGAGCACTGTGAGTGGAAGTATCTGTGACGTGATACAACAGCTTCGGAGGCTCGAAAGGGGAAGATTCGGTAGTTCATCCGTGCTATAACCGTCAATGAGTAGAAGTGTAGCTTTTGCTGGGAGCTTTTGGCCCGCGACATAATGAGCGATAGTTCAGTGGGGCTGTATGGCAGTGGTATTAGAGGGAGGTTTTAGTTGGTAAAAATCCAACAGTCATACTTGTCAGTCTATGGTTTATAGGTAAAACTCTTTAGAAGATCTCCTCCTGCCACAAAAAAAAAACACACACACAATCTGATGTCTGTTCTAAACTAAAGAAAATCAAAAAAAAAATCCAAACTTTATAAAAACATTTTCCGCGCGGAAAATGTTTTGATAAAGCTTGGATTTTTTTTTTTTGGATTTTATACATTTGGATTTTGCCCATTTGGATTTTGTCCTATTTGGATTTTAACAGTTTGGCTTTTGGCATTTGGATTTTATTTTTTGGATTTAATTTTTTGGATTATGACACAGATCCCTAAATTAGTTCTAATATTAAAACTTAATTATGTTTTCTAGGAGCCCGTTGTCTCAAAAACAGCGAAATTTTGCATTAATTGCAGGTTTATGAAATTTAATATCAGTAAAAGTTTAATTTAGAATTCCTAATCCCTATAGGACAAATAAATCTCATAATTTCGCTCCTAATCGTGACATTCCGAATTTACAGTTCAAGTTTTAATTTGTTTATATTTTCTAAAAATGTAATTCAATCCTGTTTCAAACTGATTAGCCTATGATTATGAAAAAATTAATCCTCTCATCAGTTCGTGGCGACTGGACTGATTGTACCACAATTTACATTCTACATATACAGAATGTATTGCGTGTGTACATGTTGTATTAGCGAATTATACTAATACAGCCAAATTCCCTTACAAATTTTTTTTCGTCACATTCACACAAGTTTTAAAGTTGTAATTCGGGTTGGTATGATTCAGATATTATAAATTCTCAAAAACATCATCTTGAAGTGGTTTGAGAAATTTAAAATCGGGAAAGTATCAAAACTGAGTTTGAAGATACATTAATCAAAATGGTAAGATCATAATTTGTATTCATAACGATTCATAATTCAGGTTCATTAAGCTTTAACAATTTTCAAAATGATTTAAAAATTTCTTGCTTTCGATGTTTATAAAATTTGAAAATGTCTAATCAGAATTCTTAACCCATAACCCTCAAAAGACACATTTTTTTTTAAATTTCAGAATAAGATAAATTTTGAGAAATTCGGATTAGTGAAATTTAGAAATTAAAGTATAAATGTAAGCTAGCAAAATTCTGATATTATCCTTAAATATTTTCAAAAAGTCCAAATTTGGTAAATCTGATAAATTAATTTCATTAAAATATCAAAACTGTAATTCGGAATTCTTAAACTGATGTATTAAGAATTTGTTGAGCCAATTTAGAATAATTGTTTAGAGTTCATTAATTAAAATCAGAAATTTCCGAATTTTTCATTAAGTTCAGAAATTAATATTTCCCAATTTCAAAATTAAAATTTAATTTCCTTCAATTTCAAAAATTAAACTCAAAATTATTTGTTAAAACCTCTAAAATAATATTTCCGAAACCTTCAGAATTTTAAATTTCCGAAGTTAAAGAAATTTAAGTTCGTTTAAATTTCTTAACTGTAAGATTCCTATTTGGTAAACCTAAAAAAATGTAAAATGTGAAAGTTAAAATTTGATGTTAAATTTTACAGAATTTTTGTTCATAAATATTAGCCAAAATTGAAATTTGTACAAAATTCCAAATTTTAAGATATTTGGATATTTTCTATAAGAATATTTGAAAAATTCTAAATTTCTATTCTCTAAAATTCATGAAATTTAAATTCGCTCAAATTTTCAAAATCTAGCATACTTTACCGCTAATTTCACAAAACTCAATACTAGATAATGCAGATTTCGGGAAATTTAACAATATCGAAAGAATTTCAGAAATATTTTTTATTTACTATGTTTATTTTTCGATTAAATCCATAAACTAAAATCAAGGAATATTTATCCACAGAGTTTTATATTTTCAAGATGATTTATTTAAATTTTCAAATTAAGTTCCACAATTTTTAATTCGTAATGGTTGAGATTTTAGAAACAACAAGATCCAGATTTCATAAGCCTCGGAAACGAACAAAGGAACTTAATAAAGGTTCAAAGGAATTTAATTTTAGGGATGTGCTATGCTAACATTAAAGCTCACAAAAAATGTTTGTATGTTTTTAAACGAAGTTTTAGTCTCGTAAACACTTTATAGTTTATTTTGGCAAAGTGATGCTATTCTAATGTGGAACATAATTTTTCCGAACAAAAATCAATGTCACTTTCATAAGCTCATAAAATTGTTAACAACGTCGAGTCACTTTATATTAACAAAGTATAGTGTTTCATTTTCAATTAAATTTGATATCTGGCCTGTGAGACAGTCGTGCAATAAAAGGAAATTGCTTTTTGTTTTTGTGTGTGTGTCTAAATTTGCAATTTCAATAATTTGTCATCATCTTCGTCTGTTCCAATATTACCTAAAGCTCTGTACAGAAACATCAAAGCCAACCTAACATAAACGTAACAAAAAAAAAAAATGTAAAAAGAAATTGGATCATGTGTAAATATTTTATTACCACAAAATTACTTTTCCATTTTATCGATTTTCCAATTTACCTCGTTTATGTCATTTTCACAATTTTTCTCTTTTTTTTTTTTTTTGAATTTTCTGCAACAATAATATAACCAACCCCTTTTGCAAAGTTTTTTTTTTACTTTCGACTCGAGATGCTTGAAAGCTTTTTTTTTTTGTAAATCAAATCAAATTTTGATGCTGTGTCGTCAATTTAGAAGGGGGAGGGGGTATGAAGGGAAAAATAAGAATTGGAACTGAATAACGGAGTAAATATTTTATTTATTTTAATTTTTATTTTCTCTCGTGTTTATAGGTGAGCGATTTGAAGCCAAATTTTTTTAATTTTTTTTTTTTTTTTAACTTAATTGGTAAGTAATGAGGCTTGTAAACGAAAAAATATCATAACCCGACCACGTACAGTATGATACACATACAAAATTTTATGTTATATTCCGGGAGATATAATCTAGGTTTTAATGGTGTACATGGTTTGAAAATGTCATAAAATTTTACATTTCAGGAGGAGGAGGAGGGTGTGGCATAAAGGAGTGTGTAAATTTCATTTTATTTTATTCAAGATACTTCAAAAACAGGAAATTTGTAAATTAAGACGGTAAGTACTTTGTTTAATTTCTCGAAAGTTATAACGTTTAAGTATTTATAGATGTATGTATATTTAGTAGATTGTTTTCAAGTGATTACGTACGCATTTATGTGCGGTGGTGATATTCAATTTTAGACTATCAAAAATTTCGCAATAATCTCGCGTACACCACCATCTTAATCTGAATCATATCAAAGTCAATTTCTTATAACTTTATTATGTTTGTGTGTATATATACAAAAATGTACATATTGTGCGAACAAAGGAATATATTATAAGGAGGAAATAAGTTAACTTTTCTACTTCTTCTCAGTCATTATTATTTGCTTTTATATTTCTTATGTCAGACCCCTGGCAATATACACAAAATAAAAAAATTATATTATTTTTGTTGTTGTTGTTGTTTTATTTTATTTGAAGTGCTGCTTTTATTCGTCTTACTAGAAATTTCTCTTATATTCATTAAATACAGCACGAGAAGAAAATTTATTCTGTATTTTCTTTGGTTTCTAGAAGTATTCTTCTTTGTCTTCTGTTTGGCTTGTATATAACATACATACATGCAAGAAGTTGTGATAAAATTTCAACAATTGTGTTTTATTAAGAAGTTGAAAATGTTGTTTTGATTTAAGCAAAAAAAAATCGAAATGTGTGGAAATGGGTTTGTAATTGCTGTTGCGATTGGTAGGTGAGTGGGTGGTGGAACTTAGTGATGTATGGGAATGTGTGTGTATAGGGTGAAATACGATTATATTCTATACCGGATTGTAATAATCAATTAATTTTGTTGTACGCTTCGTTAATTTTAAGGGTAATTCGTTTGTTGACAATTGTTACTATAAATGGGGTGTTAATTTTACAGACTTAGACTGGTTTAATTGGTTGTTTTTTTTACACACCAACATGAGAGTTTATATTTTAAAGGTGAGCTAATCTTAATATTTTGCAAAAATAGCCCCAAATTGCGCCTCTCTATATGTCAGAAAAAGTCCTTGCTATTTGTGAATAAGATTTCACCTTAACAGCCAAAGATATTTTTCATCGATTAATTTGTCAAATGCTTACCAATATTTTGGCTTTGAAAGAAGCAATTTAAATAGCGTAGAACCTAATTTAAAAACATTAATTTATTAATTAAATTATTTTGTGGAATGTGGGTACAATTTTTAAAAGCATTTGTGGAATCTAATATTAAAATATGAATAATAGCTAATTAGACAGTATTTCAAGAGCTGTAGTCTACGGCTAGGCAATTCAATTGATTTGAAAGAAATCAAACTATAGTTTAAGAAACAAGTCCCACAATTATCAAAAAATATTTATGCATTTTATGGAATCTAGGGAATTCTTCTAATAAATCGATTTAAAAGTAAGATTGAATTTAATAAGCCACTAAATTATCATTCCGGGGTAGGCATCATACCAAAATTCCATTTTCATAAGGAAATTATCCAACCCATACCCTAAACCTAAACAAGTTAATATTATGGTAAAAGTATCTATCTCAAAAAAAAATGCAAATTCAAACAAATTTGCACTTGAACACTCTTCTCTCTTTCTCACATTCACTTTAGTGTAAAATTTATGAGTTTACCGATCCAAATCTCACATGACATCTTAATTATGCCGTAAATAACTCTCGAGTTAAACGAGTAAACATATTTTTCACATTTTTTTTATATTTTAATGAACAAAACACCAAAATTAGATTAAAATCCACTACAACCAAACAAAAAAAAAAGGGCAAACAGACAGCAAACAAACAAACCAACCAAGAAGGATGAGATGATATCCTTTTAAATATTTAATATACACTTCTCTTGGTATAAATAACAAAACAAAAAATAAAAATAATTTGATATTGTTTGGTTTTGGATCCAGCAAACTAACTGCTCCTATAAACTTATTCCCCATCTCCAAGGAGAATATTAATTTTTATAAATTTGTTAGATTTCATTCTAATATAACATAGAAATAGTTAGATCCTTTTTTTCTTTAGATCGAGGGGGAAACGGATTTAAATTTAAACAAAACGATATAATTATACGAACAAATTTTCTTATTTTTTCCGTACCAATTCATTTCAATCCGGAGAGATAAAATTTTTAACACGTATTTTCACTTTGTATTCACATTTCTTTGTTTCAAAAGAAAACTTTTTATTTAATCCTCAAAAATTTGTGTATCCTTTATGATAGATTTGTGTATATATGTATAATATACATAAAAGCACGAACATTTATTATTGTCTAATCACGAATTTGATTTAATTTTTGGAAAATAAAAAGACTTTAATAATAAGGGTAGAAAAAACCGATTTATCAGTATACCTCAGCCAAACCGTAAAACGTCAATAAATATAAAGATTAGTTTTTCTAATTCGAATCTCGAGCGCGTACTTCCACCAAATCATACCGTAATTTACTCATGTTTTATATTTCCGTCCTTCCGCAATGTAAATTTTATTTTTACCACAAAACTAACCTTAAAGGTCACAAAAAAACTATCATCATACAAACGAACAAAAAAAAAATGCAAATTTCAACATAAATAACTCAACACGTTAACGAAATGAACGAGCATAACAAAAAATAAAAACTATACTATAAACTAAAAAATAGTTAAATTTAAAGACAGGCTAGGTTCTGGTGTACATTCATTCATACATACATACATACATACACAAACCAGCAATAAAACGTGTAATAAAGTTTTTTTATTTTTTATTGTATAGTTCTAGCGCCACCTATTATCAACTATTTTTAATGTTACTAGTTTTTTACTTGTTCCTGTAGCATAAAAAAAAACAACGAATGGTACAGAGACTTAGCAGCGGATTAATGAGGAAAAAATAATTTTTTTGTTGCCTTGTTCAGTATTTTTTTTTTGTTGCATCGATAAAGGTGTAAAATTACAGTGTGACTCATGATGTCGTTTTAAAGTATTATAAACATCGAAAAATTCCACAGATACTAGAATGTCCGTAATTGATGAACAAAATCAAATTAAAAATTTCATTTTAATGAATAACCGATAAATCTGGGTTAGGGCGGAGAAATAACACAAATGATGTTGATTTAACACAAAATTTTTGTATACATAAATAAACAAATAAAATTAAAATTTAAATTAAAATTCTCAATAAAATTAAAATTAAGACTGTTAAATTTATATCTTAACATTTGCATTTCTGAAAAACTAAAGTAACTTCGGACTCTATTAGCCAACCATTCGACCACTTTGTGCTTCTAAAATTGTTAAACTCAATCAAATTTAAAGTTAGCTAGCTGTCAAAGAAGTCAGAGAAAAGGTGCATAGATAGTTGATTTGTCCAATAGCTGCCAAATGTTTTTCTTTGAGTGGAGTGTTTTATTGTCAAATCAAGTCCAACTTACAAAGATGAACTAAACGTTTACTGCCAACTGAAATGATTCGACTTTCTTTAACTATACCGTTTTGCTCATTTCGTAAGTTCATTGCTTTGTTTTATGCTGAGTTTATGACATAGGAACATAGGAACATAGGAAGACAGGGAGTGTGACACGACCAATCAAATTATTTAAATTATCACAAGCCCCGCCTTTTAGTTCCATGATCTGGTTGTAAAATTTCTTACTTTTGATCAAAGTAGGCTAGTAGGCGGGGCTGGTGACATTTTAAATAATTTGATTGGTCGCGTCACACTCCCTATCTTCCTATGTTCCTATGTCATAAACACAGCATTAGGGACAAGTTTTATGATGAAAAGTATAATTCAGGAATAATTTTACAGTAAAATTTAAGAATTTACGAGGTGGACAAAACTGTGTCGCTGACATCGTCGAATCTGGATATTGCAGCTGAGAGCATCGAGTACGTATAACCTAAAAAGGTCATCATAATTCACTGAGATAAATTGTTGTCGTCAATTTTTGGAGAAATTTTCTACTTTTTTGACCACCAGACCCGCACTGAACCAACGATGCTCGGACCTGCCTTTTGTAGGACCTATGTTTTAATCAACCCGGTTTTTGAAGGACCATTGATTTGCGGAAACGTTTTTTGAGGGAACTGTTTTTTCGCGGACCTGGTTTTGAAGTACCTGTTTCTTGACAAACCTATTTTTTGACAGACTTGTTTGTTGTGGGATCTATTTTTTGACAAACGACGGGCCCTAAAATTCGGTCCATAGATCAGATTTTGGAAAATTAAGTTCCTAAAATATTAGGTTATTGAACCTAAAACAATAAGACTCTGCAATATAATTTAAGATTGGCCAGACCACAGAAATTTTCGCATAAGAGCACATTTGGGTGGTTGGATAAAAATAACCTTTTTGAAACATAATAGTCACAACTCCACAGGTGAGGTAGAATCTTTTGTTATTGTAAAAACAGGTTTTTGAGGGACCTTTATTGGAGTACCTATTTTTGACGCCCTGCTTTTTGGGGGGCCTGTTTTTGATAAACCTATTTCTGGCGGGAGTTTTTTGAGGGGCGTGTTTCTTGAAGGGTGACATGTTCTTTGAAGGATCGGTTTGTAAAATTAAGTTCCTAAAATATTAGGTTATTGAACCTTAAACAATAAGACTCTGCAATATAATTTAAGATTGGCCAGACCACAGAAATTTTCGCATAAGAGCACATTTGGGTGGTTTGATAAAAATAACCTTTTTGAAACATAATAGTCACAACTTCACGGGTGAGGTAGAATCTTTTGTTATTGTAAAAACAGGTTTTTGAGGGATCTTTATTGGAGTACCTATTTTTGACGCCCTGCTTTTTGGGGGGCCTGTTTTTGATAAACTTATTTTTGGCGGGAGTTTTTTGAGGGGCGTGTTTCTTGAAGGTGACATGTTCTTTGAAGGATCGGTTTGAGGAATTTGTTTTGGAGGCCTTGGTTTTAAGAGACCTGCTTTTAGCTGAGCTGTTTTTGAAGGAATGTTTCTCAGGTATATCAATCTGTTTTTTGTGGGACCTGTTTTTTGACGGACCTCTTTTTTGATGGACCTGTTTTTGAGGGACCAGGGATCATGATTCTTCATGATAATAACGACTATGTTGATCCCTTCTTGACCTGTTTTTTTTTGGGAACGTTTTTTCTTGGACCTGATTTTTGAGGAACTTGTTGTTTAACGGAATTTTTTTCGATGTCGGATCGTCAAAATACACCGGCCATTTTATCGACCCGCGAAGTTTTCTGGCGTATAAAAAAAACTGTTTTTTATTTCAAGATTGGCCAAGAATTCGACATTATCGAGAAAAAAACACTGGCATATAAAAAACGCTGAATTTTTTTTCATGTTAAGCTCCAACAAGTTCATTTTATTGAACGATTCGATATCGAAACCTTTCATAATAGACGCCATCTTTTTTGAGCGACCTGTTTTAAGGAACTGGAGTTTTGAGGGCCTCTTTTTTGAGGGACATATTTTTCATAGACCTGGTTTTTTAGGGACCTGATCTTTAACAGTAGGATTTCTCAATAAGCTTCGTTGAAATGTTTAAAGAAATGTTTGATGAAAATTTAGCATTAAAGCTGTGGACCTGATGAAACTAAAGATCTTCTACAATCTTTGATCTTCCAGAAAATGTTATGCTAAAATTTAAATAATTTTTGGTTATTATGGATTCATTTATTGGAAAAGTCTGCAAAAGTTAAATTATTGCCAGTGCGTCTTTGTTCTTTTTTCACATAGACAAACATATTGTCCAGCCTCGTCTACCTTACGAGTATTGTACCAGACACTTTCGGATTTTTTTAGTACTATAATATTTATGGAACTTGCACATTTCATTCAAATTTAGATTCAATTAGAAGTGTCTGTCGTTTAATGAACTTTAAAGTAACCCATTTCAACTTATATATACGTAGGTAAGTAAGAAGATCAATTTAAATGTTTTTTTTTTGTGACAAAAGTTTTAAAATTAACATTCAAAATGATTCTTTTATGTAATTAGGTAAATTATGAAATCTCAACCCGGTAAAAATATTAAAAATTCAATTTATTTTCGAAATTTACTAAAATATGTAATGTTACTGTTATTTGTAAGAAAGTTGGATCTTCAATAAGTTTTCTTAGAAATAAATTCTAGCCTTCATTAAAAGAGAAATTTTTTCATAAACGAATATTTTCCTATTGCTATTAAAAATTTGACCTAAATCAATTCCAAACTATTTTTCAAGCCAGCAATGTCTTGTGAAAATTATATTATTATTATTGAGTGCTAAAGATTGAGGACTACGCATCTCAATCGGATATTTGTTTCCTTTTTCGAATAAACGACTACCCGGGTAACTCGAATCAGTAGATTAATTCCTATTTTAGTGAAATAAAATGGAATGGAATGAAATTTTCGTTTTTCGTTGAATAATTTCATTCCATAAATTCGTACTCTAATTCTCTTTGCGAGATTTACTATTAGTAGAAATTCTAAGTCGAGTTAACATGTCAAAATACAAGTTTTATTATTTTGTTCATATTATTCGTGATCTGCTTTCAAAGAGCCGATAATTGAGATAATTTTGAGTTTTATTTAAAATAAAATGAGTTGTAATTTTCAATTAAATTTGACGAATATTAATTTCGGAGTGTTCAGGGGATAATGGGGGCAACAAAATTATATAAGTGCTACATATTTGACTCTTACGAACGCAGCAGAACAAGAGGCAGGCAAATATTTCTATAGTGTTACATAATAATAATTATTTGTATTATTATTTGAAGTAATATGTCTCAATAAATACATTACATATTGGTATTTTTACAATATTTTGTATTTATTGAAATTGTATTTAATATTTATTCAAATTGCATAAAATATAAATAATCAATAAACAAATTATTCAGATTTAAATAATTTCACGATCCTATTAAATTTATCGTATCGTCATACAACGAGAAATATTAACGTTTAATTCCATAAAAGCGAGATTAATTTTCCCATTTTACTGAACTGGAATGCAAAATTCTCATTTTGAAGAATATCTCATTGATCAAAATAAACAACCATGCCCCGAATCTACCTACAGATGCACGAATTAATTCCGCCGAAAATGTTTGTATGGTGGAATTAATTTCATTTTCAATATGAATTAAATCGACGATACCCAATTTATTTAAAATGCAATAATTCTGTGAGAATTGAGTTCAGAAGAATGTAGGTCAGTTTTAAAAACGAAATGTCGTCGATTTAATACATTTTCCAAATGAATTTAACTCGACCGATAAATATAAATTTATTCCGCCACAAAATTAGAAGGTTGCAATACAAATATTGTCATCGGAAGTGAAATGAATGTAACATCTTGAAATGAAGTGTAACTGAAATGCCACACTTACTTTATAAATTCTCGAAAAAGTACTAAAAATATTATCGGATTACAAAAGGTTGAAATGAATTTAACGTTACAACATTGTATAATACTAATAAGGAAATTTTTAGACTACTAATAGGAATACCCTTGTTCTAAAATGTGTTCAAAGCTCGCCTCCATCATTTTTGTAAAATCATTCTTTTTAAAAAGAAATGGCAACTTTAATTAATATTAATAAAAACGGTTCTGTAAAAAGGTCGTTTAAGATTAAAAGTGATCGGATATTTCAGATTTATTATCTGTAATAAAAAAACAGGCCAATTGTATTCAAAGAAACTATCAATAAATATTTAGTTTACTATAGTACTGTCAAATCTTAATCCATTTCTTTATAATTATTTTTCGGGATGATTACCGTTTGGTTAAAAGTTTTCATGCTGTATAAGATAGCAGAAAATTTCCAGCAGAAAAAATGATTTTTTCTACTCACCACCAGGGGCAGCACTAAAACAAAAGAGAACCTTTATGCTGATATATTTATTAGGCAGCAGAAAAATTATGAATATTGTTTATATTTTTGTTGTTGTTTTTTTAATGTTTATTTTTGTTTTTAATATTGTTGTTATTCGTATTTCTCGTTCGCAAAGATTGTCTAATTTATATAGCGAAACGCTCTTCAAGCAGCCAAAATCAGTTGGCCAAACTGCATTTTTTAGTTTTTCCACTGTATCGTATAGACGGACACCCTTGTAACCAATATGGGACCCTGATTTTTGGATACCTGGGATCATACCACATCCACACAAGCAATCTTAAGAAAATCGATCGAGTCTAAAGAGCTACAGAATTTTTGAAATAAATTTGGCCAAACTGAATTTTTCAGTTTTTTAGACTCGATCAATTTTCTTAAGATTGCTTGTGTGTATGTGTTCTGACCCCAGGTATCTAAACATCAGGATCCCATACTGGTTACAAGGGGGTCCGTCCATACTTAACAGTGAAAAAACTGAAAAATTCAGTTTGGCCAAATTTATTTCAAAAATTCTGTAGCTCTTTAGACTCGATCGATTTTCTTAAGATCGCTTGTGCGGAAGTGTTCTGACCCCAGGTATCCAAAAATCAGGGTCCCAAATTGGTTACAAGGGGCCGTCCATACGATACAGTGAAAACACTGAAAAATTCAGTTTGGCCAAATTTATTTGAAAAATTCTGTAGCTCTTTAGACTCGATCGATTTTCTTAAGATTGCTTGTGTGTATGTCTTATGACCCCAGGTATCCAAAAATCAGGATCCCATATTGGTTACAAGGGTGTCCGTCCATACGATACAGTGAAAAAACTGAAAAATTTAGTTTAGCCAAATTTATTTGAAAAATTCTGTAGCTCTTTAGACTCGATCGATTTTCTTAAGATTGCTTGTGCGGATGTGTTCTGACCCCAGGTATCCAAACATCAGGGTCCCATATTGGTTACAATGGGGTCCGCCCATACGATACAGTGAAAAAACTGAAAAATTTAGTTTAGCCAAATTTATTTGAAAAATTCTGTAGCTCTTTAGACTCGATCGATTCTTTAAAGATTGCTTGTGCGGATGTGTTCTGACCCCAGGTATCCAAAAATCATGGTCCCATATTGGTTACAAGGGGATCCGTCCATACGATACCGTGAAAAAACTGAAAAATTCAGTTTGGCCAAATTTATTTGAAAAATTCTGTAGCTCTTTAGACTCGATCGATTCTTTTTAGATTGCTTGTGCGGATGTGTTCTGACCCCAGGTATCCAAAAATCAGGGCCCCATATTACAAGGGTGTCCGTCCATACGATACAGTGGAAAAACTGAAAAATACAGTTTGGCCAACTGATTTTGGCTGCTTGAAGAGCGTTTCGCTAAATAAATTAGACAATCTTTGTGAACGAGAAATACGAATAACAACAATATTAAAAACAAAAATAAACATTAAAAAAACAACAACAAAAATATGAACAATATTCATAATTTTTCTGCTGCCTAATAAATATATCAGCAGAAAAAGTTCTCTTTTGTTTTAGTGCTGCCCCTGGTGGTGAGTAGAAAAACTCATTTTTTCTGCTGGAAATTTTCTGCTATCTTATTGACGATTGTAAAAGTAAAGAAAGCGCCTCTCGAGGACAATAGTGAAAATGATGCACCTGATAAAATGATATTTGTCACAAATGCGACGAAAGAAAATTTAGCAATGCGGTAATTAAGCATTGTTTTTATAGTCCAAAATTGGAATTATGTATTTACAATTATTAGCAATCCGATAAGTAAAAATTGTGTTTACAGATCAAAATTGGAATTATTTACAACAATTTCGAACGTCAATGTATCAGTCGTTAATACAGCATAAAGATTTCAATATTTTTTCTGGATGGAATGAATATTTTCTTAAATAAGAGACACACATTTTCAACAAAAAAAAACTTTTCGGGATGAAAATTTCGTGCTAATTTCACTTCACATACATAAAATTTATTGTGAAGTCTACTGCACTTGAAATTCACGGCAAGTTATATAGTGATTGTAATCCAATCATATTTCAATTGCAACTGCTAGGGTTACCTCTGGATATCGATCAACCTTTCCGAGATCATTCGAGTCTATTCGAATTTGTTAGTTTGATGTGTGATGTTGAACAATCGGTATTTTCAATATTTTATGAGAGTTTCGAGATTTTCAAGCTGATTTTAAAATTTGTTTGGTATTATGAGTATTATGTAATTGAAATTGTGCGAGATTTTATTGTTTTTCGAGATTATTCAATATTTTCGATATTATTCGAGTTTAACTTGGATTTAAAATAATCATAGCACTAAGTTATACGACCTTACATAGATGAGGCTCTTGAAACTCGACACTTTGAGTATTTTGGATTAATCTAAATTAAGGGGCGTGAAGTTATTCGAAGTTTTTTGGATATATTCGAAGTTTTTTGGATATATTCGAAATTTTTTGTGATTAATCGTGTTTCTCGATATTAATCGAAATTTGCAAAGGGTTGAGTTTAGTGATGTTTTAGAATTCGCCGTCTCTGGTTTAGAGTATGCTAGCCATCAAATTGAAATTTTCTGGATTTTGATGACTTCTCGGGTTTCAAGACCAACTTTTCTTTTTCCACGTGCATATTTACATGGCAACCAGACCGGCCGGATAGCCTTGAGGAATCTGCATTTGTTTATTTTGCGTACTTTTTGAAAGATGAGAGTCCAATTTACCCGAGACCGTAATTTTATATCCTTATTTAATTAGATCTTATCACAGTCGTTTCATCAATACTTCAAAAGTCCGTATTTTAGAGATTTCGCTTAGTAAAGATATAAAATGGAAGCGGAAACGTTTTTTTTTTTTTTGAGGCATTTACCCGAACCGCCTTGTCGACCTTGAAGATTATACAGATTTCATGCGAATATTTATAGTTATTAGATTACACTACTTTGTCTGTAAAATGGTGTACGTTAGTTTCACTTCATTTACATTTTTAATGGAACAGTTTTTTATAGTCTCTTGAGCTTTCTCTCTCTCTGCCATGTTTTGTAGGAATGAAGACGAAGGGCCGAATTTCAAAGAGCCGAATGTCGAAGGGCCGAATGGGTCGAATGTCGAAGGACCGAATGGGTCGAAGGGCCGAATGGGTCGAAGGGCCGAATGGGTCGAAGGGCCGAATGGGTCGAAGGGCCGAATTTTTTTGTTTATTTTTGTTTTGTTTTTAGAAATATAATTTTTTAAATTTCTTGTTCTAAGGAATATTTTGTAAATGTACTGAATTTGATATTAAGAACTATAATTTTCATTTATTTATGAAAAACAATATTAATTTTCCAGATATCAATACCAGGTTGAAATGTTGTTTGTCAAAATGACCCATATCAAAATAGGTAATACATTCGGCCCTTCGACATTCGGCCTTTCGACATTCGGCCCTTCGACATTCCGCCCTTCGATATCATTCAGTTTTGCACATCGCACGGTGTGCGGGAAGCCGAAAAAAGTTGGTCTAAAATGCCGAAAAAACTAGCGTCATATATAAATACAGCATGCTCTACAGTGTCATAATCCATTAAACAGAAAATCGTACCTGAGTGATCACTTAACAGAGAAATCACGAAAAAACTCGATTTTTTTAAATTTTAATTGAAAATATTATTTCGGCGGCCAATTTAAAAAGGAAAAAATTAAAGATGATACAACTTTTATACTTTTTTCTTAATCTGTATTCTTTTATCTACAAAATGAACGCTATATCAATATTTTGCGATAACTAGTTTTTGTTTTACAACCAAAAATACACTAACATAGAATGCCGAAAATCAAAATACTCCATCTACTTTGCTTGAAACAATACTAACTCAAGGTCACTGTGTACGGAAAGGTGAAAGAAATTTGCCTAAAAATTGTTGAGTTGGTAACATGGAGGAGAACTGCCTTCAAACTGTTTTTGTAGGAATCGATATAGAGAATCGCCAATCTTCGGAATTATAGGCATGGTGCATTCTGGAAACCAAACCACGTATATCAGTGCAAACAGCGAGTGAATTATTCTCAATTGATTTGAAAAAATTCATAAAATGACGATGACGATTTATTGCTCCATATACATATCTGAGCCAACATTTTCACTTGTTTTAAACCCTTTGACAAAGGAATGGATTGTCGCTGCGATAGTTTCAGGCGTTGTACCATAATATCCAAACGATTTTGCGAGATTTCAATGTGATTGCATGGCGCAGTGACATTTGATGGTTGATACATTGATACAGGTGTTTCTTATCAGATTCAAATGTTAGTGGTAAATATCCTTCAGTTGGGTTTGATCTTTTCGGAACAGGAATTTCATCTGAATGCGGCAGCGGTAATTGAGCATATGACGTTGCAGTGTATGTCAAAGTACCAATTTTTTTTTCTGTTTGTACCGATTGAATTGGATCATGTACTTGTGGATCTATCCATATCATCGGGACACCAAATGACATTGCGTTCTCTTTAGTTTTTATTTCTTCCTAATTGTGACAATTTTTAATTTTTTTAGAAATATCGATTTCGAGGATAATTTCTTCTTCGGTTTCCTTTTTACTACTATTACATAATTTATTTTGTGCTGTTTATATACTGTTGCTGTGTGCTGTTGTTTGGCACCTCCTTTGGCGTTGATTTTGTCGTTTTTGGCGTTGATTTTGTCGTTAAGTAAATTGTTGTTGTGTTTGTTTTTGTATATTTCCAGCACCTGTCTAATTTCGGTCCTTTTCCAGAATACGTATTTAGTAAATTTCTTTCACCTTTCCGTACACGATGACCTTGAGTTAGTATTGTTTCAAGCAAAGAAGGCGGAGTAACTATTTTGATTTTCGGCATTGTATGTTAGTGTAGTCTTGGTTGTAAAACAAAAACTAGTTATCGCAAAATATTGATACAGGTTCATTTTGTAGATAAAGGAATACAGATTAAGAAAACAGTATAAAAGTTGTATCATCTTTAATTTCTTCCTTTTTAAATTAGCCGCCGAAATAATATTTTCAATTAAAATTTAAAAACATCGAGTTTTTTCGTGATTTCTCTGTTAAATGATCAGGTACGATTTTCTGTTTAATGGATTATGACACTGTAGAGCATGCTGTATTTATATATGACGCTAGTTTTTATCGGCATTTTAGACCAACTTTTTTCGGCTTCCCGCACACCGTGACCGTATCAATGCTCTTGGTCTTATTTTTGTTTTGTTTTGTGATGTTCTTTTGATTTGATGAATTTTCTAAACGTTTGATTTTCGAAGCAACTTCATGAAGTAGAAAACAAATGTTGTCTATTTTGTGACAGTTTTTCGTCCAATTTACCCCTATCTCTTAGATTCATTAGAAAAACGCACCTAAAACTAATGCCGGAACGCGGTTTTCGATGTGCGTTGTGTACGAACCACCAAGCCGGCCTTGACCGGCACTCTGGTTTCGTTATTTACGCTAATTGAACTCATTAGCCTACAAGTTACAAGTTGGTATATGTAATATGCGCTTCACTACATTTATTTGTTTCTGAGCGATTGGCACCCATATAGGAATAAAATACAAAGACATTATTGTTCTACATCAAAATAAATCTCATAATTATCATGGTCGAAAAAATTATGGTTACAACTTTCTTCGTTGACTCGAACAAATTTCACGAGAACACCATCAATGTTGACAAAAGTTTGATTATCAAATGAAATAGATCATTAAATTAAATTTTCAAAAATCTTCTGTCCAAGAAAATCGTTCGTTTAAAATTATTTATATCAAATTATTTTCTTCGAAATCACATTCTAACTCTTAAAGGGGTTTCTAAGGACACTTAAAGATTAAATCGAATAAAATCACTTTTTCGTTGTTCGCACAAAAAATTGAAAAAAATTGTTATTCTATAAATAATATCTATTTAATCTATTTTATTTTTAATTAAGTCGTAATTTCTTATAATACATTTTTAAAGCTACACACTAATGTGTTTTAACACTTTCAACAGTGTATTTCCATTATATATAAACATTTCGCATCCTTCGTTGGTGTAATGATGGTTGTTTTGTTGGTTGAACATAACACAGCTGAGGTTGATTCGGTTATTTGTTTTGGATGACTTGTTTTGAGTGGACTTGTTGGTGGCGCATTTGTTGGTGGTACACATGTTGGTGGTGGACTTTTTGGTGGTGCACATGTTTGTGGCGCATTTGTTGGTGGTGCACATGTTGGTGGTGGAATTTTTGGTGGTGCACATGTTGGTGGCGCATTTGTTGGTGGTGCACATGTTGGTGGTGCACATGTTGGTGATAGTGCACATGTTGGTGGTGGATTTTTTGGTGATGCACATGTTGGTGTTGGACATGTTGGTAGTGGACTTTTTGATGATACACATGTTGGTTGTGGACTTGTTGGTAATGAACATGTTGGTGGTACACATGTTGGTGATGGACATGTTGGTGGTGGATATGTTAGTGATGAATATGTTGCCGATGGTGGATGTATTATAGAGTTTACAGTTGGTTGATAACAGGTTGGGAATTCACCATTACAACCCCAATCACAGTTTCGTTCTTCTACACTCCATTTTTCATAAACGCAATATGGAAATGCCGAAACAAGCACCGCAGCACTAATTGCAATAAACAATAAGACGATTATTTTTCTCATTTTATTTAACAAGATAATTCACACACGTCTATACATAAATATACGTTAGAATTTGACTGAATATATTCAATGATAATAACCATATTTATATTCGCGTTTTAGCAAGAATTTCTGCAGAACGTGATTTTTTCGTCCATTGTTTTTATGCAATACAATGTTAAATGTTTAACTATGATTTTTCTTGTTGATGCCGATCATCCTTGAGTTACGTGGTTTGGAGTTACAGTATTTTTGAGTTACGTCGTTTATAAATTACTTCCTTCTTGTTTTTACTTTGAGTTATGTATTAAAAACAAAACTTTTGAGGTTTTTGTTTTCGTTTTTGGTTAATATTTATACTAATTTCCGTTTTGTTTTGACTTATGTCGTTTTGACTTACGTCGCGTTTTCATAAACAATAACAGCGACGTAACTTATGGATGACCTGCATTTCCGAAATTCGTGATTTTTTCGTTTCCTTTTACAAAACAAGCGTTGGCAACAAGTCTATTATGGGTGAATAAAATTGTTGACGCATGCCGCACGCTTAAAATTAACAAGGTTTAGAAGCTATACACAGATAATAATTAAAAAATTCTATTGTAAGTGCCAGAAGGAAAACAAAATTTCATTAGCGTAAATATTTTAATTAGTCTCTCCATAACCGATTTTCCAAAATATTCAAAAACAAGTACAACCAAAATTACTAAACGATTGATTGAATATTAAATGTGATGGGAAATATTAAATTCTCCGAGATGAAACAAAATACGATTGAGACGATATTATCTACTTAATGAAATTTAAATAATTGACATTTTCATTACGATATGTACATAAAGAAAATCTAATTTCCAAATCCCTATTTAGATAAATAGTTTTTAGTAAAACCAAACAAAATTGATTTTTTCTTTTTTAATTTTACCATATATGTATGTACACATAAAATATTTAAACGGCATCAAAATTGCGTAGATGGGTTTAGGGTTTTTCGTTTATCACAAGAAAAGGTTAATTTTCTATAGGAAATAATTTCAATTGAAAATTTTCAATAGACTGTAGGATTATTTTATACATTTAGGTAGGTGTTTTCGGTCATATACACAGCAAAAATCTCGATGCATTCAGAACAAAATTGATTTTACTGCAGTACCGTGGGCGAAATCCTAATCTCAAGCGTGTGAAGGTTCTGCTAGATTTTTAAACTAGAATCTTAAACGAGAGGCCGATCAATACCTGACCGGGTTGATCGGTGGAGTGTAAAATTGAAAAAATCAAAAAGTTTCGATTATAATCTTAATCTGTAAATCACAACCAATTAACATTCATCAAAAGAAAGATTTTCGAAACTTTGGAAATTATTTTTTATTTTTCGGGGTTTTCGGATGATTCGGCTGATTAGACCTTGAAAAAGATTGAGGCACTAACATTTCAAAAATAATTTATTATTATGTAATTGAGTAAACATGATCAGCAGACGACATGCACTGAAAAAATTAAAAATTTAAGCCGCATTCGGAAGCGCTCACTTACCTTGGCTTAAAAACTGGTTTGAATCTATTCTAAAAAAGGTTTGTAAAAAGACGTTTATTTGTGGTTAAATTCTTTAAAAATATTTACATATTAAATTCTGGAAAAGGGGGAAAATTATTTAATACAACTTTTGGAAAATGGAGAATTAATGCTTTTCTAGTTATTCGAACCTCCACCAAAAACAAGAAAGAGCACTACTTGATGTTGGGTTATACGTAGCCAGCCGTATAACCCAACATCAAGCCAGCCCCATAATCTCGATATTTGAATATATTAAACTAATTTAATGTTTTAGAAAATTCCCTGTATTCTTGAATATTATAGTGTCTACAAAAATCTTAAATAATCGCGAGCATAATCTGGGAAATGCACTAATTTCGAATAATTTCCGAAAACGAGTAGAATAATTTTGAGAAATCTTTGGAATCTCAAACAAATAGCAATATTATAAAATCCTATATTTATTTTATACTGTAGCACAGTGCTAGGAAATAAAATATGGTAAATTAAAATATTCAAACTCATTACTACAAACATATATAATCAGACGAACCAATAGTACCAATTCATTGAAAACGTGGCTTAATAATAAATTACCAACTAGCACCCCACAATGCACCTAATGTTTTAGATTGTGAGATGCCAGTAAAAATACTTCCATATAAACTAGCACCGTTGATATTAATCAAAAATTTGTTCCTATTGGTTCATCTGGTTTATCTGTGTCATTACTGTATGGCCAAGCAATTTGTGGCAGCCGTTATTGAAATTATATTGTGTAGCTATATTTAGAGTACAAACTTATTTTATTTAAGGTTTAATTTCACATGTCACCAAGTTATTTTATTTTATTTTTTTCCCTTTCAACATCAAAACATGACTTTCACTCTTCCACCATTTTGAAATGTCCAAAAAATTATTAAATTAATTTAATTAATTTACTATTTTTTTTTTTTTTTCTAAATTGTCCGCACAAATAAATTCAAACAATATTAAATTTAATTTTTTCTTTATTTCTTAATTAAAAATTTAAAAAAAATATGGTTACATAAATAGGTCATTAAATTAGCTTGTCAAAAATCTCTAGTCCAGGAAAATCGTTAATTTAAAATTAATTATTTAAAATTATTATCTTCGAATTCACGTTCAAACTATTAAAGGGTTTTTTTAAGGCCACAAGGATTAAATCCAATAATATCATTTTATGGGTGAACATTTTGGTGGTGGACATTTTGGTGATGTTAATGTTGGTGGTGGCCGTTTTGGTGGTGAACATGTTGGTGCTGCACTTGTTGGTGGTGAACATTTTGGTGATGCAAATGTTGGTGGGGGACGTTTTGGTGGTGAACATCTTGGTGGTGGACATTTTGGTGATTTACGTGTTGCTGGTGGACTTGTTGATAGTGTACATGCTGGTGGTGCACCTACTGGTGATGCACATGTTGGTGGTCGACATGTTGATGGTGAACTTTTTGGTGGTGAACATGTTGGTGTTGGATATATTGATAGTGGATAAATTTTGGGTTTTACAGTTGTTTGATAACAGGTCGGATATTCACAATTACAACCCCAATCACAGTTTGGTTCTCCTACACTCCATATTTCATAAACGCACCATGGAAAGGCAGATTGTTGAGCAGTAGCACTAATTGCAATAAGCAATAAGATGATTATTATTCTCATGTTATTTAATAAGATAATTCACACACGTCTATACATAAATATACGTTAGAATACGACTGAATAGACTCCATGATAAAAACCATATTTATATTCGCGTTCCAACAAAAATTTCTGCAGAACGTGATTTTTTTCGCCCATTTCATTTGTGCAATACAATGTCACATGTGAACCTATGTTCTTGTTGATGCAGGTCATCCTTGAGTTACGTCGTTTTGAGTTACATTTTTTTTTTTTAAGTTACATCGTTTATAAATTACTTCCTGCTTAGTTTTTGCTTTGAGTTACGTAGTAAAAACAAAACGGTTGAGATTTCTGTTTATGTTTTTACTTATTTCTGTTTGTTTTTGACGTACGTCGTTTTGATTTATGTCGCGTTTTCATGAAAATAACAACGACGAAACATATGGAAGACTTGCATTTCCGAAATTCGTGACTTTTTCGTTTAAGCGTTGTCAACAAGTTTATTATGGGTAAATAAAATTGTTGACGCATGGGGCATGCTTAAAATTAACAAGGTTAAGAAGCTAATTGATACACAGGTACTAATTAAAAAATTCTATTGCATGTATGAGAGAGAAAGCAAAACTTCATTATCGTAAATAATTTAGTTCCAAAATTACTAAACGATTGATTGAATATTAAATGAGATGGGAAAAATTAAATTTCCCGAGATGAAACAAAATACTAATGAGACGATGTTATCTATGTTACTTAATGTAATTTAAATAACTGACATTTTGATTACGATATGTCGATATTTGATCTGTACACGTACATAATGAAAATTTAATTTCCAAATCTCTATTTAGATAAATAGTTTTTAGTAAATAAAACATTTTGTATAGAACCAAACAAAATTGAATTTATTTTTAATTTTACCATATACACATAAAATATTTAAACGGGATGAAAATTGTGTAGATGTGCTTAAGGTTTTGTTTTATTTATTATCATAATATTACGGTGACACCTAGGGTAGAATAGAATATGTTATTTAATAGCGGAAAGATTACTGTTGTAAAATGGAAATTTCTCATGCTACAACTGTTACGAGACTATTCGTACTAGAAAACTGACAAAATTTCTACAAGTTTTGGTTTGACTATATAAAAAGCGAACGAGATCGAATTGGATTATTCGTATTTGGAAAGTGACAGTGTAAAGATTAAAAAGTGAATTAGTGCGATATAAAAATTATAAGTGAAAAGTAAAATTGTGCGAATATTATAAAAAAGTGATTTAGTGAATTATTTTTAATAAATTGTGTTGTATTAATTTTTGGTGTTCAATAAATAAATTCGTTCGTGATATATCGAATTGTTTTATTTTATTCACAATCCAGTGATTCGAACATTGACAAGGCAAAAACGTATTAATATTTTGAAAAATAGTACCCATTATATTTAATATAAACAAATTAATTAAAAAGATGTGTGACTTAGTGTTCTCTATGTGATAGTTATAATTTTTTTGGTTTATTAGACCTGCTTCGAACTTCGTTCTTCTTGAGTATTTTGACCACTCATGATTTGAGTTTTAAATTTTTGTTTTTTTTCATTTCCTTGGTGTCATACATAATTGCAATGGGTTGGTATCGTTATACAAAATAAAAAAATCCCAAAAAAACAAAAACCCCAAAAAACCGAGATCTATTAATATAACAAATTTTTGAAATATTATTTTAATTCGTTTTATACCTTAGAGGATGAGGGCTGCTGCTCCCACACCCCCGCTTTGACGATTTTTTAAAATTCTAACATTCATAGATATTGGAGCATTTTAGAAAATTTATATTTTTTTTTAATTATTCATATACTAAAATAGAGAACTCCCCAAAGCCGCTTAGCATTGGACTTTGCGCAAGGATGACAAGAACACGTCAGCAAAATTTCAAAAATATCTACATTTATCTCACATACTAAAATAAAAAATTCCCTAAAGTCGCTTAGCATTGGCCCTTTCCGCACAAGGATGACTTGAAATTATGTAGATTCCTTTTGTTTTCATATTGTAGTTAGCAAAAATTTAATCGGGTCTTCCTTTTCGATGGGGTAGTTTACTTTGTATTTTTCGATATTCTTTTTGTGGGATTTTTCGTTCGGGAATATGATGGTATCCCCATTTCAGCTTATCATTCACTATCAACGGATTTTTTCATTATTTATATATTTCTAGTTCTTCTCTTCTATCCAATACGTTGCTTTTTCTCATTTTATACAATATCAAATTTGTAAATTAGTTTGGATGTCTGTGTTTGTGTGTTTTCGAAGTTCCATTCTAAATCCTGGTTTACAAAAGCCTGGTTATATGAAAGCCTGGATTTCCAAAAAGCATGGTTTTCAAAAGCTGATTAATCGAATCTGGTAGGTAAGCCTGGTTTTCAAAAGCCCGGCATATTTTTTTTTAATTTGGTTCCCTCCTTGTGATGAAGGTGAATTGTAATACGGGATACGGAAAATGTGGGTTCCACCTAAATCCTGGCTTACAAGAGCCTGGTTATACAAACGTCTGGATTTTCAAAAAGCCAGGTTTCCAAAAACTGATTAATCTTTACTTTAAATTAATAATTAAATAAACAATTAAATAATTACTTTAAATTAAAATTCTCCTTCGCCCAAAGAATTAAACCGAATTAAAAAAACAGCCTTCTAAAAACCAGGCTTACCTACCAGACCTATCTATTTATTCTAGTGAATGCTAAAGGTTTCACTCTAACAAATCCTGATTTTTAAAAGCCTGATTATATAAAAGCCTGGATTTTCAAAAAGCCTGGTTTATAAAAGCTGATTAATCTAGTTACTAATAAGCTGGTTAAATTAAAATCCTTCTTCACCAAAAGGGGCGGCCCGAATTAAAAAAAGTATGTCAGGCTTTTGAAACCAGGCTTCTGGACACCAGGCTTACCTACCAAACCCATCAGAAATTTGGAGAGTACTACGGTTTCGATGGCATATTTAATCGTTTTTGAGGATTTTCCGTAAATTGTTTATCTCGAACCATTTGCTGATACGTCGAACATCAGGGTCGAATTTGCTTCTTAGTTCCGGGCTAATATCCTAGTACGTCTCCACCGGATCCCATTTGAAACGCGATTTGACAAAACGCGATATTTCAAAAGGCGATATTTCAAAACGCGATATTTCAAAACGCGATATGGTACAAAACGCGATATTTCAAAACGCGATTTCCTAGTTCTGAAGGAAAATTTTATTAAATGAAGGAAGATTAATAATTATTATTATTTAAAAATTTTAATTTTAAAATATCGCGTTTTGTACCATATCGCGTTTTGAAATATCGCATTTTGAAATATCGCGTTTTGTACCATCCCGCGTTTTGTCATATCGCGTTTTGAAATATCGCGTTTCGAGCGGATCCCGTCTCCGCCAGTAGGTTAGGTTAGGTTTGGGTGGCGATCCACTAGGACCAGGCATAGACACAAAAAGTTTCGTAGCCGTACCACAATTTAAAAATTTTCCTCCAACTCATTGAAACCACTTTGAGCTTGCTACGAAGCGCTGGATAGTCCTGACGTCCATCCTGCTGAGTTCCGTCAGTTCGTTAAAAGGGGGCCGCTAAAAAATTCAGTCTGTTTCGTGCCATACGAGAACAGGTGCAAAGAAGATGAAGTACTGTCTCTTCCTCCGTTTCGTCCTCGCAACTACGGCAGTAGTCATGTGAGAAGAAACCAAGTCTACTCGCATGTCTACCTATAAGAGGCTTTTATATTCCCTGTACTAATGAAATGCCCTGGCACCCATATAATGTGAATGTTGAACTGATCTATCATCTCGTTAAGAGATGAGGGACAGTTCCGGACTACTTTCGACGTGATTTCCGCTGGTAAAAAAGCTTAATTTTTTAATATTCTGATGGCTAAAATGTTCGTTATTGCCGCACTTCTCGGCACAGCCTTGTTTCTATACCTTTATCCAGATTATCTGTCCGAAGTGAAACAAGCAGCATTCAAAAGTAGTTTCAGGGGGAAAATGAAGTCTAGTAGATAAGCCTGGTTTCTCCTTTCCGTTTTATTGTTTTAATTCCATTTAATTCTTTTAGCGAAGGAGAATTATAATTTAAAGTAAAGATAAGTCAGCTTTTGGAAACCAGGCCTTTTGAAAATCTTTTTTTGAAAATCTAGGATTTTGTATAACTTTCCCTAGCACAAAAAATGTGTAAGTGGAGTTTGGTGGCCATTGGCAGGTAATCGCAGAGATAGGTACGCAGATCTGACTATGCCATGGAATTCAGTAGGATTTCAAAAATATTTTTGCCAAACGGAAGTTTTGCGCGACCCTCAGAGGCTGAGATTTGTATTTGGATAAATTTCTCTGTATCAAAAAATAGGTATGTAGTGTTTGCTGGCCAATGACAGGTAATCGCAGAGATAGGTACGCATATCTGACTATGCTATGATATTCTGTACAATTTCATGAATAATTGTGCCAAATAATATTTTTGTGCGACTCTCAGCCTCAGGGGCTGAAATTTTTGTTTTAATAAATGGCCCTGTCACAAAAATGTGTAGGTGGAGTTTGATGGCCATTGACAAGTAATAGTAGAGATAGGTACGCAGATCTGTTTATGCCATAGTATTCAGTGAAATTTCATGAATACTTATACCAAACGATATTTTGCGCAAACTTCATTCAGAGTACTTGACGCTACTCAAAAGAAAACACCTGTGCAAGGATTTTGTTCAAAAAATGAGACTTGAGAGTTGCAATTTTTATCGGCCCTCTAGATGTACGATAATATTAAAATTAAACCAAACAACAATAATATTTACTGTTGTGTATCTAGTACGCACACGAAAATCGCAACTCTCAAGTCTCATTTTTTGAACAAAATCCTTGCACTGAAAGAATATATAGCCAGTCCGAACGAACTCTTGCAAGAAATTAATGCGAATATGATGAATATTTCCAAATTCCGAAGATAGATAGGAAGATTAGGATCAAAAGAAAACATGCATGTTATTGCATATGACACAATCGTCTAAGAAATAAATTTCAATACAATATTATTATATATGGTCGATGCAAATAACTACACACTTACAACGTTTTAAATTTGTAATCGATTCGCAACGAAAGTTGAACATTTTTGATACCGCAGGGAAATGTGACACGAAAGCAATAAGGTGTTTGAGCAAGATAGGGAGAATGACGCTTTCTTGAAAATAAATTGGAGGTTTCTACTACTCGTAACTGCTCGTAACAATGATTTAGAAATGAAAAGTAATGTAGATACTGATTTAATTAAAACTGTCAACACATGTTTTGCATAAAATTAGATCCGCAATGATGGGATCCGCATTTATGATGGACGTCGTAAAAAACCGAAGTGCCACTTGGAGCACAAATGCAGTAAAATATTGTATTACGCTTGTGTCGTGAAAATTGGAATTTTGGATTGTGATTTGCTTGTATTTATGTTCTGCGTCTGAACAAAATCCAAAATTGATATCTGTCTTCAACGTTGTAGCCCATTTTAATAATTCATCTGCATTGGTTATTGTCCTGCCGTACAACAGCTCATGGAAAAGGGCCATGTGATGGAGAAGGGGTTCCATCAAAAGAATGGCATCCAGAGCTAGTCTCACAATGGAATACGGCAGTACAATAACCAATGCAGATGAATTATTTAAATGGGCTAAAACGTTGAAAACAGATATCATTTTTCTCAAAATTTGACACCTTGTATCTTTAACAACAACAAAAAAACAAAACATTTCAAAATTTGTTTTTTAATCAAGGTTACACATTCAAAACATAAAAATCTTAAAATTCAAATATGACTTACAAAAATTTGTGATTGCACGTATTTTTCACTATATACAGGGTGAGGAAAAAGTATGGAAACCCCTCAAAATCTCGCGGAGTTCGGTCAAAAAAAGCAAGGTTTATTCATAGGTAATTTTCAACAAGAAATATAATGGTGAGCTTGGTTGTGACCTTGACCTTCATCTTCAATTTCATTTGTAGGTCCAGGTCATTTTTTTAAATTAAAACCTCTATTTTTGATGACAGAATCGAAAAGAGCGATCAATTTTATGTCCGAGTATGTATATTCCATGACCTCCTAAGATCATCCGAAGGAAATTACATTGTATTTACAAAGTATGGAAACCCCTAGAAATCTCGCGGAGTATGTCAAAAAAAAACATGAGCAAGGTTTAGTCTTAGGAGCTTGGTTGTGACCTTGACCTTCATCTTAAAGGTCATTTTGAGGTCAAGGTCATTATTTTATAGGGAAACCCCAGTTTTTGACAACGGATTCGAAAAGAGCGATCAATTGTACGTCCGAATATGTATTTTCCATGAACTCCCAAGGTCAGCTGAAGGAATATATTTTATTTTTAAAGCTTATGATTAGCTATGAAAATTAAAAAAATCATAAATAACAGAACATTGTAATAATGCTTGTGTTGCTATGAAAATTATAAAAAAATTAGAAAATATAAATTTTAAAAATAAAAAATTAATTTTTTAATTTTATTTTTATTCCTTCAGATAACCTTGGGAGGTCATGGAAAATACATATTCGGACGTACAATTGATCGCTCTTTTCGAATCCGAAAGCAATAGAAAAAATTAAACAAATTTTGGTCGAATTTTTTTTCGTGAATTTTCTTGTCAATTTGACTCTTGTGGCAGGTATTAATACTAAAAATTTAGTTAACATTTCGTCGTCTCAGTATTATCTTGTCGTAAGTGCCATTGGTTCTCGTGGCACTTACGACAAGATAATACTGAGGCGACGATTTGTTTAACCACTATTTTTTTTTGGGTTAGCTAAATTTTTTTTTGGTCTATCTAGTACGATTGTTGTTGTAATTTATTTTGTTTGGTGAAAGCAATACAACTAACAACAAGCTCAACAATAGACAAAAAATGTACTGCCCAGAGTTTTTAATTTTCAGTATTCTGTGTTATTTTGCTTATTTACCGGTTGGAAGTATTTAGATGCTTTTTAAATATGTATTTGAAGAGAAGAAGGTCGTTTGTCTAATTCCAATGTTGAGTTATGGTTCAGTCACGTCAAACATATGTATTTATATTGATAGAAAATTTTTGAGAATTGGAAGATTTGTGTGAAAGAATAAGCTCCTGATCAATTTTATAAAAGTTACCAATGCCCAAATCCGACACCGATGGATTTATATATTTTATACATATGTTTATGCAAATATTTTATAATGATTTAGTTTACAAATGCGGCGGGGTTTGTGTCTCGGACGTCGTGCGATGATTGTTGGTTCTTTCCTTTGTGAAAAAAACTTTTATACCAATCGATTTGATTCACGCATTGGCTTATTGATTTAGTAGAAAATCTGATAACTAATGAAATATTTTCCCCACTAAAACTCTTCTCTGCCTGGCGCATAGATGGCATTATTTCCCACTAAGGTGAATAAGAGGCACAGATAATTCGGGGTTACTCTGTTAGCTGTCAAAATTGTTATTACTAATAAATGTCGTGCGAAACGCCACAATCCTACGTAAATGAGTAGATTTACAGGATTATTTTTAAAACACAAATCAATTTGCAGTTCCACCATCCACGCAAAGGCACCTGCCAAAAATGCGATATGCTTAGTATGAAAATTAAAACTTCTTGTAATATTCAAGAGAACCTGACAGAACAACATGAAATTCACTTGATAATTGCCGAAATTGCTAGAAAATCTTTGCAGGAAGAAGACAGGCTGTAAATAATCCGGAAAAATATTTTGCATTCTCCTTTGATTTACATAAGTCGCTCACTACCTTTTCCTAAGCTAACAGTATCAATTGCATTTATAAGCGGAATATGTATGTATTGAACCAAGGTTTCCACAATTTTCATAATGGTGAAGTTAATATGTATGTTTGGGATGAAACTATAGCATCCCGAGGATCACAAGAAATAGCAACTTGCTGTTTGAAGCACTTACAGACTGTGACAACGCAAAAACACATTATAGCTTATAGTGACATGTGCACTGGCCAAAATAGAAACATTAACCCATTTGAGTTGAGAAGTATGCTATTATAGCCCGAGCGAGTTTATAACCCGAGACGCGGAGCGTCGATGGTTATAGTAAGCGAGGGCTAATAGCATTTCTCAAGCGTGATGTAATTGTATATACTATTTTTTCCACTACTAGTCGTAGAAGACACACCAACCATTAAGGTTTTTTGTTGATAAGAAAATTAATTTGATAAGGGAAACACTTGCTCTTTAATAATATTAACTATGTCGAAGTATCCTGAATTTTTTACTGAATTGTAGTAAGCGTAAATTTAAAATGACACTGCATTTTGTTTTGTTATTTGAGTTTTAATTTTGTCGAGCCAAATTGGCATTTAACCCTCTAATGCCACAATTTTTTTTCGGGGCGACAAAATCACAACAAAGTAATTTTAATGCCATAAACACAAATCCAATGTCAGAAATTAAATTTGGCACAATCCTGACCTTGTACAGGCAAAAATCAAAATCCGCCTACAGGCGGATCAGGGTCGAATATTAACAAAAAATTACGGTTTGTAGTGGAATTAAGAATACATATTTATTGTTAGAAAATAATGCTTTACAGCATGTTAACGGTTATGGAATTCAAAAAAACAATTTTTAGTGGTTGAATTGCATAAATTTAAATTACATTTTTTGCAAAATGATTGGGTTTCAGATTTACAGTTTATCATTTTGCACATCTTTTTGCCCGATCTATCTAAAAATATACACCAATGCCCTATTTGGTCGTATCTGAAATTGTCTACGGGCATGTATGACTTCTTTGGTTTGGCTGGAGGCGGCGATTCCGAAAAAGATGGTCGACCACGTTTCGCTGGTTGGACAGTGCCCATCACACAAAGGGCTTCTGCTACTTCAGTACGAAAGTCAGGAAGCTGTTTTTTAGTGTTTCCTGGAAGACGATGATACAAAACGTAGGCATTGACCATCGCTAAATCCAATAGGTGAAAAAAAATTCGGTTTGTCCATTTCCTAGTCTTCATTCGAATGCGGTAGCGGCCAATAAGACTGTCCATTAAATCGACCCCACCCATGTGCTGGTTGTATTCCTTAATGATAGCGGGACAATCGATTTCAATATTTTTTTTATTTATTCGATCCCATCGTATGGCTTTTTGAGGTAATTGCTCCAGTTGTCGCGACAAAAATGGCTTGGTCCCAACGTAAGTCGAAAGTAATCGGACAGTTTTTGTATCACGCCACAAAACATTGGTAATATCTAAACCATAAGCTGTGCCAACGCATTCTTCAGAATATCCACGCTCAACTTTGTTTTTTGCTAGCTCCAATTCGGAGGACAGTTTGATATTTGGCACACGATTTGCTCGCACTGTTCCCAAACTATAGATGCCACGGCTTCGAAGGTATACCAGCAAACCGAGCGAGGTATAAAAGTTGTCGAAATAAACAATGTGGTTGATATTATCTGGGATGTCTTTTGACAGACGAACAACGACATTCGACGCGGCCCCTAGATCCGGTATATTCTCAGAAATTACATTATCGCCAGCACCCGAATAAATTTCAAATGCATAGGAATACCCTGATGAATCGCAAAGTGAGAAAATTTTCGTTCCCCATTTATGTGGTTTGGCC